>CAJRST010016668.1:6458676-6619610 GCA_907169785.1 Menidia menidia | reverse complement strand
AGATAGATAGATAGATAGATAGATAGATAGATAGATAGATAGATAGACACAAACATGTGTACGTGTTTTTTCTGTAATAAATGGTCATTTACAAACTTTTTAATACAGTACATTATTTTTTTTACATAGATTCAGTAATTGTTTGGCTCAAATTGCCTCTTTTTAAGTTATCTAGTGATTTGAATATGTTATTTTGTGCAAACCACAAACCAGGATGCCACCATTGATGATGATCTGTCAGAGGTGACCACAAGTGCCAGTAGTGATGATGTCAGTGGCGGTTGGACCTATGAGTGGAGTCTGGTGCACAGCCTGAGTCCCGAACGGGAACTTGAGAACTGTGACGCTGACATACAATCCAGGTGACTGTATCCTATAGCCTGATTTCAAAAATCGCTTTTACTAACTAGCCTATAGCTTATCAAGTTGCTATCGACATTAACTTAATTACAGATTTATTGTGCATGTAATAAGAAATAATTAGTTGAAGAACTCTTTCCAGGGTGAAAAAATCTTGGTCAGCATTATCTAATCAGTAGATTTAAAAAGGTTATGGTTTTAGGAAGCCTCTGCTGTTTGTTCCTCGTACTGTCAACCTGTAAACAGTCTTGCCAAGCAAACACAATGGCATGAAGACTCTCGTTTAGTGTGCTGAATATTGGGTTCAAATGAAGTTTTCCTAAACTCCTATGTCACTACAAAAGAGCAAGACATTATTTTAGCACAGGAAGTAGGAAGTCTGTCTTACAATGTGCATCCTGCTCCCATTTAAACAGTTAAGAGTCAAATAGATTACAGCAAACCCAGAGGTTCCACCTGTAAATATGGTTTACTTTTGTGGCCATATATTCACGCCATGTCCAGACTAACTAACAGAGAAATAGGGTTAGGGTTAGGGCTATGCTCAGAAATTCACGACAGGCATTTGAAATTAACCAGCAAAGTTTCAAGGCATCCAATTTCCAATTGAGGACCTTTAAATCACCATTCCTCTGAAGAAACATCAGTACAGACCTAGAGAATTGTTGGAGTCAGACTTCCAATGAAAAGCTGTGGAGGTATTTGTCTGTTATCAGAAAAATGTAGATAGTAGTAATAATATTTCATATGTTGCTTTTTAAAATTAGATATGCTTAAAAATGCATAAAAAAAGAGAAATTGAGTAAAACGTCCACTGAAAGATGATTTCACAGGTTCGGAGATATAATTGAATATTTTGACCCAAAACAGCGTGACTGAAAGCAAGTACCATCATTCTAAAGGTGTTGTTTACGCTGTAAAGAAAAGTGTCTGTAACAAGTCTGTGAGGAACATTGGAAGTGAGTCCAACCAGTAAATGTAACCACTGTGGAATATCCGCTTAATACAATAAGACGCCGTGATTTTCCATTATTTTGATACTCTGTGCTCAAAATAGCTTCCGTGCATATCCCTAAATCCAGCCGTCTTCAACTCATTCCAGGTCTGAAGATCAGTGGGGCTGTTCAGGGAGGGGCAGATCCTCCAGCACAGGGAAGCTCTGTCCAGGTCAGACGGAGATGACCCGGCTGGACCCGTCGCCACACCGAGATACTGAAAGCTCCTGGATGGATGAAAGGGGGGGTAGAGATAGATCCCGTCGGGCCTCTGGTTAGTTCCCAGACACTGTATCCCTCATTTTGTCATTTTGACAACAGTCACAGCAGAGATTAATTGCGATAGCTTTACACACAAAAAAACAAATTTCAAGGCAATGATTTTGGGCTTGTATGATTTTCAGAATCCAGAGGGGACAGGGGAAAAGAGAGTGGCTATTTCTCCCCAGAAAGAAGAGGTGATGGTGTGCCGCAGTTGGATGAGGCCAGCAAGCGTTCGTACCGTTACTACGAGAGGGGGCATCCCCTCCCAAGCAACTACGTCCCTGAGCCTAAGGCCTGCGTCCCCTACAGGAACGTCAGCCTCGGATTGCCCTCTCAGAGAAGAAACCCCGAGACCTACATGCAGGAAACGTGGAGAAGTGAATCCCCGCAGAGGTATACGTACCACTCCAACTTCAGACGAGGGGCTGACTCACAGAGAAGTTCTCCAACGCGCAACAGCTCTGTGAGTCCAGACCGCTACAAGGTGCACGATTCTCCTGTCGGACCTCGGAGGGGGAGCAGCCTTTGTAGGACTCAACCCCGGGCTCACGCTTCGTCCCACAGCTCCTCTCAGCATCCATCTCAGGATCCTTCACGTCACACGTCAGGCAGGTCCAGTCCTTCACGCGCCCGTACCGAATCCCCAACTAGAGACGCCCATTTTCACAGACGCACGGACTCTCTCCTTTCTCAAAGTGGGGAGTATAAATCACGGAAGGGTCACAGCCGAGAGTCAGGAAGTCCGTCACAAGCCTCAAACAGACACAGTCTGGACTCTGAGAAACTGTACAGGAATCTTGAGTCCATATCCCGCCGTGGGTCCTCAGCAGCAAAGCAAAACTCATGCGGTGGATCCCGAGCATCGCCTCGAACCAGAACGGCCCTGAGCAGCCGCGAAGTGTCGCCCCCCAGGAACACCAACGGCCCTCACGGCCACGCTTTACAGAGGGAGTCCGACTCCAGGGACAGCAGGCCGACTCATTCTCAAGGCTCCTGGCAGGGGTCTTCGCACTCTTTGTTGAGTCTTCCACCGTCACATGCATCCTCTTCGTCCAGAAGGGCCACGGAATGCGGGCTTCTGGGTGGCTCCCCGTCACACGCTCCGGCCACAGAGGCCGATAGGGCTGGCGTAGAGAGTTACAATGTCAGCACCGACAGAAGCAGAAGCAGCGTGAGGCGAGGCATGGAGGCCTTGCTGATCTGTGAGCCTCAAAAGACTCCAGAAGAACTTGAGGAGGTACGTGTATCAGGTGTAATATGGAACATTTAAACGGTTATGAAATAATTGCTGTTTCTTTTAACTGAAACACAGAATTTATAAGTTGCGTTCAGCTTTAAGAAACTATTGATTCAACCACATTCCACACATTTCAATTGAGTTAGTTTTTGAGTTGTTTCCATAAGATGAAGACACAGATCACTACAAACAGCTGAGCGTGAAATCATATCAGATATTCAGAGTAAAAATTACTACTCTGAAGAATAAAGAATAAACAAAAAAAATTCATATAAACTCAAATGAAGGAGAAAATACTTTCTAGTTTGATTTTAAGTTTTTATATATATATATGGATAAAGAAAAATATATATTTGCTCTATTTTAGGTTTCAAAAATAGGTAAATGTATCCTCTGATAAACAACACGTCATGTGTGCCACCGTAATGATCATCTGTTTGAGAAAAACTGAGCCAGAACATGGTGTTGTGTGAAATTGGCAGCAATAATTTGGTCTAACGGTTTTCTGTATGAAGTTATCAGTCTCACATTTTGCGTTGGACTCCCTGCCCTTTCAGTGAGGTTTGCAGGGACTTACTTATGATCAGCTAACTTTAATGTAAACCAGAATATATCAATTTGAGGCTTGCAGATAGATTGAGCCCTGGTATTCTTTTCTATTCTCAAACGTTTTTGTAGATTGCTGTTGCGTGTTACATCTCTTTTGGACAGACCTTGCATTTGACTACAATATTTACAGGACACAAAAAGGACCCCTGTAAAAAGCAGATCCATTTTAAAAATACAAATATAAAAAAATATAAAAAGCTTTTTTATTTGACAGCATCATTTCAAAGGTTATCAACAGACATGCCTAATATTTCTTAGCAGTGCTTGGAAAATGCACAGTTAAAAATGGTTAACTTCCCATTTAAATCTAAACCTGGGACTGCAGGTTCCAGGTCCCTTTTTATTCAGCCCCACTGGACTTATAAATACTTCTCTTGCCTTTTGTGGAAATAGAAATGATTGTAGAATTATTCTGATTAAAGCCATTTTGTAATGTTTTTGCCAGAACCCAATCCGCAGCCGAGACCAGGAATATGTTTCAAAAAGTTCATTTGACGATAGGGAGCTAAGGTGTTGAAGTGGTCCGATTTAATTCCGGATACGGTGTTGGGTCGGAACCTAGGGATTCACAGGATCCAAGAATCCAGCCTCTACGGGACTGTGAAAGAGAGGCTTTAAGGTCTCTGAGATGTTCCCGGATATTAGAGAATCTTACATCCACAGTCCAACAACTGGTTGTCAAGGGTCATGCACAAGAGGCCTCTCAGTTAAAGGTTACCCAGTATAGAATAAGCTTCAGTGGTCCACCTCAGTGGTCAGACAAGGCAGGGTAAAAAAACAGGAAAACACTTTGTTCATGGAGTAGTGCTTGAAGGCTGTGAAAAGGCACCTAATTGAACTTCTCTTACACTGAGAAGTTCAATTAGGTGGGGACAATGAGTAATCAGCAGGAGCAGGATGGAAAGTGAGCAGAACAACAAAGTCAGGACAGAAATCATGACACATTTTTGGAAATTTGGTTTGATGAAACGGAAATTAAGTAGAAAATTAATAGATAAAAATCTAACTTAATTTCCACAACAAAACTTCTTTTGGTATTAGTCCTTCATTTAATTTGATTCCCATGACGGAAATATCTTATCTCACTGACAAGTGATGCCGTTCCACTGCTAACATAATTGCTAACCAGCTGTTTGTCTTGTGCATTGAACTTGTAAAACTCAAATTTATAATGTTTTTTGGGGGGGGGAACTGTATTTCTAGTAAAAGAGATGTGAAATAATAGAAGATTAAGAACGTAAGAGCTGTCACCAAAGCTATAAAAATAACTAAATAGAGTTTTTTAGCATTTTACAGTAAATGCTAATAATTATTTAATGTTAAATGTGAAAATTTTTTAAGCTTATCGGGTAAGGAAAATGAAGTGAAAATTAAACAAACATGGAGCTCAAATTTGTCACATTTGGAACAAATGCTAAATATTTTGAATAAAAAATAATGTCAGAGGCCTATTTCTGCTGATTTGGAAGAAAAACAATTGTAAGTCCATATTTTCACTCATTTTCACCTTCATTTACTTTAACCCTTTTGTGTTTTCCTGTCCAAGCAAAAAGTCATGTAAAATCTTGATAGGTGTTTTCAATCCAAGGCAGGGATGACTATGGAGGATTACATTCTCTTGGCCAATATACCAAAGATCCAGGTGGAGTTGGAAGAAGAGTTTACAGGGCTGAGGTGGCGAAACCAGAGTCCCAGTCCATGCAGGGACCCCAGACCCAGGACATACAGGTTGGTGGCATTAGATGATTTCTTTACATCTGCATCTATACGTAATTTTCTGTGTAATGGGAAAAGAAAAGACACATGCTCCTCAGGTTTTTGTAAAGGTCAATTAGCCAAAAATAACACTCAAAATTGTACCTGCTGTGTCTTTTTTGACATGGCTGTCTCTGAAGGTATCAAGATGAAACAGACTTACACAGGTCAAGGGTCGAGTCAGAGGAGAGGGGGAGGGGCAGAGAGAGAGGAAGAGACAGACGGGAAAGATGCCGCGACTCCGACAGTGGACGGTTATCTAGAAGACAGTCATCAGCATCTCTTCATACCCTGGTGAGAGGCAATAACTGCAGTTTTATTCACCTTAAAAGCTGGGGCTGATTACAAAAATCCCTATTGTTTCTTTTATGTAAGGCCTCAGATGATCAGAGTGGCAAACACAGAGCTGTGAGGGAGAAGCGGCGTGCGCCTGCAGATTGCCCGCCGACACAGGTGAGCACGCCCCCTTCATCTCCTGCACCTGCGAGTGTTTGAAAGAAAACAGGTCTCAGGTACATTCGCTCTTGTTGCGTCTCTCTCCCCTGGCCGATTCTGTCACTGAAGATCCGTTTTGGTAGCTCATGTTCAGTACAGCATGTTCGTGTGAGTTATCGTCTTTATTAATAGATTCAAGAGTAGCTTTGCAGAAGTGCCTTGCAGTCTCTGCGCTGCTTTGTCATGCAGAAAACCCGCCAACTTACAGAGCAATATAAACAAGAGGGTGATCTTGAAATTAAACAAATAACTCCCATGTCACAGCAGAAAACTTCTATATGGGTCAAAAACCTTTTGAACCAAAGCCCTGTGTAATCATGCATTTGCCTCCTCTTTTGACTTCATGTCTTTCAATGTTACTTTTCTTTTGATCCATCTCACGTTACAAATATTGGATCCAACATCATGCCCAGTGAGTATTTAATCTTGGCCTAAAAGGCTTTCGAGTGACTCAAAAATAGTTTTTTCCTGTTCCTCTCTCTCCTCCTATCTACAGTGATGTTTACAGTTTCGTAGGAACTACATATCTTTCTATTTTATGTTCCAACTCAAAAAGATGTTTCCCGATTTTTTTTTTACACAGCTCTATCCTCCAGAACTCCACGCATGCTTTATAATGACAGTGTCTTTAAAAAAAAAAAGAAAACATTTCATGTGTCTGGTGGTGACAGTTTCCGCTTCCTTTGCTTTCATAATCAAATGTGTGACACAAACTGCAGCAGAACGTTTTCAAACAGTTTGGTTTAAATTTCTTAAATGCAGATGGTGTTACATGAAGGGGTGGATGTCCAAACTGGATGAACGAGGCAAGGTAAAATGACTGTTGCAGAGTGTCTTTTAGAACATATTTAAACAGAAATAACTGTCATTTTAGTGCTGGTTCCTGTTGTAACCACAGCTTCAGACTCTGACAGGCAGACCAAACACAAAGGGGAAGGGATCTCACTTAAACAAGCCGGGGCTCCGATAAACATCTGGATTTTTCGGCAAAAATGTATTCCTGTTCCAGGCAGATCTCCAGAACAGTTATGAAGTTTTCACATTTTATGAATAACTTTTATTCATACATTGATCAGCTGTTTGAACCTTTCAAAATCAGACAGTCCCTTCATACATATATAGATACACACATATATTTATATAACAAGTAACAAAGGCCATGATAAAGATGAGACAGAGTGAATATTTGTCAACTGTGTTATTGGATGCTATAAAGTGACAATGGTTTACAATGACATTCTGGGATCATGTGATCACACTGATGACTACTTTTGCAGTTTCGACTTGTACAAACAGATATTTCCCCATAGTCCTTTAATATCTCAGAGTAATTTTCACAAAAGACGTAAAGAGACACGAAGAAGTTCTTCGTCAGTTTGGATAAATCCTACATTTTTTAACTGATAAATTCTCTGACGGAATCTAGCATGAAGTGGAGAGGCTATGACCTATCTTTGCTTGACAAGCAAAGCCCCTTGGAAGCTACTCCCCTTTGACATCTAATGTGGACACACTAACTTGTCATAAGATTGATGCTAATCTTAGAATCTTACTTTTAATTTTACATTCTGTAAACATCTGTCTTTCTCTACCTCATGGTCAACTTTTGCCAACATCAAAATTCAGATTTGTACAAGTAAATGAAGTGAGAAACCTCGATATTTCCTTCATCTGAAATTCTTGTGATCAGACTGCTATGTGATGCTCACTCTTCAAACAAATACATGCCTTTTATTATAATACAAAAAAATATCTATGTATGCAATTCATGTATGATAGCTTGTGAATCATTTCTCTTTTTTTATCCTGTGGTAAAGGCTTAGTGATAATCCCCATGTACATCAATATTGTGTCATCACACTCGATATGAAAACGTGGACATCTGCCTAATGGTGTTACACATTATTTATTTATTTATTTATCTTATTCTATTTTTTTACACATCATTTTAAATTGCTCACCTAGTACATGAGTTATCCCCTTCAACAACAAGGAATCTAACATAATTTTGCCGCTTAATGAGTTTTATGGTTGTGTTACGTTTACTGTATTTTTCTTAGTGGAAGAAGCACTGGTTTGTTCTCGGAGACACGTCTTTGAGGTTCTACAGAGACTCTGAGGCTGAGGAGGTATGATCAAATTCGACATTGATTGATATTTGTTTCCATTTTCATATTCAGTTGGTTTGGTTTTATTACTTATATTTGTGTAATCGTTCAATTCAATTGTTTCTCTGAAAGATTGCATATGAGGAAAATTTGTGTGAACTGCACTGAAACAAAGTTCTTCTTGCCTTACTGCAGTCAGACGACTTGGACGGAGCAATTGATTTGACATCTTGTGTGCGTGTGTCAGACTGTGACGTCGAGAAGAACTATGGCCTGCAAATACAAGTATGTATTTATAGCCCCATATTTGCTCGTCTTCTGCAGAAAGCAAGTAGACAGATGGGCAGTCGGTGAAATCCCCTTCCTTCTGTATTTATAGATAGACCACATATGTATGTGACAGCCATTTCCTGTTTTACATGCCATGCGTATTTTTTATATCACACAGATGAGAGATGAAGTTGTCACCCTGTCTGCAATAACATCCAGAATTCGGCGAAACTGGGTGAAATTACTCAAGCAGGCGATCCAGAGCAACAAAAAGTGAGTTTGATGCTCTTCTAGGAAGCATTTATGGGGAATATATCTTTAAAGTTTCCATAAACGTTACCACACAGCACACAGTAGAAATATTCAGGTCTTGAATAAGATGTTAAGACATTACCATTAAAGAATACATTTAAAGTTGAGAAACAAGTTTAGGACGAATATGTCACATTGTCATTAATTGTGTTATATTTTTATTCATTAAGTATTGCTGTAACATGGGGTTGAATAGTACTGAGTTGATGAAATTGGATCTAGTTTCAATAACTGAATATGACATATAAAACTGCATGAAAATTAATTTCAAACTTCTATCTGTACTGTCCTATTGGAAGTGATGTAAAAGACATTCAGGAATCAATATAGACCTTATCATGTTAAATTATTTTGTGGGTGAATAGGTGACGAGATACACACTCTAAAAGCACTTTGAGAGGTCAAAGATTAAGTACTAAATATGGACAATCCACTTAGCATTTAAAACTTAATCAGGGATGCAGCAGTATTTAAATTCTGGGCCGATTTAACGGTAACCGATTAAATGTGTTTTATAAAGTGAAACTAAATGGTTTTAGAGTACCTCATCCCAGTTTCTGTGAGGGAAATTAAAAAAATAATAATATACCTTTAAGGAATTTAGTTAGAAACAAATACATAAAATATACACATAAATCAACTTTAGCCTATCAAACTGTTACTGTAACATACTTTCTATTTTTTTTTCTGTTGGCAACAACTAAATCAGATATAAATAAATCCTTTCAAATGGGGGAAGCATTATACCACACTTCATAGCTTGGAGTTTACAATGTTTCCAAATAACCTAAAAACCAAAAGCGCATGCTAAATAGACCTGAACGCTTCTCTGATTTAGTGTTCAGCCTTCAGTAAACCCCCTCTCTTGTCTTTCTTTGGATGTGTAACTCTACCCCTGTGCATATTCCCCATTCTAACTTTAGCCAATCAGACTCGGGCAGCGAGAAAGAGAACCTCCTCTCCCGGAGACCATCACCATGCCAACCGCCTGATCGTTTCACCTGCAGGGATGAACCTGCTTCTTCCAGCTGCACCACCACAATTGCGAACTCCAACCAGGAAGGCCACTGCCAACAAACCTTAGACGGAGATCTGGGCGCAGAACTGTCTCCGACCGGTGAGAGGGAAGAAGGGGAGGGCTGGGACCGTGAGCAGGCAAAGCGACTAGAGGAGAGGAACAAGTGGTTTGAGGAGGGGGGCCCTCTCAGTGAGATGGGCAGCCGATGGGACTCCATGGAGCTGAAAAAGGGCAGTGTACCCGTCCCTGTTATTGACGCTCTGGACTCTGAAGTCAACAGGAAGTGGACAGAACTTGAGACATTATCATTCAGTGACTTAAGTGCTCAGTCTCTCATTGGACCCCAGGATTACCAGTTAAGCTCTCTGCAAGTGTCAGAGTCTCCAGCTAGTTCACAAACCTATAACTCAAGTCCTGGAGATGCCGAACACTCAATTGGTGGTGCCCAAATGTGTGTCTCTGATTCAAAGGAGGCTCTTAAACATATAAATGGCGCCCAAGTCATTCAAACGCCTACAGCTGAAGTTCTTCATAAGGAGGTAAGTTAGACCCCATCCCAGTGTCCCCTGTTGGCTCTACCATTTGGTACTGTTCTTTCATTTTGCAGAGCTGAGGTGCACCTTTTTTCCAAGAGATCAGATATTAGCGGTGAATAATTTAATCAGGGTCTCGGAAGACATTTGATAGCAACATGAAGAGGAGCACCTTACCACTGCAAAATATAGAGCCAGCAAAATCATTACGTTTCCATGTGATGATACAAGAACATCTCCATGTGATGTCTTCTGACCTTTTCTTCTCCTATTTTTCTGTGTAAAGGCCATCGCTCTTAGAAAGCAAGTCGAGAGCGCCAAGAAGGAGCGTGTGGCAATGGGGGTAGATGTCGACAGCCCCTGTGGCCCCAGGGCACCCTGCAGAGCCAAGCTGGAGGCCATGGAGGCAGCCCATAGGAGAGCCCTGCAGGAGCTGCAGGAGAAACATGCTGGGGAGATAAAGGAGCTGGAGGAGGAGCGAGACAGGATGCTGCAGGAAGAGAGCCAAGCAGCAGCTAAAGGTTAGCAAGTTAGCAAAAGTCTTGTTCTTTGCAAAAGATATTGGGTCATCCTGGGTTCGATTGGTTTCCCTTTTGCCTTTTATATGATTCTAGCAGTTGTTGGTGGTCTTTGTTGTATTTTGCTTTTCATGAAGCACCAGGTAAAATCTCTGCAATGTGATGCCTGCAGTTGGTCTCTATTTTTAAGTCATTCTGTTGTAACAGATGCAGTATCTTAATTATGGGTTTGCAGACATTTCAGCTGCAGTTCCACTGGCACCAATGCTTCCCCCTTACCATCAGAGATGCAGGAACATAGATAACAAGTTATCTCCTCTTTAGTTTGGAAAATGTGATAATTGGCAATTTGTCTGGACACAACAGTTTTCTTCTTCGTCTCACTCCATTTAAGGGACCTCTATACAAATTGCATCTTCTTCCATTCTTTCTTCTTTCTTCTTCATAATGCCGTACGTTTTGTTTCATCCATCCATCCATTATCGTTACCGCTTATTCACTTTATGGTAAAAAATCTACACAATCATACATGCTTGATACTGGTGGGCAAAAGACAACACCACAATAATTTTGTAGCGTAGTCTTTTGCCGTCATCTCATGGTTATAAATGTTAGATAACCAAAATCAAAGGTTTTCATATTTTCATCAATATTATCATTTTTCATATTATGTGAAAGGGCCCATATATATGTATACTTTTTAAAAGAATATTAAATTGTTGTTAAATTCAACATTAGCTAATGTCTTTAATCAAACTTTTTGCATCATAGTTTTATTTAGATTTTCTTTGTCCTACGTCTTTCATTATTGGGGGTTGTAGTCCGACACCTTTTGACCTGTTGAAACACTGTCAACTATATGCTCATTGAAGCTATCGAGGCACTCAAAGCAGCTCACAGGGAGGAGATGAAGAGAGAGCTGGAGAAAGCCAAGTGTCTCTGTGGAGGAGCAGCACGCGTGGATTCATCATACACAGGCCACTTGTAAGTATCATGTTGATGACAGGAATCTACTCAAAGAGCTCTGGCTGCAGGCTCGAGATGTTTGCCACTCTCCAATGATTCTCAAATGCGTAACTGCTGTTCAGTCCAGAACTTGTGTGTTTGTTTGTGTCAGGCCTCAGGCAGGTGTCCTGCACAGCAAGTTAGACGTGCTGTCCGAACGCTACTCTCAAAAGTGCCAGGAACTTAGCCGCACAGAGAGGAGCGGCAAGAGCCAAGAGTCGGAGCTAGACCGCAAGCAGAAAGAGCTGGAGCAGCTCCAAAGAGAGAACCAGGTTTCTGAACTTATCTTAGATTCTGTATTGATGTTAACTGTAGCTGAGAGGACATTTCTATCTGAACCTGAAATATTTCTTTGTTGCATCGTCAGAACTAAATATAAGGCTCTATGGTGCTAATTTTTTCCTTAGGACTTGAAGAACAAACTGGCTGAAGAGATAAGTCGAATGCGTTATTTCATCACAGGGCAGAGGTTGGATGTGGATTCCATCGGGAACACTGGGTGCACTTCCTCAGATTTAGAGGTACTGAAATAAAAACTACAACTGTTAAGATGTCTCCTTTCACTAATGTGAAAGTACATGAAAAGGGCCAAGACTGCGAGGCTTCATCCCACCAGCTCTGTTACCTTTAATCCTTGGGACTCATTACTGTTTTGTCTTATGATCCCAGAAATGTCCCAGAGGTGGTATATATTCACCTGTTTTACCTTATAGCCTATTTTCATGAGGAATCTATGGCCAGAGGCTTTGTGGTAAAGAATGTGCTGCCACCTCCTGGATAAATTAAGGCATATACTTTTTCCTCTTGCACACACCATTTAGGGAATATTTCCCCCAAAGTTTTTGACTTTCCAGCTAAAGTCGCCTGAAAAAGAATGATCAGTTTATTGAGATACGGTGAAAAGGATTTTTTTCATCTACTTCTGTCTCTTAAATATCGGACTTTCATTCACTGTGTTTACAACAATGCAAAATAGATTTTTATGCTTGTAAACTGCTGGATAACATACAATGTAGCAAAAGAAATATATCAAGTCATCAAGCAATGTCACAAACTAACTGATATTGAAAGAGTTTCAGTCTCTTTTTACAAGAGTTCAAAAATTGTCTTTCAGACACTGTTAAGGGCAAAGGAAAATGAGGTTGAGTATCTAAAAAGAGAAATCAGCTGTTTACAGGACAAAGTGCAGTATCTGACTAAGGTATGTATGCCTTGGCAAAGGAGTTTGTGAATCACGCTTACAATCGATAGATACAAATACATAACTGTGACTGAATAAACATCTATACTTGAATTCTTATGATTTTTTTATTCTTCTGTTTTATGATATTTGCTACAGGAGAAACAAGAAGCTTATAAGCACTATCAGGAAGCCTATGTAGAGCTCAGTGACATGAGGGGTCGGAGCCAGCTGGAGTTGGGCTCCCTAAACGAACACTTGAGGCTGACCAATGCGGCACTTCAGGAAGGAGCAAGACATACTTAACTTTTGAGACCCTTGCTTTGTTCTTCTTGGGACTTCATTAACTCCTGAAATGGACAAAGCCAGGCTGCCAACAAAACGGCATTTACTAAATATCATTCCGTCTTTGTTTCATGATGTCATGACTGTTAACATTAAAGAACAACGTTTTCCATGTGTAATTGATTCAGTTTATTCAGCAGACAAACATGCAAACAAGAGTGAAGGCATCGGTCATATTTCTGACAGCCTCACATGATATGAGATTTCTGAAAACAGGATAAATATCAGAGGAGAGAGGTAGGATAAGGGTGGAGCTAGATGGTTCTTTAAGAAGTTAAGGAGCCCCATCTTCTCCATCTTCCTCTTCTTCTTTAGGCCTGCTGGTATTCTTGTGGTTGATATTGCAGAGGATCCTGGGGATGGAAATTTGAAAGTCATCATCAGTGAATGGCTACAAACTGCACCCTGTAACACATGAAGACCGGGTTCTACACATGCCTGAACACATGTTTCAGACACACCCCTCACAAAGAGAGATTACAAATCAAAGGGCCCATCAACTATGTTTAAACAGTATTTAAGGTGTGGCTGACGGACGCAAATGCCTTTACCTTTTATTATGCTACCAGCCTTACTCAGTCGTCGTCATCATCATCTTCAGGAACAAAGATATCATGCTCCTCCAAGAGAGCAGCAAAGTTCTTGCTTATCAGAGTTCCCACATACAGGAAAGGCACCACCACTGCTGTCATGCGGATGAGGCCAAAAGGCGTCTGCAAAAGAATCCAAGAATCATTGAAAGTTGGAAGCCTTAGCTCCACTTCAGTTTGACGTGCTGGCTTTGCTGAACCAGAAAGAAACCCACACTTTGTGTTGTGCAAATGAGATGACAGACAACAATGTGTAACGAGGTTATCCACCTATGAGTCTTTCAAAGTCTCCTCCATTATATACAGTATTTGGATCAGCCTATGGCCTTGGGTTGGAGCTTTTCACCATCCTATTTCTGCATACTGGGGTTGCCACTGATAAGACATTACCCTTAACTTTAATTTCGGCAATATGATTGGTTTAGGACTGCGAAACACCTTTTCAAAAGTCTAAGTTTACAAATTAGGGGACATATAACTCATGGTTGCCACCGAATTGCTTCGATATCGGCCGCCTGAAAAAATCACGATTTATGTACAAATATAAAATTTGGATCAAACACCATCCCACTCTAATATGGGTTGTTCAATGGGCAAGTTCTAAATTCCAATACACAACATAACCTTTCTTTAAAAATCAATAAATGTACTTATATTTATAATATTAGGGGTAATTACTTCCTGCAAGTGCCGTCGTTTCGGAAAGGTCCCGTTCATTGGCTGACTTGACAACACCTCTGTATATACTACCATACTATTGGCCATCAAATATGTCATTAAATAAGTACCGCCCATTGGTTCTTGTTCCGTATAGTGTACAACTAAGCGAAAAATATGAGACACTCACTTTATCTGGTTTTGGAAGGATTGCCCCGGACGGCGTGGACACCGCAGTCCTGCTTTGAGTCGTCCTGGGTATGGCTGATGTTTTCAATCCAGGGTTACGGCTTAGTATGCCTGTTTTCCTGGTTGAGAGTCGCAGGGAGAACCGCAGTACACTCGTCGCCATTTTTTTCGAGACCGCAGTAGGACGATTCTGTTTGGGCTGGGTTGACTTGATGGGCGTTGCTGGTAGTTTGACAGAAAAGCTCTGAGGCCTATGTATAAATGCCACAAACTGATCCCAATGCCAGTGCTATGGAACAGGACCACACAAAGTCCATTATCTATATTTTTATTTTTCATGTGAATAAACCACATTGGTAGAACACACGTGATTATAAAGTAAACAGTAACTTACTGTGAAAAGCATGAAATACAATGGAACTTAAATTCAAACTTCCTTATAACATTATTGTTGAAGTTCGGCTTTAAAAATAGCAACTCCAAAACTTGTGCACTTCATTGTTTCTCTGTGTTTATAGGCTAAAAAATCAGAAAGTTTGCTTATGTTTTTTTCATCTGATGCACTTTTATTTAAACCACCTGGCAAAAAAGTAAGACCACCAGTCAGATGTCACGTATCTTCATAAAAGACTGGAAGTATTACTTAATTTATTTCAGCAGTTAAGTTCAATCTAAAACCAGCAATTAGATTATATATAAACACAAAAAAGGAAAAATAATATCACCCACTTTTGAGCTACAATAAAGAAATCATGTAAGGCTGAAGTTAGCCAAAGATACAGAGATTAAATGCAAAATGCCATGAATGTATTCTATCTAAACTGGCAAAGAGACGAGGAACCAAATGTTGTTCAGTGCATAAAAAAAACCGTTTTCTTTACAGTCCTGTACAAATGAGCAGCTATTCTGCAGCCTTAAAACCAATATCATTTTACAAATCTTTGTGTTTGTGTGATCTCACTGTGACTTTTCTCAAATGTCTGAGTAAACCCCACCCCGTTCGCAATTTAAACAAGCTAAATCCCCAACAGGTGATAGATTCTCCAGAGATCCAGCCCATTTATATAAATTCCTAGTTCAATTATAGCTATATCCCTCAGGACACTGATTGAAATGCACCTGAAACCATGTTGGATTAGCATTATAAATGTTTTATTTATTTCATGCAACGTGTGCATTAATTTAATATTATTCATGACTGAAATTAGTATAAGGCTTGAGCCATTTACATCTGTTTTGATAGATAATTTTTTGGGAAAAATGCCAAAATAGTTGATGTAGTTACAATTTTCATTCAACCTGTTAATGCTCTTTGATGTGAGACTAAATAAATGAAAGCCTTGTTATATATTGACTGAAGTATGTCCAGTATTGTGGAATTGGTGTAAAAATGTTCTAAACATTTTTCTGATTTCTACTGTTGTCTGATTCCTACGGTGATTTGCTACTTAAACCAACTCTATTTTCACTCTAAACTTCTACCAAAAGAACAATAATTTCTTCCCATTTCTTGGTACACCTGTCCAATGGTTGATTTTGAGATTTGAATTTTTTTTAGCTTAGTTAACATTAACGTCGTCTCATTTGACTAATACATGCCTCTTTGGCCAGCCCAGCTCTTGAGATGTCACTTCTGTGACAAAAGCAGCAGTGACCCCTTTTTCCCCTTAATTCCATTCTTCCATCTGTTCTTTTCAACAGCATATAGCCAATGGAGGCTGTACCAAATGCTAACAGCTGAATTCATTATAGTGGATAAAGTGCTGGAAACACTAAAGAACTGAAACGGATGAAATAGCAACGTCGCCTTGAATATTCAACATGATCTTAACCATTATCTTATTATTCCAACTGCTTTTGGGCGGTAGATATTTGCCAAGCACTTATGTAAATTGGTTGGAGTATCATGTTCTAAGATAAATGGTTTCTGTGACTTAAGACAGACTAAGCATAAGATCGCCGTCAACTTGCTTGGACCTGTATAGCCCTGACTCGTCACCCGAGGAGGGCGTATTAAATTTGAAGAGATTTTCATTGTAGCATAGTAACTATATATATATATATATATTTATATATATTGAACACTTCTTTGCTGCACAGCTAGCTTGTAATACACAACCAAACTGGGAAAAGAGCTCCTAACAAACAAAATAAAAATAAGTTAACTAAAAACAAACACAGTTAACGTTTAGTTATTCCAACTGTGGAGTTTATGAGAATGAGAAAAACATACCCCAAAGAAAAATTCACTGTATAACATAGTTAATGTCTTAACAGAGTTTCCTAACAGCAAGAAGGTTTCACTGTCACGAACCCAGCGCGCGAAGTTTACCGCTCCACAACCTCGAGGCCGAGAGTCGTGAGCGCGCTTGGCGGCGACGCGCACGAAGAGGAACTGGCAAGGCGGAAGAGAGGACATTGAACAAACTTGAATACTTCTAGCTGATTAGCTAGAGACACGTTTAGATACTATGTTAACAGCAGACATTGTTTCTTACTTTCATACATTTTCACTTAGCTAATCAAACGCCCCGACAACATTCAGTCACCGCTGTCTCAACTCGCAACACGATTCGACCCGACCAGTGGACTAGAGCAGTTTTCAAATAGACGTTGCACTTGCTCGGGCGACCCGAGGCAATTTATCACCACAAAGTCACATTTAGCTTCTTCAAAAGTGCCGCACTATCCAGTGAACTGAACAAACACCCAAACACGACCAGCCCGCTGGCTCGAGGGGACTCGGACTTTTTTTCTCCTTTGTGGTAAAAGTTGCCCGTGCTTGTTGGAGGGAGCCGAAGAGGCCTGTGGTTGAGGAGGCTGCATGTGTGAGGACCCCAGCTGGCGAGGACTGACTCACACCCCGCTCCACAAACATGTCGGCCCAGGCGCAGATGCGAGCGATGCTGGACCAGCTAATGGGCACCGGGAGAGACGGTGAGCGAGTCCCGCGGTTGCCCAGACGTGTGGCTAACGGCACGTCGTTACGGGGCTACGGGGTTGCTGCTAGCATTAGCCAGCACGCGAATCGGCCAGTGCCAGTCAGTGACAGTGAGGCGCGCGACACAAACCAGGCTAGCTAACATGAGGAAGCTAGCCGCTAAGCTACCTGTTGTGTTTGAGTTTACGAGGCTAGTTATGACGCTACCCCTTATCCTTAACAAATTAAGAGTTATATTAACCCGTCTTAGATGTACACTTCTTCTTATTTCAACGTTTTTCAAAATCAGTTCCTTACATTGTATTGGGTGCTGTTCAAATAGAGCTAACTTCAGGTTTCCCTGTTTAGATATATATTTGTGGGCTGTTAACGGTACACAAGAACAACTGACTGTGTGCTTCCGCTCCGACGAGATACTGCATCTGTATTATCAAGATTCTCATTTTTTTGTCTTTCAGAAGACATTTTATTCAACGAGTAAGCTCCACACAAATGGCTGTAACTCTCATGTATTTGCTCTCCTTCCGTTTAAGGGGACACCATGCGGCAGAGGATCAAATTCACAGATGAGCGAGTCTGCAAAAGCCACCTTTTGGATTCATGTCCTCATGACATCCTGTCAGGCACCGTGAGTACCACAGTGGCACATATCTGCACAGAGAGCATTGTCATCTTCAGAAATATGCTTGTTTTGGTTTGGCTGGAGTCCACAGAATATCCTTGACTTAAAAAAGAGAGAACAAGAAATCTGTAACCTGATTTGTTAATGGGGGAGAGCCATTTGGTCTCCTCAAAGGGAAACATACTAAAAAGAAACCCTTTCAACCTGTATAATGGGTTCACTGTTAAAGAAAAAAACATAGTCTGACCATTCTGCAACTTGACTCTGTCTCTGATATTTATTACAATACCAGATCATTTGAATCAAAGTGAATTATTACAGAGGAGGGGCAACTTTTTTTATTTTAAATTGCATCGTGATGACAATGAGCAATATTCTAGATGGAGGGTTTAATGGACAATAAACTGAGAATTTGAAGATTTAGAAAATTGGTGATTTATTTGTTCTTTTTTGTATTTGTTTTTTATGCTCTGAATGCAAGAACAGCAAGAGAGTTGCCAAATCTCTGTCAGCCTTGGCAGATAAACACGTACACATACATGTGGTTGTAAGCTGGGAAAAGGGACATTTTTGGTCCTGCTGTTGGATCTGTACTGTGAGAGGACTATTCCTTAGAAAAAAGTTTCACCTGCACTGTACAGATAGGTTAAAGTAAAAAAATAAAAGTTAGGAAATGGATCATGTTATTTCAGGCTGATTTGCTTATTTGTTATTGAATATGTGGTTGTGTGGTGCTGTATATTCATCAAGAGATCCAACATATTGTGAGCCACATCACTTTATCAAAAGGGGAAAATTCCATTGTGTCCAAAAGAATAATATAAATGTATAGATTCTGTCTTATCCTCTATGAAATGCTTTTACTTACTGCCTATCTCCAACAACAACAAAAAAAGGCTAAATTCGATGCATCTTTAATGCATCGAATTTAGGACAGGTGAGTCATGACCAAAGCAGTGACCCATAAATCTGAACAGTTTTAGGATTTTAGCAGAAACATTTATCATGAGTTGATAGAACATGATTTTATCATCCTCTTTCCGACAGAGAATGGACCTGGGAGAGTGTGTCAAAGTCCACGACCTGGCCCTGAGAGCAGATTATGAGATAGCCTCCAAGGAGCAAGAATACTTCTTTGAACTTGATGTGAGTTTTGCACACAAATGCTTCGATATTTATTATGTTTTTTCCTCCTTTGATCCAAAGCAAGCTCCTTGCAGCAGTAATTAATGAATTGCTATTACTTCCAGTCTGACATAATCAGGTATGACTATGCAGGAAGAATGTTGGGGAAGTGCATTACCAATCAATCTGATGTTTTTTTCACAGGCTGCAGAGCACCTCCAGTCTTTCATTGCTGACTGTGACCGCCGGACTGAGCTGGCCAAGAAGAGACTTGCTGAGACTCAGGATGAGATCAGCGCCGAAGTGGCTGCAAAGGTGACCAACACCGGGCTGTAACTGTTGGCGATATTACCGGCACTGCTGTGCTCTCCATCACACTGAGCCATTTGTCTCCTGGGCAGAGCACAGTTTTACAGCTTCCGATTACCAAGAATGTCAGGACTCATTATTTTTCTATCATCTGTCGTGACAAGGCTGAGCGAGTCCATGAACTGAACGAGGAGATCGGCAAGTTGCTGGCCAAAGCCGAGCAACTTGGGGGTGAGGGCAACGTGGATGAAGCTCAGCAGGTTCTGGAAAAGGTGGAGAAGACCAGAGCCTTAAAGAAGGAAGCAGAGGTCAGAAGCGATCTTTTGTCATTAAAAAAAATGCTCACACCGCGTGTGCAATCTTATTTAGCTTTAAGATCTCAGTATGAAATATTGAGATTTTAATGCAACAGCTTAAGCTCGCAAAGAATGCATGAAAAATGAATCCTGAAGTATAAAACCTTCATTTCTGCAGGACGTGTACAGGAACTCGATGCCGGCCTCCAGCTTTCAGCAGCAAAAGCTACGGGTGTGTGAGGTGTGCTCGGCCTACTTGGGCCTCCATGACAACGACCGCCGCCTGGCGGACCACTTTGGGGGCAAACTCCACCTCGGCTTCATCGAAATCCGCGAGAAGCTGGAAAAGCTGAGGGTGAGGGTGCCGCGCCGGCAGCCGAACCGCCGGAGCCACGTCGGCCCCAACGGGATCTTAACATGTTGTCGCGGTTTCTTCCCAATCCTGGATTCCAGAAAGCGGTCGTGGAGAAGCAGGAGAGAATGCGCATGAAGCGACGAGAGGAGCGCGAGAAAGAAGAGGAAAAAGAGCGACAGTGGGAGTTGGAGCGGGAGCGCGAAAGAGAGAAGGAGCGACAGAGGGTGTGGGAGAGGGAACGAGAGCGGGAGAGGAGGAGGTAGGACGCGGTCAGCTTCTGCCACAGCAACAAGCTCCTGGTCATTTGGATATGTAACCCTCTGTTTCTTATGTCTCTTACTGCCCCAGGTCGAGATCAAGAAGCGGAGAGAGATACAGGTATGTCGGCTGCCCCCTAAATTGTTTTTGCGTGACGTCAGGGGGATTTACATCTGAAATGACCAAATAAAACAACGTCATGTGTTATTCAAACGCAAACGTCTACCCAGGGACGGAGGAGGCTCCTCGTCTCATCACTCAAGACGCCATCGCACATCCCGCCCCAGAGAAGAGGGGCCGGAGCGGGACAGGGAGCGAGAGAGGAAGCATCGGCACAAGGAGAGACACCGCTCGCGCTCCCACTCCCACAGGCACAAAAAGAAGAGGTGTGGCCATTGTTCAGCAATCACACATCTGGTTAAACTCCTTTTCATCATCGCCTTTGTTTCTGCTGACTGTTGGGCTCTGCTTCTGGGCTGCTCGGTGCCAAAGCCACCACAGATGTAGTTAAACCTTAGCTCCAACTAAGAACTAACTTGATTTCCACAGACAGCCAACCGTGTCATCATCTAGCCTCAAAGCCCTGCCAGCTTGTCATTTGAATCTCCTTCCAGACAGTTGGACTACACATAAAACGATGATTAATGTTTTTCCAAACAATATGCCTGAGTTTGCCAATAAGGGTGTAAGCAAGAGTCGCCTATTGTGAACACACTATCGAGATTTAACCGGAATCTCAAAAGGCCAAAACGCAAAAATCAGCAGTCCAGGCTGGTGACACTGAAACTTTACAGTGTTTATTCATCGACTTGGTCCTTCTGTTATAAATGTAGTTTTAAAACAGTCATTTGTGACCCAATGAACCGCATTTACAAACATCAAACAGCAGGAAAATGCAAGCAACTCAAACATAGTTCTTAACAGTTATGGACCTCCTCTTTCAGGCCTTCAAGACTATAAAAAAGTTATTATGATAAGACAAGTTCCTATGGTCCAAACAAGTACTGGAGAGGTTTTTGTCTAAGATGTTTAATTTGTGGTCAATTCTTTTACTTATTTTTATATATATTTCTTCCTCTCCAGGTCCTCCAGAGACAGATCAACTCACACCCGTGAAAGAGAGGGCTCTCCCTCCCAGGAGAGATGGAGAGAGGGCGCAGCAGCGGGAGAGGGGTGGCGTGAAGACAGGGCGAATCACGGAGAGTGGGAGGACAAGGAGAGGTCCATGTCTCCGGACACAGCCAGGGGCAGGGAACGGGAGAGGTCCCTGTCATTTGAGCGGGACCGACGCTCCAGTTCCGAAGAGCGAGAGTCCGGCGAGATATGAACAGTTCTGTTGTTTTTGATTTGGAGTTGTCATTAAGGAAAAAGGAGGAGCATGGGGTGATGAGTTTGCTGGTGCCAGTTTATTTGTCTGTCAATGCTGTGTATGCATGTTCAAAGTGGGACATGTACATGTGGATGGTGGACAAGAGGGGACTAACGTCAGACAATTTTAAAAGATTGAGGCGAGACTTGACACGGGATCGGTACAGTTGTCATTTTTATGTCATCTTGTTGACCTTAATGTACAGTTATTTACACAGTGACAAGGGAAGAGAGAGTTTAAAAAAACAGCAAGATTTGATTTTTTTTTTTTTTTCCTGTTGTTTTTTTTTTCTTTTTTTTTTTTTTTTCTTTTTAGTTGGACCTGTAACTTAATTCAGTTTCCCTGTTCCATTAGGAACTGAAGATTCAGCAGGTGTGGCGCAGTGCTACTAGAAAGGAACTGTGACTGATTGGAGGCACATCTAACATTTGTGTTTTACTTGCCGCCTTCGAGCATCACAATGTTATTTGGGTGGAATCTGACACATCCCTCAAGATGCAGTGATGAGCTTGTACTTTAAAAATAAACTCACTTGTCCTCCTGAAAGATGTAATCTAAATATTTCCACTCAGATCTGGAGAGAATATTGCAAGTGATTATAAATGACGTGTATATTTACGCACTGAGACTTTGCTGTAATACAGCGTGGACTTATTCGGGAAGGAGGGTGAGGTCGGGGTTCTAATCTGTGATGCTGCCATCAAGTAAATAAAATATTCTGTTAAAATACATGCAATACAAATTTCTAAGGTTACTTTTTTACAGCTTCAATTAAGCATTTTTTGCTGTGGAGGAGCTACTGTTTATTTCATAAGTTTGAGTTATTTCATTTGAAGGGGAATATCACTGTCTAAAAAAGGACATTTTCGTGAATGCATAAATGAGTTTGATCACATATTTATAGTCAGCCAAAAGCTGTATCTGCAGTAAATTTCTGGCGCTTTGCTCTGTTCTTGGATCGATATATCGTAGACATAACAAAAAAACGTGCTGCCGTCCAGTTTATTTGTGAGCAAGGAGGCGTCCAGTAGGGGGCGTAAAGTAACCACCCTAAGAACGTCCGCGTGATGACGTCAGACGCACAATCCGAAAAGAAGCGCGAGTTGGATGAACAGTCGCCGAGTTAGTTTTGTTATGTTTTCGAAGCTGAGGGTGCTTTTTCGGTTATATGTATAAAGAAAATGTCGCTGCTGAAGCCATTTAGTAAGCTCCCAGGTCTGAACACGGCAAATATCTTGGTGAGTTTGTTTTACAACCCGTAACTCTGTAAGCGGCGGCTATATGAACATTGTTATCACGAGCATAATGCTTATTATGTTGTCCATAGCGCTCGATAGAGCAGGCAACAGCTCATCCCATTATCATTTGGCAAACATTTCCTCAGATGCCTCAGAGTAGCCAAACGCTGCGGTTTATCCAAATACAGATACTGTACTATCCATTGTTCTTCCTTTGCTTTATCGTGGCGGTGCGTGACAGTCCTTTGACACTGTGCGAACATCTGGTTTAGTGTTGAAATGTCTTTCCTGCAGCTGGTGGAGAGTGAGGAGCACTTTCAGCAGAGTTTAGCAGATGCTCTGGTGGAGGAGACTGGTGTCACTGTGAACGTGTGAGTATCGCTCTCTACATCCTGTAACAGGCTGAGGTCAGCCCAACGCAGTGTCTTTTAAAAAAAATCTGTTTATCTTCACGATACAATCCATATTGCAAAGAGTAGAGCTGCGACTCTTCTCGTAAGTTTTCCTTGAAAGCAGGCAGTGTACAAATATACAAACAAAAAAAGGATCACAGGATGGACACATTGTATGCCATCCATCTAATCCTTATTCACAGGGTGTGCTGGAGCCTATCCCAGCTGTTATAAGAATGGGGGTACACCATGGCCAGGTTCACCAGTCCATCTCAGGTCAACAGAGATTGATGAGACTCCAAAAGTAATTTTCGAATCACCAGTTTATTTGAGATGCATTTTTTAGGTTGGTGGGAGGACGTCAGAATGCCCGGGCCGGATGCATAGTGCTAACCACTGGAACCATGTCCAGACTTGAGCACTGTGCTGAGATATGCAAAGTTAATTCTTAATTAATTGATTAATTCTTTGTGTATCACTTTGTTAGTGCTCAAAACACGATTTGACACCAGTCAGGCTGTGTTGTCTTTGGTGTTTCTCACAGAAGTGAGGAAATGGGAATGGATTGTCTCTTTTTAACATGCTGGTAGTAACAAATAAGCCAAAACTCAAAGTCTGAAGTGGGTTCTTGTATAAATAGTTTTTATTTGTAGACACAATTTCATTGCCTTGTCTTTAGATTAACTTAAACACACAAGTCAGGACTGAACTCAAAAGGTTAGCAAAAATCTGCTAATTTGGTCCAAAGAAAACAAGTTTGAAAGACCATTATAGACCCTTTAGAACTATTGCTTCAGACTACTAAAATATTAACAGGGAAAAAATGGATTCTTTGAAGCAAAATGGCAAAAAATATGATGTGGCTCCTGACAGTTAGTTAGTATCTTTGTTTTGAGGTGGGGTGGGCCTGTCTAACAGAGCAATCCACAGTTCCAAATTGGTGAATTACAGTTCTTGTCTTAGCTTCAGCATCGAACTATCAGCTAAATAGTCTTTTAAAAACTGTTTCATAAGGTAATTTATTTAATACTGTATAATAATTCAACCAGCTCATCCCAACACTGGGTTTTGTTCTGCAATACAGAAACGGGAATGAATTCAAGCCAGAATCAGTAAATGTATGCAGTGAGGGGAAAGGCATATTGGACTTCCTATTTGGGATAAAGAAGTTGAATTCCATTTAATTTGTAACTATACATGCTTCTCTTCATTCCATATCTGTGAATATATGAACCTGACAAAATTTCATTACTATCCAACAGGAGACTGGCTAAGAGCCTTCCTTTGCCTATGGAGAACGATGAGAACCGCCCACGAATCGACCTGGTCGTGTTCATCATCAACCTGGCGTCAGAGCTCAGGTAATTATTTATTCCACCTGAACACAAAACAGAAATGTCTAGTCATGTCCACTGAAAGCCTAACATGAGCTGAATGTAAAACCAAAAAAGGTTGTGCCTTAGAGAAGTGAAAGAGTCCCTGTTGTTTGCCTTAGTGTGTCTACCATGCTGGATGTGTGATTAAAACGGTTCATTCTCTGCATATTTTTTATTTTGTTTCGTCATAGCTTCCAGTCAGCAGAAACCTCTGTGAAACATCTGGACCCTGGTTATTTCCTTGGAAAAGCCTGTTTCATGGTCACGAATGGTAAAGCAGCCGGTTCAGTGATTTGCCCTCTGCTCTCTCGCTCTCACACTCTCAATCAGACGAACGCAAAGACGTAAAAGAGAACATGAGATCCAGTCAATTTGAAATGGTGTCACCTTATTCACAATACATGCTTTTAAACTTGTCCCTCCTCCTTTATGCTGTTAGAAACGTATAAGCACAGCTCTCTAGGGCTTGCTGACCTTTTCATGCATCTGTCTTTAATAGCTCGCAGTGCTTCGGCCCCCGTGGAGCGCCTGGATGCCATCAGGAAACTGGCCGCATCGCTCCACTGCCCCCTGTTGTTTGCAGAGGATCAGGTATTTGTCACAGACAATTTCAGAGCGACGACCCCTAAAAAATCTCTCTAAAGTCACATATTAATTTGAGGTTGCATCAGAAGAATCCACTCAAGTTTTGACATGAACGGATGGCATTAGAATTTGTTACTTTACTTTGCACATGTCTTTATTTTTTTGTTTTTGAACAATTGAGTGTGCACAGCCATACTGTCGGAACTATCAGAGCTCTAAAGAACACCGTCATTAGCTCGAGTTTGACCCATAATAGTCAAACCTAGATAAATCTTCTTTATTTGTGCATCGATACTGTGACACATCAACATGGGACACCCTTGAGATTGTGTTAGTTTCATTTTCTATCTTTAAAAATGCTCTTGATTCTCAGCCTGCGTCCTGTCTTTCTTCATTTTATTTTGCTGTCATTAACGTTAAAACCTTAAATATAAATCTGGTAGACATTTGCGTTTCTTTAAAAAGCTGCTCTGTTTATTGTTCCTCCCCTCCCAGACACCAGAAGGTGTGATCAGTGCTGCAGACAGGCTGCTGACCGTCCTGAAGGTGGCGGCCGGCCTTGTTCCCATCACCACGGCGCTGTACCTGTCAAACCTGACTAAATGCACTCTGCCCCCCGACATCGACCAGCCAAGCTTTGATTAGCTCCTGTTACCATATTTATTTGTCCATGCCGTTGTTATTAATTACTCTAATGCTTGTCTGATATATTTCAATGTTTGTTATTATAATAAGAGTGTATTTTATATATTTTTGTATGTGTGTGTGCGTTGAGAAAAATAAAACCTAAGTGAGGTCATTATTTGTCTGCTGTGCTGCTGAATAGGTCAAACACTTTAGAGGTGATGGGACCAAGGAAGCAGAACTATGTCCCCCAGAGTGTGACCGGAGTCACTATGCCAAGTGCCACGTCTGCATGCGCACACTATTAATAGTCAGGTTATCACCATCATGGAAGTTGGCCATCATACAGGTTAATCAAACACTGTCATGGCTTCAAGTGAGGACAATCAGGAGGCGGCGGACGTGAGGGACCTCAGCCACTGATATATTAGATTTTTCTTGGCACTTCGAAGGTGTTTGTGTTCGCATGCGTCGCAGCCTTCGCATTTTCCCAGAGGAGCTGTTTGTGAAAACATAAAAAAAGTCCGGATGAGTCAGCCTGGGCGTAAACTCCGGCTGACCAACGGGTCAAAAGAAGGTCTTGTCACGCATCTGTTGATACGGACTCGAGATCAGTTATCACAGACTGAGCCAGCTGCCTAGTCCACCTTCCAAAACACTAAAATGCAGATTTCCACATTGCTTTCACAAAAAAAAAAGTGCCATCCCACCCACTGTGGGCTGTTTCCAGTAATGATAACATGTCCTATATTTTCTTGGCTCTTTATTCAATGTGTGAAAGGGCACATGGGGACAAAAGTCCAGACCCTTGGATCTTGTCGTGCCATAACTGACAGAAGCGCTTGACCATTCACTTAAAACGATTAGACCGCTGCCATTCACTTACTGTTTATAATCACGGTTTCTTTTCATGTTAGGCCAGAGAGGTGATGAGCATACAGAGAGATGAGGACATATCGCCCTTTTTCACGAGGTCTACATCAGGCAAACACCCACATGGTTAGCGAGAACACATGACATATCACATTTCGTCATCGCTTTATCAAAAAGAGTTACTGATTCCAGCAGCCTAGAGAGGCAAATGACTGCACACTGCAGATGATGTCATAGGTCAATTTTCAGGGGAATATTTTTTTAATTTATGGTTTAGTTAAGGTCTGGTCACAGCATGACAGTTGGAGCTTGAGGTTTTGACTTGGGGGCATTGCATCGCTGATTCCTTTTCTGACATTCTGTCGCGGATTTGCTTCTCTTCCTGGAATCATTCTCACCGTGAAGCTTTGACTGTCAGGCCGCCTCACATTTGTCCCGGGAATACTCTCGACACACAGACGAGTTCACGATCAACTCAGTGACTACTACTGAGTGGCCGATCTGTCCTCCACCGCAGAACTCCAGCTTTGGTGTGAGGTGTTCTGTTTTACGTCCGGTGGTAAAAACGGTGCAACCGGAGGGAAGTTGTTCCAGAAATGCCTTTGTCTAAATGGTCTCGCCACGCTCTTTTTTTGAATAAACAGGCTATTGGAAATACACCAGAAACTTCAGCATTTAGCGTACTCCTTGCTGCCCGTAGAGTCTAAGATAGGTTGTGTAGGTTGCGTGTTTGTTTTTGAATTTACTGTTTTGCTGAACTCTGAATGGCCTGACCTAGAGCTGAACCTGCTGGGTGGCCCATGCTTTGGATTATTGGCAGCTCTTGTGAGTTGTGTCTTGTTAATAACAATCCTCATTATACAACGATGGACTGGCCATCATCGTATTGTTTCTCCTAGATCGTCACTGGTGTCTCCCCTGTTGGAAGGAAGCTCTGCCGAAATCATTCAAGGTGATACCTTTACAGAAAACAAAAAAATCTATCTTTGAAAAAAAACTGCTTGTCACAGTCCGTTAACGTCGGCATGCGTGTGACCTCATCTCTGTCAGACATCAGAGGAGGAGGAAAGGTGGAGGCAGAGGTGTGTCTCTCCGGATGAGATGTGCCTGGTGTCACGTCTGCATGCGGTAATAAAAGGTTATCACCCCCGGTATACGTCTGCCGGACAAGTTAACCAAACAATGTTTTGGCATCGAGAGAGGAACTGCGAGGACATGCACACAGTCATCTGTAGTGCGGAATGTCAGTGATAACGCCGATATCAGAGTCTCTTGGCTCTGCCACCAACTGTACGTCCGTCCCCACAGACAGAAGCACGTGAACGCATCGGCCAGAGGAGGTTTTTTTTCCACTTATTCAGACAAACGCTGGTTTTGGGGGGTTTTATTAGACAAGGACAACATTAAAAACCACCAAAAAGCACATTATGCTTTGGGTGCATGTGGTTGTGATTTTGGATTTATCAACAAAATATTGAGGAATTTCATTCATTCATGTTCACTTTTCATCCAGTTTTTCGTCATATCTTCATGTAAGCTTGATATTTATGGTAGCTCAACCTGTTTGGCTCAATTCCCCTTCGTTATAGTTGATGTTGGCAACACTTTCCGAAGAGACTTCTCCTGTCAGAGTCCAAAGTTCCATATAAAATTTGTGGTTATGACAAAGGGGAGTTTGGATCTAGTTTCTTCACCTTTAAATCTAGCTATTCTTTCAGAAATAATGCTGAATGTTCAGTCAATCAAATGTTGAAAATAGAAACATGAATCACAATGAAGTACGTTCAAATAATGGGAAGGAAAACCTTTTGAGATTCTTATATCTGTTGGTGTTTTTTAAATTCACCTTATTGATATTTCATGACTCAAGATGCTCCAATTAGGACTCTGTGATGAAACCTATGAGCATATTTTGTCCATGGTGTGAGCTAAATAAATAAACGTGAGCACTGTGGGACTGACTTTGTCTGCTACAAAAGTTTTTATTATTTTTTTTTATTTACCAAATCATTTAACTTAGCTGATGCGTTTGTCGTGTGGAATGGAATATGAGGGGGAAAACAAAATGTAAAAATGCTTTTAACTTGTGTGACCTCATGTGAGTTCAGAGCTTTTTTTTTTTAAACTAGAGGGTGGTGCATTTACGGGATGCAGAGGGAATGATAAGTATAATTTCCCACATGTGAGGGACAAAATACGCTTTAGAATGGTTTGCATAACGGAACAGTTCGGGAGGGTCTTTAGTGACACAGCTGTGGGCACTCGATATCTCTGAACTGATGAACTCTCAAACTAGTAGTAGAGATGACCTTGCGTTTTATAAATAACAGAAGCACTAGTACTTTCACTGATTTAGAACTCCAGTCACCTAAAATAAGAACTGCATGGGGTGAGCAATACATCAGCATGTCAGCAAATGAAAAAAAATTGGGATGTGACCAAAAGTAATGAGCAGAAAGAGCGTCAGAGATTTATTGGTGGATTTAGATGATCTTTTACAGCAGATTAAAGCTACACCTCAAAAAATCTGGGTTAAGAATCGACTAAATCTAAAATATACACAATTCAATCTAGTTAAAGGTTACAACGGAAATTTTATAATGATTAAAGTGTTCTTTGGAAGCAACACTACTAGTTTTTGTGCTATGACTACTTCACAAACAGAAGGCAAAGGGGGCTTTTCATTCAAAGTAAAGGCGCGTATATCCCCGGTGTGACTTCAGCCGCTGAAGTTCAGCTCTTTGTAGGTGACGTCGATGTCAGCGATCACAGTGGTCATCACGTTTCTCAGGGCCTGCTGCCCGGCAGCATCAAGCCCTGCCTTCTCCGCCATGACGTTAGCAATCACCTCAGTGATCAGCTGTGGGAGACAAAAACACAAAGGAAATAAAAGGTAGATTGTGCTTTTAATGCAGTGTGAAGGCTGCAGAGCCATCTGAGGGAAAACACAATGGATACGTGGCCTCACCTTGAAGTTATTGAGGGGGATCTTATGCTTAGTTGCGTGGCTGGTGGAGAGCGGCTTGAGGATGGAAGCGTGGTTGCCTTTGGCCTTCAGCAGCTCGCCAAGTTTCTTCAACACGGTGGCTCCGTGGGCAGAGATGGCCGCGTTACCAGGCATGTCCCCCAAAGCAATACCGCCAAACTTGGGGAAAAGCTTCTGGGTGTCTGGGTGCTCTGTGAATAAACTGGGAGGGGAAGGATGAGTATGAGTAAACAGTAATATACCACCAGCACTACACAGTTTCAAAGGAGTATTCCAGCTGTCACAGATACATCCAAAACAGGGTTGAAAAGGCTTTCAAAAAGGCTTTTTAAAAAATGTATTGTGACATCCTCCGTGTCTCTTGACTTCAATTAATTAGAATTGATATTTTATTATTAAATTCATTGCTTTTTTATCCACTGCTTTTAACACTTGTGTCAAAACGCATTTATTTAAAAAACACTTTCATCCTAATGTCATAATCTCCTTTGCCGTGTGCGGAGGGAAAAAAATTACATGGGAGAAATCGCTCAATCGATGAAAAACTGACCAATTATTCGTATTCCTTCAGTAATAAGCGTAAGTCTATTTTTCCAGAGGCACTAACCGGGTCAGAACCAGGTTCCCGTGAGCAGAGTAATCAGCTTCCACTGGACCCCAGTGCTTCAAAACCAGCTCATAGTCTGCCATGATCTCAGGAGATTGAGTCTGATCAGGAAGAAATGGATAAAAACACAATTAAAAGTTATTGTTCCAAATTTTAAAAGGAAGAAGTGGTCAAAAACTACAGTTTCCCTACTTTATTACACGGCTGGGTTACACAGACCGCATTCTCTCAATGTCCGGCCCTGCATTTCGACTGTTTGATATGATGGCCTCAAGCCAAGAGCCACTTTATTCAAGGGCACCACATTACCAGGCAGAGTTAGATTCATTACCTCATTTGCCCTCCGTGTATCTGTAATGTAATCTTACCAAAGCTCTGTATAATCTATTCCAAGTTAAATCAAATTAACTGCTGGTTTGCTCTTGAAGTTGCTTCAGGGCCACTAAAAGCAAGTAAAAAAAGAGAGAAGATTTTTCTTTTGAATACAGTTTTTGTCCTTAAGGACAGTCTTCTGTTATGTTTATTCAGTAAGCATCAATTTTGTGAGGGTAAAGAATTCTTTGGGAATTGGGAGTTCGAATTCAGCAAACTTCAGATTTTAATATGCCACCTCATGTCACAAGGACAGTTCCTTTGCACCATGAATATTAAATCAAATCAAACCTGGGAAGAATTTTTTAAAAACCTATTACCTGTTTTTTATCACTCTCTTGCCACCGTTGTGGATTACTGTTTTCTATATATGCTTTTGTGCCCGTGTTTGTCAACAAAACAAGTTTCATTATTTGCCAACGTGGTCTCAAGCAGCTGTTTTTTTTATTACAAATTCAGAGATAAAACAAATAAAAGAGGGCATGACCTACCTGGACGGTAGCGTGAAATATCCTGTGTGGTTATCCCTGATTCTTCTTGGCTTGACTTTCCCCCTCAAAGCTGACCTTATATACTCCCTCCCTCTGTCCTGCCACCAAATTTTTCCAACTCCCATCAGTCCACCTCTCTCACTACATGTCTCTTAACATGTTCTCAGCACCTCTCTGCTTAATCAATGAGTCAACTCGTTACTTTTGGGGTGAAGGATTTTGTTTATCTGTCAATGTTCTGCTAAAACACTATCCCCGTCTTTAATGAAATTATCATGATATTACTTCAAATACAGAAAATTGCTCATAGGCGTGTGTGCATATGTGTTTGGGTGTGTGGGCAGGAAATGCATAATGTTGCATAATGTAATCAATATGTACAGAGAGCTGTTGATTCCTCCTTAAACTTGGAAGTTGCTGCTGTTGAATGGATGTGCAAGATGTCTTATTATCTGTTTTCTATTCTTATGATGTGTACAAATGCAGCTCATGGTGTGAAACTGATGCAAATACATTTTGCCAAAAGGGAGAAATAATGCAGAAAATCCACAGAAAACAGGTAAGGAAGTGTCTGTGTTTTTTTCTCTTGTATCAGTGCAAAAAAATAAAACATTCCATATCACAAAAATGTGCACGTTCATGCGGGATGCAGAGGCTGTATCGCACCAGCAGCTTAATTGTTTATTCTAAACCAGCGCCAATTTTTTGTAATCCCTTTTTCCCAGATCATATCACACAATGCGTGTAAAATAGGCTGGCATGATGTCAAACCACTTGCATCATCAAAATGTATGAACTCATTTGTTATTTTTCGACAGGTGATTTGTATCTTACACTGGAGATATTTGTTTTTCTGGGTAAATTGCTGCTTTTTCAGTGTCATTCAAGTTAAGATGTTGTTTTATAGATCAGATTCTCTTTTGATTCCTGGTTGAAATCCTGGATGAGTCAGCTACCTACTAAAATGGGTTTGAGAGATTTACAATCCTTTTTAGTTTTTCTCATAGCTTTTCTTAAATTGTTCTGAATAATTTATTTAAAAAGAAAGAAAGATAATTACATTTGGTCAGGGTGTATTTATTATAGTTTTTAAATTTATTCTTTGATAGAATTGTTTTTTTTTTTTTTTAAGAGGATTATTTGTAAAAACACCAATATAGTGATTAGATAAAAACAAATGTGTAAGTAATGTGAAAGAAAAGACAAATTATTTACCATACCATTTTTATTGTATGGTTTTGAATGATTTTTTAAATACCGTTCTGATTCATATGAGAGCGTTAAATAGTTCTCAAGTGTTCCCTTTACAGCTGTTGTTTTATTTCAGACTCATTATAATTAATTTCTTTGAGGAAGATCGCATGTCCAATGATCACTACTTAAATAAAGACCAACCTGGATTTAAGCATTTCTGATGCCAACATCTCTGATTGATAAATCATTGTGAGGCTTTTCATAAGTTTAATTATTGTACAATCTGAACATGGCTATGGCTCTTATTATAAAGAAAACAAAGGGTGGGCTTGAAAAGGTTAAAACTAAACCAGAAAGAAGGCTAAACCAAAAAAGGGAACATAAAAACACAAAAAGGACACAAAAACTTGAAACCAAAACCAAACCTTGAAAAGAAGCACAAGACACATTGACAATATGAATATGGCCGGGTAGCATGTAGCAGTGTACAGCAACGATCAGACAAGGAATGAAGCCACGAGAGGGGGGAAACTTGAATAAATACAACACATCTCACAAAACCTGAAAACCACCCCCTTGGACTAGTGTTTTCTCGCATTTATTACAGTGGCCAGTAAAGTTGGAAAGCACAATTGAAATGTCTATTAAATCCATTGCCTTTAAAAAAAAAAAAATTGTAATATTATATCGTAATCTTTATGGTTCTTCCATTTGATACACCTGTGATAATGATGCTGGATCCTAAGCGGGTGCTGAACGTGCCCTCTACTGGTTAAAGCTTGACATCGCATTGGGTGAAAGGTAAGTCCCTCCTCTTCTAAATGCTGATTGGCTCAGATGCTCGTAACACTCCGGAGGCTATCCAATAGCAGCTTAAACTGACCTCATGGTGCGTTCAATACCCGGAAAACACCGGCGAACGTGAAAAGGGGCTGAAAAAGAAGTATTCCCCACTTTTGTTTTTGTTTCGAAAGTTTTTTTTAAATAGGGTGGCGTGCTATTTTCAATAAAGGGCATTCTCTAACATGATACAAGCTTTGAAAGGCGTCAGACACATGGCATCCAGTTCAGTGAAACAAGCAGGTAATCTACTACTTTCTCAAGTGTCTGCTCGCTTTTGAACTTGATGACTCACAGAAGACATTGTGTCCACTATCTTATTCAACATGTTATTTCGTTTGTTAAACAAAAAAGTTATTGTGTTCGTTTCTAAATATTAGTGTTACGAAGTTGTTGCACTCCATAACACAGACTTGAGGTAAAAATGTTCGAAAATTGTCTGTTGACTTGGAGAAAAATAAGTAAGCTATAACAGTTAAACCTCTGGTTTACAATTGTGAAAGTTTTCCTCCTGTTGACCTACAGAGGTAAGAGGTACAGACCCCCTAAAATGTAATAATCCATTGTCCTGCATCCATCCCAAACTTTAACAGGGTACTCTTGAAAATCCCTTCAAAGACAGAAATCCTTGATATCCCTTTAAAAAAAAAAACCTGTTGCCTTGGAGATTTTGAGTGAGTGGTTGATGACCCTTTTCTGTAAAATCAGGAAAGCATCTGAATAAAATAAGCTTCTTTTCTCCATCCAGTTTCAGAGCTCTCTATCCCGGTTCCGTGGGGCGAGATCAGAGGTAAGGTCTGGGGTCCAGATCATGGCCATCCGGTTCTGTGCCTGCACGGCTGGGCGGACAACTGCGGCACATTCAACACCCTCCTTCCACTTCTACCAAAAGGTAACCGCTCCCAGAGCAAATCTTTCTGTCCCACCGCTCACATAAACCTTATTTTGTTCCCCATATATGCTTAGAAACCACAAGCTTTTTTCCCCACAAGCAAACTTAATCTTCCCTTCCTCTAATTCATCACCATGTTCAGCCTCAGTGTGGAGAGCAGGCGGCAAGAATTTTAACCTTTTTCTGCAAATATCAACAACGTATTGGTGTTTTTTTCACCTTTTAAAAAAAATCTACTTTTCAAATTAATTTCTTAGGATCTCTGTGACAAGCTTTTATGCTCTGTCCCTTCAGCTATCAGTACAAATACACATATTTTTTTGTTTTTGAAGGAAAGACAACACTGTTTTTCTCCATCCTTTCACCAGAGTGTAGATACGTGGCGTTTGACCTGGCGGGTCACGGCCTCTCCTCCCATCGGCCCGCTGGGGTTCTGTACGCTTTCCCTTCATACGTGATGGACGTACGCAGGGTCATTGACGGTGCGTGATTGTTTTCTAACGCATGTTATCTTGTATCTGTTGAACCTTTTTAACATTTCTGGTAGAATTTAACATCACAAGAGAATTTCAGATTTTCCCTGCCAATGTCCACCACTTTTTGTGTTTGATAAGAGCTAAGAGTTTCGTTAACCCTATAGGTGTGTGGATACTGCAGTTCCCATGGTTACCGGGGTAATGTAGTACTTTAAATGTGTAAGTGACTCATGGGAGTTACAAAGCAGCTATCAGCCACAGATTATTAGTGTGTTAGTGAGCGGCTTTTCTTTTTTTCCTGTTGCATTACTTGTAAACAGTGCATACATTTCCAGCCTCCAACTTAAATAGCGTCTGAGTGTTTTTTCTGTTTGTTTTAGCCTGAAGATGGCAGTAGAAGCTTTTTTTATGTAAGAATTTATCATCTTAAAAGCAACTCGGCCAGGTTTGAATGGAGAAAAGTCATATATCATCCAACGGGAAGGGCCATAAGCCGCTTCCCGAGCTTATGTTTGAGCCGTGTCATGTGACATCTGAGTGGAAGTTTTTTCACTTCGTAGTTGTTGTTTGCTCATGCATGTCACTATTTTATGACAGCTAGGTTCATAACAGTCAGAAATGCATACCCACTCTCCTCCACCATGGTAGAAATCGCTCCAGTGAGGAAGTTCCGCTTTGTGGTTTTCCTTGAATTTAATAACACGTGACGCATAAGCGTGTCCAGAAGATGAATATTTCAGCGAGCCGTTATAAAGCGTGTCGCCGGAGCTTCTTCACAGCAGCCACGGCTCCCTTGGACTCAGAATGGTCTCAGTGTTTGGTGATGAGATACTGAACCAGGTTGATGATGTGTGAAATTACTCCCGCAGCTCTGCAGTGGAGCAAATTCACCATCATAGGCCACAGCATGGGTGAGTGCAGCCACAGACGAGCAGCAGAAGCCGGAGAGCGGCGCCCTCAGTGCACTCTGATCATTTTCTTCTTCTCATTTCAGGCGGTAACATAGGCGGCATGGTAAGTGATTTACTACATCAGAACTCATGATGGAGTTTGGATAAGACCGTCGTACGTTGGGGCATCACCGTGCGTGTGGCGTTCTCCGCAGTTCAGCGCTTTGTATCCTGAGATGGTGGAGTCCCTCATCCTGCTCGACTCCTATGGATTTTTACCCACTGATGTGGTATTTTGATTTTGTTTTTTTTCTTCGCCCGCACAAGACTTTCATTGCCTTGATTTACCAGCCAATCCCACACACCTTTACACACCGGCTGAAAACTGAACCCAGCCACTCCCCCTCTCAGTGTAATGATTACTTTACCAAAACAGGTAAAAGAGAGACGGATTAATAAAAACAGACAGGGAAAGAGGATAAGAGTTGATAAGATAGGATGTTGGCTTTGAAAAACAAGTCACCTAGTTTTATCTATTGTTAGGGGTCTCTTTGAGTTGCAGCCTGGACTCGCTTTATTCTGTAAAGTAAAAGCACATTAGAGTACTTTTCAGCGTCAGGAGGTGGATAAGAATCACCAAATGTGAGATATCTGGAAAAGACAGCACAATAAGACTTTGACACTTCTACAACTCCTGAATCGGCCTTTTAGGAAAGTGTCTGTTTTATTTAGAAAATTGTAAAAACAACCAAGCCGCAGGGTTTAGCCGGGGGATAGTTTTAAAGCCATCACACATAGGGCCCTCTGTTCAGCTCTATTTGATACATTTAGTTTGACTTTTTATCAAGTTTTCAATTGGGGAATCTAAATTGAAAGTCCCATTGGCTCTCTTTCAATAACTTCATATTTTCAAACCCGAATTCAACAGATCCCCTTACTTAATTCTCCCGCAATATCATGTTCCAGTCAGGGTCTGTTAGGGCATCCTTAATGGCAACATTTAAAAATAACCTGAACAAGAATGATCCCACTCTTTTGGTACATTTTTCGTTAATAATTTTGGTTAGAACTAGCACCTCTTTGGGGCTAAATAAAGAGCAAGGGTGAACTTTGAAAAAGAGCAGCGACCAGTGAATTGGTTTCTTTTGAAGTCTAATTTGATTCCTTTTTTTCCTTGTCACTTGAGCTGGAAACGCAGAGCTTTGGCTACAATTACAAGTAGCTGCTCAGTTTCCGAATGCAAATACTACACACATTACTGCTTTTCCCGCCGAGCAGCTCAAACAGCTGCTACGGTGACCTCCGGCTAAGATTAGTTTGATATGAGCTAAAGGGCTTCATTACCAAGCCTCATGAATTTTACATTGGGAACAGATGAAGAAAATATGGTGGTTATTTGACATTTTAAAAGCCATTACAGTAAAGGAGTGCTCTCAGTCACCAATGAAATTGAGTCTGGTGCTGTTTTGTCCTTTAGGCCTATCCTTAGGATTCTCATTATTTTCTCGCATTGTGCTTGACAATAATAGCACACAGAGAACTGGTTTGTGTGTTTGTGTGTGGTCCACTTTTTGTCTGTTTTCTTCCTGTTGGCGTCATTTGTTTCTCTTTCGCAGAAAGAAATGCCCAAAGTGTTGAGGCAGGGTTTGGACGAGATGCTCCATTACGAAAAGAAAATGGAAGACAAGAGGAAAGTTTACACTTACGAGACGGCAGTGGAGAGGTAATGGCTCGATTCAGTTTCAGCTGCTGGAAAAGGCCGTTGGGTATTGTCTCACGCAGTAACTTTTGTGTGCAACCCCACAGGCTTCTGTCTGGAAACCGAAGTCTGTCTGTACAGTCGGCAAAAATCCTCCTGGAGCGAGGTTTGGTGCAAGTGGAGGGAGGTACATGTTTGTCTCTTCTCTGATCCGTTTTGGTCTCCTGTGCTGAAGGTGTAAGAGATTTAAAAACTGATTTTTTTCTTTTTCCTCTCACAGGGGTGGTGTTCTCTCGAGACTTTCGCATTAATCTGGTAGGTTAATGTTAAACGGACGTTTATCTTAACTCCCACAGGAGCGCCGTGCAGCTCATGAAATGTCGTTTGCTTTCAGAAAAATATAGCCCGCATCAGTTTGGACCAGAGTCTGGAGTTGCAGTCGAAGATAGCAGCCTCTGTTATGGTTGTTCTGTAAGACAGTCCCCCGCTTCATATTGTCTCATCACACTTAAAGTGACAGAATCCAGCACATCTGTCATGTCGGTTATGTCAAGGTTTTGGCCCGACTCGACTTAAAAAACACACTGCCTGGTCTATCTTTGTGTAGATGTATAACCATTTTAATATTACACTTTATGAAGTTCCCCAGTCTTATAATTAGATGGATAAAGCATTTGACAAACTCCAACACATATAATGGCATTAAAACACATTAACAGGATTCAATAAGGGAAGCAGTAATCAGGTCCTGCTGATCAAATGTCCATCTGCAGCAATTTTAGAGAAGCAACTGGCTCTTCCATTTGAGCTGAGAAGCGTTAAAAGACGATTTCCAAATAATTTGGAAGTCCAAATGCTCCTATTAGAGAGACTTCTGTGAACTGGAACACATTAGAAATAAAGTGCATTGGACGTGTCCAAAATGTACATCTGAGACTCCACAGTCCAAAGTAAGCCCCTAAGATGTTTAGCTTCATAAGGATACCATTAGGGGAAAAAAAGACGGTTTGGATTTTTGCTCAAAGAAAGCCTGTTCTCTTTAAAAAGTAGGCTTTCAGGTCACTATTGATTTTGTAAAATTACACCCAAACAAAACCACAACAATGTTGGGAAAAGTATGTTAGACATTGATACCCATATTGTTCAGCATTTGAGCGGAAGCTCGATGATTTGCCTGAAACTGAGTAATGCAACAGGACAAACAAAATAGAGATATTTAGTTAAATCAAGATATTTCATTTGTTCGAAAGTCCAAACTTCGACTTGGACTGAAAGCTGTGAAAGGACCTTAACAGGGTAGTCTATCGGCAAAAGTCCGAAACCGTCACCTCAATGGAGCTTTGTAAGAAAATCTGAAGAGAACATCACACAGATACTGATTACTTCCAGTGATCTCTGGTGGTTTTAGAAGCTGCAGAGTCATTGGATGTAGTGCTTTAATGTCTCGCACTGTTCAATCGAGGTTGTATTTATGTGTTTTCAAAGAGCTGCCGAGAACCAGCCAAGCTTGTGATGCTTAAAAACACAACTGCAGCCTTTGTTTTCTTTACAGAGCTGGAAGCGGCATGGAGAAAATGTTCGCTGAGCCGGAGCAGAAGAAATTTACAGGAGCGCTTCTTCAGGGCTACAGGGACAGAAATGTGAGTGCCGGCGTGTTTATGCAAAACAAGGCCGTCTGCATCCTCTCGTCTATTTTTAGCTGTCAAGCCCGCGTGTAATTGAGCCTAACGGACCTACAGACGGCTTCAGCCGCTCCGCTACGAGCACATTGTCTCTGAGGCGGCAGAAATGTTGATATCTGCGAACCTCAGCGCTGACCTACATTCTGCATCTTGGTCCACTGGAGCTGATGAGAGGGAACAGAGGGTGTACGTCCCCACTGACGGGTCGTACATTTTTTTTTCTGTGGGGGAATTGTGAGAACTCTTTTTGCACAAATATACAGCTCATACGGCTTAGTCTAAGTTTAAACCATCATGTCAGGCAGCTGCTCTAAGCAAAGAAACTCTGAAAGTCCCCTGTTTCCTACCTAGCTCAGGATTTTAAAGCACACAGGTAGAAACCACTCATCCAACACAGTGAAGCATTTTGCAGCTTAGGGGGATCAAGATTTCCCACAGGAGTCCATATACTTCACAACAGAAGGTGCCCACAATTGGTCCTTGAGGGCCGCCATCCTGCAGATTTTAGAAGGTTTTCCTGCTTCAACACACCATTATCAAGCTTCTGCAGAGCTTCTGAACTGTCCCAACAGTTAGTCTGGCCCATGCTTTTCCCATCATTTTGTTTTGTTTCCTTTAAAGCAGAAACAACCATCAAACTCACATCGTTCCTTCTCCTCATGTTCAATTTAAGGCCTGAACGGCTTTGCAAATAGTTCACCTTTTTTTTTTAACCTTATTTATTTTTTAGCTGCCAAGTCCACAGACTGCTCGGTTTATATTGTAGGCTCTGGCAATGGCAGTATAAGTATGATCAGTATAGCAAAAGACCACAATAAATGAAAGGCTTGAATCGCCTTTCGCAGCAAATATTTTATTTGTAAAACTAGCAGAGAAGCACCCGTGTAGTAATGAGGGCTTTTATTCACTTTGGAAGTTGAGTACTTGCTGATGTATTTGCTGGGATTGTTTGGACACTGTCATGCAATTGTGATGCTTTTTAGAGCTGTTAACATTTACGGGCCTTGCCTTTAAGGAGACACAGTTGTTCCCCTCTCCACTAGATATCACAAAAGGCACTCGCTTTTAACCATTATCCTAAGCATATTTCTCCCTCGTCGTCTGCATTTCAGCACACGGTGGTGACGGTGCCGGGCGATCACCACGTCCACCTGAACAATCCCGAAGTGGTCGCTCCTCTGGTTTCAAACTTCCTGCAGGACAAAGTGCTCCCAAACTCATCATCATCAGTGGACTTTCAGGCCCCTAAGTTATAATAAACACAAACGAGTTTAAGTTTTTATACATAATCAATGTCACACTGCTATTTTTAGTAACTTTAATTAAAAGTTTGAGCTCTTGCATTAACCCTATTACCACCCATTCGGTGCTTGAAAGTGAGTTAACATGCAAATGTCTTTTAAGTTACTATAGGTTCAGTGCTGGATGATAACTAATGCATACTGCTACTGTTTAATTGAGGAACAGTTGCACTGTATGCCTTTCTTTAACTTCAAGTGGTTTATAAATTATTAAATGGAGAATGTTGGGTGAGAAGATTTTTGCTGAAAATGCTGTGTCTCAAGAGAGAGCTTTGGAAAAGTACAGACCTTACTGTGCCGTTATAATTTGGGTGAGTCATTAATCATTTTCTGCTCTGTATCATGAGACAAGGACTTGAATAAAAACAGAATACCAAATATGTTGCTCATGTAGAAAGTAAGGACAGTTTTCAAAGCATTTCTTTCATAACCCAAACTAATAATAAAAACAGAAAAGTAACAGTTACAAACAAGTTTTTTTTGCATGATGAATTGTGACGATGTATGATATCATCATAATTTAATGTACATTCTAATGGGTATTTAAAAATCTATTTTCATGGTTCATCTATTTCATGTTTCACTGTATTTGAGGCTTTTGAGATTATTCAGTTCGTCAATTCTTTATGTTGACTTATCTGTGTTGGTAAACCTGTGTGAAGAACAAGTCTTCTGGAATAAACTTGATACGATAAACGGATAACACCAGCAGGTTGTGAAAAGAAAACCTCTTTTTTTCCAAAGTAGTTGCTGTTTTATTTTTAACTGCCTTTAACTGATGTTTGCTTTTTTTATATATATTATTTATTTATTTATTTATCTATTTTTAAATATATTATATTTTGCCCTACCTGGGCTGCCACCTTTTCGTGGTGGAGGGGTTTGACTGTTCCAATGATCCTAGGAGCAGGGCTTCAAGCGCCTGGTAGGGTCACCCAAGGCAAACAGGTCCAAGGCGAGGGATCAGACGAAGCGCAGCTCAAAGACCCCCTATGATGATCTACATAAATGGATCTAGTGTCTCCTCGCCCAAACGCGGGCCACTGGGGCCCCACTGTGGAGCCAGGCCTGGAGGTGGGGCACGTCGACGAGCGCCTGGCGGCCGGGCTTTCACCCATGGAGCCCAGTTGGGCCCAGCCTGAAGACGCCACATGGGTCTAACTTCAAATGGGCTCACCACCCATAGGAGGGGCCAAAGTGGTCGGGTGCAATGTGTTTCGGGTGGGGGCCAGAGGCGGGGACCTTGGCGAACCGATCCTTGGCTGCAGAAGCTGACTCTAGGGGCTTGGAATGTCACCTCTCTGATGGGAAAGGAGCCTGAGTTGGTGTGAGAGGCTAGACGTAGTAAGTGCCACCTCGACCCACAGCTCTGGCTCTGGAACCAGCCAACTTGAGAGGGATTGGACGCTCTTTTATTTTGGAGTTGCCCCCGGTGAGAAGCACCGAGCAAGAGTGGGCATACTTGTTGCCCCCCATCTTGGTGCTTGTACATTAGGGTTCACCCCGGTGAATGAGAGGTAGCTTCCCTTTGCCTTCGAGTGGGGGGATGGGTGCTGACTGTTGTTGCTGCTTATGCGCCTAGCAGCAGTGCGGAGTACCCACCCTTTTTGGTGTCCTTAGAGGGGGTGCCCTTCCTGGGTATTCCCTTGTTCTACTGGGGGACTTCAATGCTCATGTGGGCAATGACAGTGAGACCTGGAGGGGTGTGGTTGGAAGGAATGTCCCCCCCCAAGCTTGAGCCCAATGGGTGTTTTGTTGTTGGACATCTGTGCTTAGCACGGATTGTCCATAATGAACACCATGTTCAGGCATAAGAGTGTTCATATGTGCTCTTGGCACCAAGACAACCTAGGCCGTTGTCGTTTCAGCTGATCTGCGGCCGCATGTCTTGAAGACTCGAGTGAAGATGGGGGCAGAACCTTCCACTGAGGATTACCTGGTGTTGAGTTGGCACCGATTGGTGGGGGAGGAATGCCGGTGAGACCAGACAGGCCTGTACGCATGGTGGAGTCCCCCCCTGGTGGGGTCCCCTGTTGGGCGGAGCTTTAACTCCCACCTCTGGGAGAACTTTGATCATGTTCCGGGGGAGGTCGGTGTTCCGTGCCTCCAACGCGGCTTCCCGGAGCTGCGGTCACAGGGTTGTTGGTGCCTGTCGTGGCGGTAACCCTCGAACCTGCTGGTGGACACCAGCAGTGAGGGATGCCGTCAGGCTGAAGAAAGAGTCCCGTCAGGCCTTCTTGGCCTGTAGGACTCTAGAGGCAGTTGATGGGTATCAGCAGGTTGGTTGCCGAGGCATAAACTCGGGCGAGGGAAGAAGGAGGCCATGGAAAAAGACTTCCGTATGGCTTAAAGGCGATTCTGGTCCACCGTCCGGCATCTTTGGGGGAGGAAGCAGTGCTCCACCAACACTGTTTACCGTGGGGGTGGTGCGCGGTTGACCTCAACTCGTGACGTTGTGAGTCAGTGGGCAGAGTACTTCGAAAACTTCTCAATCCCACTGGCACGTCTTCTATTGGAGGAGCAGAGCCTGGGGATCTGGTGTTGGGCTCTCCAATCTCTGGGGCCGAATTCACCAAAGTGGTCAAAAAGCTCCACGTGGCAAGGCTCCGGGGGTGGATGAGATTCGGCCGGAGTTCCTCAGGGCTCTGGAAGTTGTAGGGTTGCCTTGGTTGATGCCACTTTGCAATATCGCGTGGACATCACGGACAGTTTTGCTAGATTGGCAGACTGGGGTGGTGGTCCCCCTATTCAAAAAGGGGGGCTGTAGAGTGTGTTTCAACTACAAGGGAATCACACTCTTATGCTTCCCTGGGAAGTTCTATTCAGCGGTTCTGGAGAGAACAGTCCTTCGGATAGTCAAACCTCGGATTCAGGAGGAGCAGTGTGGTGTCTGTCCTGGCTGGGAACGCTGGACCAGCTCTATACCCTCAGCGGGGTCCTGAAGGGTGCATTGGAGTTCGCTCAACCAGTCGATATCTGTTTTGTCGACTTGGAGAAGGCGTTCGACCGTGTCCCTTGGAGAAACCGGGGGGGGCGCTGTTCCGGGAACATGGGGTATCGGGCCCTTTGTTACAGGCTGTTAGGTCCCTGTAGGACAGGAGTCAGAGCTTGATTTGCATCGCCTATATATATATATATATACACTATTTGGTTTGATTTATTTGATTTCTTTTTTTCTTCTTTTGTTTTTGCTGTCCAAGACTCTTCTCATCCATTTACTATTCTACAACGGAACATTTGGCTGATTACAAATGGGTAAGGAGATAACCCTAGGCTGAACTATTAAGTTTTTATTCCTATCCTGGCTTTATTCCAACTTTATTTGGATGAAGTTCTTCCCCTCATGACAGTAAACCCCAATTACTTTCTAGTAATAAGGGAGAAGTAAAGTAGTTAGAATCTAATAGGAACTGTGGAAAATGGCCAGCTTTGCCATTGAAAGACAGAATGATTATTGTAATCGTTACCAGTGCCAAAGCTTTGCAGGCTCAGGGCATTCAGGAATTTGATCATAGTTTTGAGTGAAAAGCATTTTAAATGTGTGGAGGAAAGCTTAGCTGGAACAAATGTAATGGAATCAATTGCAATCACAAAGATTGTAATGTTCCTCCACAACTCCAGTTTAAAAATAGTTGGGAAGTAGTATGAGTAGAAACAATAAAGTGATTTCTAATTCTCACAAACCAATATTTTGTTAGCAGCGGAAGTGTTAGGCATTTTACTGTATCAAAGAAATATATATGCAATTTTTTACGGTATGACAAGAATTCCACCCACAATGGTTTGGAAAAATTTGGACATTAGCATTTGTAGCTTTAAAACCTATAATAATGGACCCCTCGTGCCATAATGGATTAAGGCTTTAGAACAAGGCTTGGCCTTGAGTTGGCTGATATATTCTTTTCTGAAACATTTCATTTAAATGTTGTATTATCTGATCTAACCTTTGTTTTATATAAGCGTTGGTCTAGAGATGAACTAAATGTTTCCAGATATGGCTTCCTCTTTGTATGATAGAGTTTTAACCTGTAAATGTGGTTGAAAGTGTTCACAAACACAACAATCACAGACACTAGAGAAGTGTTCCTGAGCTAATGCACAGATTTCCATGCCAGAATAATACTGGGGGATGGAATATTACATCAATCTGATACTGATAATAGTAGATAATGGACATTCTTCACAGTTTTACATGGAGAGACATTTTTCTGAAATTAGTCAACTGTTTGTGGATACCGTTGCTGCAGATTGTTGAACCTTACCAATCTTGACCTTAGAGATACTCTGCCTCTTTAAGGTTTTCTTTAGACGCAGTTTTGAGTCTTTTACTGATTCAATTGTGCACCATTTTGTTGAATGGACCAATCATGGCAACCTTTTGCCATGACTTGTTGCTGTCTTTGGATTAGAAATGATTATGTTAATAAAGCATAAATAACGAGGAACTGTTTGATATTTTTGCACGTGGTCTATGTTTTCCGATGTTGCAAATATACATATTGAAAACTGACTATCTTTTTTTAACCCAATTAGACACAATTTCAGTGTCTGAAAGCTTGGCCAAGTGGGGCTTCTCCTTTTGTTACAAAGTTTTTCTAAAATCCTTGAATATTCATTCATCCAGACTGTAAAAGAGGGAAAGGAAGGCCAGCATGCAACATACATAATCTTCAAGCCACAACGTGAAATAAAATTAACCATTTAATATTAGATCACAATAATTTGATCAGCAATGAATAGATCTCAGTCATTTTTTATTAAACCAATTTTGTTCTACTATCTTCTACCATTTCAGAAATGTGAAGACAGTGTGTGTACGTAAACGCTTTAACTTGATAAATAACTGACATTTCTCAATTAATGCAACATCCTCATACAACCGCTGCAGTGAGAAAGCTCGGCTCTTCAGTCGAACTCGATCCACTTGCTTTTTAGGAATTTGTTTCCAGGGCGGGCTGTGAAAAGGGGCTGTGGAAGAAGGACGATACACTCCAAAAGCTTTCCGTTATATAGGCCATCCTCTCATCTTTTGTCTCGGCAGGAAGAGGGGAAAAACGAACATGTGGGGAGTGAGTGTTAAACACTGCAGCCGCTGTCGGTCAGAGTGGAATCATAAGAGACATTTTTGTATCTTATGATCCCCCCCCCCCCCACACACACACACACACACACACACACACACCCTTCTTGCTCAATGTCACATAAACTGTTGGATCGCCCCAGTGTTAAATGGGGTGGAATAGATTTTATGCAGTGAGCAGCAAGGAGGCGAGAAACCATAGACATCTAAAGGGCTTAAACTTCCCCCCCCACACTCCCCCCAACCCACCACCCCCCAAAAAAAAAATTATTATAGTTATATAAGTTGTCCTCCCACTCCCTCCATCCTTTCAGCCATCAGCACCAGAGCGTTGTCATGGCGACGCCGGCCCCTCCTCTGAACGTCAGAGTCGGGCGCTGGAGAGGATGAAGCCGCATGCAGCCTCCGTCTCTCAGTGAGCACCTGTGATTCCTGCCAGCCCGCATGCAACAGCGGAGCTTTCGTGCGCCGAGATTAGATTCATCCCGCGGTTTCTTCCGACCGGCCGCCTGCTGACTCTGCGAATCGCTCCTCAAACTCCTCAGCGACCGACCCGGTCGAGCACCGTCCACAGGTATGATGCCACAGGGCTATTCAATCCCGTCCGTGTCTCTTTTTGTGCACATGTGCCAGTCAGCCGGGTCAGGTATCTCCATCCGATACAGGTGATGGTGATTTTGGACAATCTGAATGATAGGATTTTAGGATTTTTCTCTGCAGGTAATGAATGTACAGCAGTCTGTATTGCGTATTTGTAAGATTTGGAGTAACTGTTCATCCAAACCCCTCTCCACATCCCTCATCCTGCCTCCCTCCCCCCTTGCCCTTTCCGTTATTCTTCTGCCCTCCAGTCCTCCTGCGCCGTTCCCATCCCTGTGCGCCCCCCCCCACCCCCTTGACAGCCGCTATGTCCTGGTTGTTCCTGGACTGGTTCGTGCCCCTGTACCTGCTGGTGTCGGTTTTGGTGCTGGCGGGCTTCGGAGCGTGCCTGTACTTCCTCGAGCCCGGGCTGCAGGACGCGCACAAATGGAGCAACAAAAGCATTCGGCATCACCCGCTGGTGGCCAGCGTGAACTGCGGAGATGACGATAGCAATGCCCTGATATGATATGATCCAGGGGGCAGGGCCGCAGGTGCGACACCGAGAGGACACTTGGCCAACACCTAGAAGGCTGAAAAAGAAAGGACGAGACAAAAGGAATTGATCTGATGTTAAAAAAAAACTGTATTCTTTGCCATTCCAACCTCTCCCTGCTCCCTGTTGATTTTTGCTGCAGGGATCAGGGAAAAGTGAAGCAGATTTTATTTTATTTTTTTCTCCAAACGATTTTTAAAACGATGCCAAAAGAAGAGACTGCCTGCAGAAAGTGATCGCAAGTGGAGGAAATGTTGCCCTTTAGCGTTTGTAAATCTCACGTCATCTTATACTTGTGCCAAACTTGTACATACATTTTGTAGTTTGACAATCACTTTTCGTGTACCATGGAGTTTACCTATATTGTGCAATTGAATCCAAATGAGGTGGCTGATGTTAGTGCAATGACTCTGCTTCCACTGGGGAGGGCTTTTAATCTTCTCCCTGATGGCAGCATGGCAGCTGCTGAGACGCCTGTGGATTGTGAGTGCTGCTGTGCCAAAATGGTGTAACACATTAGAATAATGTGCTCCAGATAAATCCAAGTGACGCGAGGTGCCAAGGTAGCATTAGATGAGCCGAGACGGAATAAAAAATAGCATTCGGTGGTCTGTCCTTTGTTTTTACTTGACAGCATGATGAGGAAACTGTGTATGTAAGACCCCTCTTCTGCTGATCACACGCCTCTTTTGTTCATACGAAAATAAAACTGTTCAATCTAGTTAAAGCCAGCAAGTCTTTGAATTTCTTATAAAAAAAATTTCCAACCCTCGGTTGCCCTTTTAGAGAAAAAAGACTTTAACTTGAACAACCTCAAGCTTTATGCAACAATGGTTAATAGCAGATACCACTGAAGTGGTTTTGTTTTCTTCATTACCTCTTAGAGGCTTCGCACTGTTTACTCCTCTGATGGTATGTACTACTCCCAAATAAGATACTGCAATAAACATAAATATTGCCGGCCATTTTCATGATTGAACTTGAAAATACTATTTTGGTTGACTGCAAGAAATCTCCCAGTCGAAGATCAGAAATGTATAATAACATATATGACTTAAGTTTTTATTCATTATTATGTGAGGGTGTTCACTTTCCTTTCTAATGGGAGCTCATATCCTCAAATAGTTTTTAAAAAAGGGGCTAAAATTCTGTCATTTGTTTTAGATAGAATACACATTATTCTGCTACACAGTACAAACACAACATGTTTTTTTTCTATCACAGTGAACAAATAAAACTGGTAACTGTTTGTCCTCATAAGAATGACCCATACATCCTTCTAACTATCCTCCTACACACGGCTAAAGAAAAACCTGCATTTCTGCTCAGAAGTCAACATCATTTCAAAGTGTTTCCCTTAAAAAGAAGGGAGGTGGAGTGGATTTCGCAATACGCTACGCTTACAAAGAGTTCAGCTCTCAGACAACCCATGTTTGCAGTTATAACACAACAGCACTTTACTAAAAAACAATTCCTGGTGCAATCAAGGCAGTACAGTCAAAGCTTGGATGTGGCTTGACATTTCACATGCACCCTGCCCACCTACAATTTGAAGATACAAGATTTTAGATTATGTAGTTTTTTCATGACACTATGCTGATAATATGCCATTGAACGGAGCCCGTTACAGTACAAAGGGTCCCTGCCTTGTTGGGAACTACTTGGCTGAAAAGGACAATGATTGGCTAAAGGCCATTGAGGATATGGGAGGGTTAGGGTTATGACAAATGAAGGATGAAGGGGTTAGAGGGTTTACAACAGGGATGAACATCTGCTTTATTAAAATTAAACTACGGTGAAGCACTTCTGGAGCAGGACATGCAGAACTACGGACTGAAAGAATGAGCAAGGGAACCAAACAAAACACAATCTACACTGAAGGAATGATAAGAGAAATGAGCAATAGGTGGCATAATAACTGGAGTGTATGGGGCAACAAAACCTAATAACAGGAGGAGCAGAGCAAAAAAGTTCAAAAGTTAACCAAGAAACTGCATAAAAGGTCAACACATAAATTCAGAGCATGACAACAGCAGCTACACTTGAAAAAAACTACGGCAATTAAAATGTTATTTGAATGCAACAAAAAGGCATCCTGCTCAGTCTTAAAAGAACTTCTTGCCGCCGCCTTTGTTGTTTGACTTGAGTAGGATTCTGAATGCAAGTCTGCTATGCGATCAGACGGGCCGCACAGACCACACTCAGACTTCACAGTCTTCCCCATGAACCAAATCAAACGGGACACGCGAGTGGGAGTGAAACAGAAAAGGCTCAGTGCAGAGGAATGGAGAGAATGGCACTTGGCGTGCCCACCGCTTCCTACTGCTCTCCTCGCCGTCTTGTTTACTCGTGCAGCCTGACAGCAGCAGAGACGAAGCGTCGAGTTCCAGGTTGGTCCTTTTTAACTCAACTTGAACAAAAAAAAGTTTTTTTTCTATTTCAAAGTGGAAATATCTAGGTTTCTTTTGTCAACCTGTTGCCTCTAAAACCTGACCTCAGTTAACCGGAAGACGGTCGGTAGACAGATGGATCGAACTTTGTTTCAGACTGCAAATAAATGCATTCATTTGGTATGTTTTATTGACCATTTCCACTATGAATGTAGTCAGATAATTGTTCTGCTTTATATTTTGATGGCGGAAAAAACTTGTGACAAAACAGAAACAAAAACATCAGGTATTATAAGAAATAGGAAAACTATCCAACAAAGACCTGTCAAAGGGGTTTATCCATGTGCTTTTTTCTGAGTCTCATCAGGCACTAAAGAAAGGTGGCTGTCAAGAAATTATTCCTTGTGGAGGGAGAAAAGTGGAAAGGCTAAGGTATACCAAATGACATGACAATTGGATTGAAAATAAATGGAAAAAGGTCTTATGAAGGGTCGGCTTATCCCCAGAGCCCAGCCCTTACTGAAGTAGTGTGGGACTGTGTTGAGAGAAGATGGAACAAAAGCCAGTCCTCCATGAAGCCTGGAGAACTGTGCTTTAAGACTTAAAATGACATATAACACAACCTTTACTTTACACCTTTACTCTTAAACACAGCCATAGATAATATGGCTGTGTTTAAGAGTAAAGGTGTAAAGTAAAGGTTGTAATGAATAAGAGATACAAGGTTTTGGTCTGTAGTATGGGGGGGTTATCACTGCTACCAGACAGCTTGAAGACTTGAAAGTTTGACTGAGATTGTTTCCACAATTAGAAGAAAGCTTGTACAGTTTCAGACAGCTTCAACTAACTTTGAAGCTATTGATTTTTTATGTATATATATATAACAGTCATTTGGGGTCTATTTTGTTACAATAAGTATTGATCTATTCTCCCCTGCTATGCTTTGACTAAAGTATGATACAAAATCAAGATGTTGTTTAGGCAAGATTATTTAATTGTACTGACACTGGTACTGATATGGGAACATCTTCCACGGATTCCCAGATTATATCAGTTGAAACATTTTACTGAAATGAAACTCTCTTTGCCTCCCTTTTTTTGAATTCTCCAGCATTCTTCATCTCTTTCTTCCCGGCTTCTTTGATACAGAATGAGTCTTTTTCATCGTCTGGCACCTTTCATGTCAGAGGGAACTGATCCCTGCAGGCACACGAATGAACATCCAAAAGTCTGTCTGTCGCGTCCTTTGGCTCTGTCTTCCCCTGTGGTCAAGAAGAAGACAATTCAGATTCCATCTTTTGATGAGAGGGGGCTCATCTTTGAGAGGCATAACGCAAAACTGTCAACAGCCGAGAGGTAAGTTAATGCGCTGCTCTTTCGCTGTCAAAATTGAATCTGCTACACAGTGGTGATTTGACAGTTCACGCATTTTCCTCCTAGATCATGTGATTCGGTTTTCGCCAAGACGTCTGTCCCGAGCTCATGGAGTAAAGCGTGTCGGCAGAGAGACAGCGGAGAGAGGGCTTCAACCCTTCCAAGGGTAAAATCCAAAGCACACAGCTCTCAGTCCCTCTCTGCAAAGCCCAGCATCGCTATCTCTCCTGCACCAGAGCCAAATTCCCCTCCCACTCCCCCCCTTCTCAAATCAAAGCCAAGCAGTTCTCTTCATCTCCCAGCTTCGCGGTCGATGGATTTTTCCCCAATACTGCACCGGCCCGAGCCAAAGCCCAGCGTGTCCCCGACGCTGACCGTCCCGACACCCAGACTCAGTCCGTCCCCGACCTCCCAAAACTCGGACGGGCCAGGAGGCCGCCAGCCTTCTCCCGTCGCCAGAGAGAGACGCGCCCGATGTATCCCCATCTCGAATACCAAAGTGGAGCCTTTAGGGGTGGCGAAACATGAAGTTCTCGACCAGGGAGCCTTGCTGGACTTCACTCGTCCCGGGGCGAGAAGAGCTCGTCCCGCGATGAGCAGAGAGTCCCGACATCAAACCCACGCACCTCACAATCCCAGATTACTGCTAAATCAAGTTGAAACAAACGAAAATGAAGACACTGCCAAAAATAAACCACAAACACCGACTGTGAATTCAGACAATGCCGCAATGCCTAAATCAAACATCAAACAGCAGCGAAAATGTCAATCAAGCGATTCAGCAGAGTGCTCTGAAGTCGTTTACAGAGGCTCACAGCCAGGGTTTTATGGACTGGCTAGGCAGGAGAGCAGTTATCCCCAAAGCTCAGATTTTATCTCCAGTCACCAATCACGTGAAGAAATGTACTCTGGGAAAAGCATGGCTCTCAAAAAGTCAGCAGGGCCTCCTTTAAGTCTCTTCTCAGCCAACAGTGAAACGAGGGGAAAACAGCTTGATCTGCTTAATGAAACACCGGCGGTTCCATCAAGGCCTATCCACAGAAGGCCGTGGGACGTAAACGAAAGAAAGACGTCTTTAGGGAACTCGCCTGAGCCTTTTCAACAAGTTGGTGAGTCTCAAAGCATCGAGGCTCTTCATAAAGGCAGATTCTCATCGGAGAGCCGGGATCTCACTGCCCAGATGGATGGAAAGTGTTCGGTAATCCGGCCTCCCTGTGTGTCAAAGGATTACAGCTGCCAGTCAAGGGTAATCGATCTGCAATCGGAAGACGCTCAGTGCGCACACGGATTAAATAGATTTAAGACACGTCTGTTGGCATCTCAGACCCGTGAGGCCTCCCATCCAACGTCCAGGGGAGCCGTATTAAAGCCTGACCTACAGCCTCATCGGTGTCGTTCAAATCAAGAAAACACCCCAGAGCAACACAACAGCCACCTGGAGCGCGACGCCAGGGGGAAAAGTCTGAATCACACTGATGTTTCAGGACCACCTGACCACCACGTGGTGCCAAAACAATTGCTGGAACATCCCGGGCGCCCATCCGTGGCACCCGGCCTGTTCGACACAAACAGCTTTGGCAGCGGCTCAAAGAGGGTATTCGATTTGCCACAGGACAGAATATACCAGAGGCCATATTCAGCAACTTCTGCTCAAATGCATCAGCTTAGGTACTCTGTCACAGATAGAGCGTTTATTACGGAGGATTCGGAGGATCCCTATTATGTCACCATGTACTACCCAGGTTCAGTGTATGTGGGTGAGTACAAAGAAACTAAACTCTTTGACTAACTCAAACTCAACGCTCAATCTCCCAAGTCAAGTTTATATTCTTAGTAGGAGTTCAATAACTCTCTGTCTATGGGAGTGGGGGCTCAGACGAGGGGGTGATAAAAGAGGATAGCGGGGGGGATAGGGGACACAGCTCCTTATCAGCGGAGTAACAGATGCACTGCAGAGGGAGAAGTGACGGTGGTGGTTAGCTGAGTGTAAAAGGGAACAGGACAGGAAGACACGCCAAAGCAGTTTTTTTTCTGCAGAGGCACACAAACCAGGCAAAAAAAATGCAGGGAGGAAGGCGAAGGAGGAACAAGAGGAGAGCCACTCTGAAGTAAAAGTGTGAGTACCGTACTGCAGAGAGAGAACTGCCTCTTACACCTGAGGGAAACCTTTTAAATACTGCGCAATAATCTTTGGTTTTGTTGCTTAGTAGCAAAGGATCGAGCTTTAAAAAGTAAAAATAAGGCGTCTGCGTCTCCTTTGCACGCTTAGAGCCACCATGGTCTCATGAGTGAAGCAATATAGGTTTGTGGCCCCATGGCAAAAGCTGTTTTTTAATGTATTCAGCTGGGTTTATTTGAGGGGCTTTCACAGGAGCAGAAAGGGGGCAATGCTGAATATTTTCGTCTGACAATACAAACACAAATCCAGGACCCTCGGCCAACTTTGTCCAGAGCTTTCCTCAGCTACATCTGTTTGTCATCTGTTTTTGTTGTCATGGGGGTGGCTCTGTTGCTATGGAAGAGAGCAGCTGCTGGTTCAGACTAAAAAGTATCTAATGATTTAAAAGAAAATGATAAGGAAATATGTATGTGGCTGATTTTTTTTCTCTGTTGTACAATGACAGGGAGTTGAATTCATAGAGTGTTGTTGAGAAAATTCATAACTTTATGTCTTCTTCCCAGCATGGATGGGAAAAACACATGAGCAAACCAGATTGTTTTTATTTTTGTCTGTCTTTTTTCTTCTGGTGTAGCGTGAGGAGTCTAAAATTCCAAATTATTTTTGACTGTGATATGACATGATACTGCATAGCATAAGATAAGGCATAAGGCTTTGCAATCAAGTCCAATTATGACAAGAGTAATGCAACTATTTTCAAATAAAGACATTTGATAAATCGTCTAACAATAATGGATGCTGTTAGATCTGCTACTTTACCCACTAAAACAGCGGTGTATTGAAACATATACAAACTGTCATGGAAAGAAGGAATATGAAGCAAAACAGAAGTTCTCCTATTTTTTTTAAAGATATCCCCATGCTCTTTTTGGACAATGACTGGCTTTTGTGTTTAGTTCTCTGTTAGTATATCCAGAGCTGTTTCAGTTATGTTGAGCTATAAGCTCTGTGGAATGATCTGTCACAGGTACCATTTGTTTTTTAATTTATTTTAATTTATTTTTTATTTTTACAAGAAATATTTTTCAAGCAGCTGGATGGGAGACAGCATATTGTGTTACTTGTGGGACCATAGTTACACACTTGATGTATGCAGATGATTGCAATTTTTAGTTCCTATAATGTTGGTCTTCAACAGGTTTTCAGAGTGTATTGATCACATGGCATAGTATTACATTACTTACAGTACAAAGAAGATGTGATTATGTGATGTGTTATGATCATAAAAGCAGGAAGGTCATGGATCCGTCCACATTCTGTGCCACTTATTTCCAGTATAGTTGGGATAAAGCGGCCTGTCATAGGACAAGTGGTACAGAGTACCCTGGCCAGGCTACCATACTATCACACAGGGAGGATCACAAACTAGTATTTCCTGGTTTATTTTCACTGGGTATTGTTCTGAAAGTGGGAACTACCTTAAAGAGCAAAGGAACCAAATTTTTTTGTTTGCCCCTTAAAATGGAACCGATTTATCCACAAGTGCCGGACTACAATGGGTGATGTCATGACCGGTCTGACCGATCAGATATGTTCTGTGAGATCATTTTGTATTGGGTTAAATTTATATATATCATATTTTGTGTTCTCAAGTTCTTGAATGCTTATCTTTTTTACCAATTGAGAACAAATTATTATTCAAGTATTTTTATATCCATATAATTCTTTTGGATCGGAGTGGTTAATAATAATTTATGATCACTCCTTTGATCTTTATGTGTGGTCTTGAATTTTTTTCACTGGTGTCGACTCAGCATGGCTCAACTGCACTCGTTTTTCTTTCTCCCATTTTGATTAGGGTCTGGCCCCTCCTGACAGTTAACTCAATAATACCATATCAGATAAGATACATATGGTTTCTGAAATGGTTTGCATCTGAGAGGTTTTGCATCATTTAATGGTAAAATCTTTGCTCAAAACCTTGTTGAGCACAATCATATATATATTCATATATAAAATGCCAAATAAAGACTTAATTACAAAAAAATCTCTGTGAGGCTGTTTAGGGCCGACGGCAGACCCGCTTATGATTGGTCACATCACTCAATGAGTCAATGAAGCGAGTCCTTCTATCTCAAAACACGCAACAGCAAACGTCCCTGTTAAATAATTTTTTTGATTAAATCACAAAAGTATCAACGTATCATATCAACGTTCTAAATGCCTAGTTTTAAATGCCTAGTCTGCAGTCCAACTCCAATATTAGGCCGTTACGTTGCTTTCGTCCCCCGCTTGTTGTCGCATTCAAATGACGTACTGGGCCGGTCGCCATTGAGCAGTTTGAAATGAGAACATTTTAGATTTTAAAGAATCCTTTTAAAATACCCTAACTACGCTCAAATTTTAGTGAGTTCCCTTTGAAATGTTTCAATTCCAGGGACTTTATTTAACTGATAGTTTGGCTCATAAAATGGGCATTTACAGACTGGGTTGCTTAAGTGAAGAAGTGCAAAGCTTATATGCTAATAACCAAGTTAGGTGTTCAGTCGCAGTTAACGTTGCTTTTATTTATTTTTTTAAAGCAATCTGACTTTGGATTTTTACTTTTTGTTTCTTACCAAAATTTAGATTTTATAAAGTAAAATTAATTTTCCTAAGGACGATACCTTCAAATATTAGCAATTTGCTGTCAACAGGAAAGCCAACAGTCCACATGGAGGTGGTCTGGGTTTTGAAATAGTTAAGATTAAGCCCAGTATAATGGGGTTTTTTTAACGATGCTGATTTCTTTCACAAAGTCACAAAATAAGGAATATAAATACAAGGAAATATTTATGTCTTGACGCAATCGAGACAAAGGAAAAAGCTACATTCTCGCCACAAGTAAAGCATTTATGTTAAGCTTAAAATAGCAGGTTCTCCTCACTGTTCTCAGCAAATGAGATTCCCATTTAGGGTGGCTCATTAAAAAAGAAAATCTTATTACTCTCCTGTGCAAACCTATAAATAGTGTGCATTACTGACAGCGAACCCCATACACCAAAAAACGTCCCTTTGAGGTAAAGTCACACTGCGCATGTGCTCTGCATCTCCCCACTCCCTCTCCTCTTGTCGTCTTGGCAACAGACAAGAAGGAGGGAGGGGGAGGCTCTCGCCCAGAGAGAAGGAGAGGTATCCAGGCTCATCACATGACCGTTGGTTTCACCGTTTTCTCAGTGTGGATAATTATATTTGTTTCTGGATCCGAAGTGACCACAGGGCAGTGGCAAAAGGCTGCTTTCTCCTCGTTTTTGATAAACTGACCGGGAATCGGTAAGTGTGCCACTCCCGGGCCGGCCGTTAGCGGGCTGCGTTTAGCAGCTAGCTAACAGAGCTGATGCTAACCGCAAACGTTATCATCCAGCATGACTGGAGTCAGACAAAAGGGTGGTAGGCTGACCCGGTGTAATGTTCTAACTGCTATTCTATAGTTTTTATTTAAATAGTCAGCGTCTCTCCTACCGTTGTAAGCCGTCGCTCCTTGCGTTAAACTGCCCAGAGACCACTTTTTTTTTTTTTTTAAATGACACATTTTAGATATCACGTCACAAATATCACGCACTATAATAACTTGACCGTGGATTTTTGAGCTGCGAACGTGAATGTGCGAGGGCAGGAGGGGAGGGAGAGGCCGGGCAGGGTTGGGATGAGCGCTCATTGCAGTAAGCCAATGTGACAACCGCTGCCTCAGTGACCTGTGTGATCCGGAGTGAATCCACAACTCACTGAAAACACAGCAGCAGGCCCCTCCATATGCACTGGCACTGGAGGGCTCGGAGCGGCTGCGTCTTGGCCCGGCCTCCTGCCTTTTGAAGAAACCATCTGCTGGCTTCACGTAAAAGGATCATTTCACTAAGCATCTTTTGGCAAAAAGCAGTGTCACAACCACAAGGCTTACTCTGAGTTTCCTCTCAGAATCTGAGATAAGGCAATTGGGCTCTAAATGAATGCTGATTAGCAATGATATAACAAACGGTGGGCTTTCTGCAGAGGTTTTTTGTAATTAATTTAGTTTCTTTATGTTCACAGTAAGTGCCAAATGTTTATTAAGTCTTTGACTTACAATTGACTTGTCAGAATGTCTCAGTTGAATGGGGCAAACGGGTGGCCTGCCTACCCGCAGTGGTTCTGAACATGCTGTGTATGTATTTGGATCGATTTTGGAACAACAAAAAAAGTATCTAAAACATTTTTTGTGAGCCAGAAGGACTTCTGCTGGTAACTGGCAATTTTCTTTTTACACCTGTTATGATCCATAAGGGAAGTTGTTAACCTGGTTGAGAAATCCACCCAGTTTTCAGAAACCTAAAAACTGCAAAATATAATACTTTAAAAGCCAGATGAGTTGAGAGGGCGGGGGACATTTAAGATGTAGACCATAAAAAAATGATCAAGGTAGTTCAAATGTAATTCAAATATATTATCTTGTTATCCTTTTAAGCCCTGATTAGGGGCCTAGGCTGGTTAATTTAATCTTCCAGTGAACTTACACTTTCATGACAATCTTGAAGTCTTCTCTTCAACTCTTCTTCATTTAAGATTTTTTTTAAAACACACAATGTGTAAGCAACTCAACACCCTAACCCAATGATCATGACCTCTGAAGGTATCTACCACAGTTTTTTATTCTGATTTATTCATAGTTTTATGCAATAGTGAGTTAAGATTTGTGGTAGAAGGGCGTCTGATTGAATGACCAAATCCCCTCCTCCAAGTAAATGTCCTATCTATTGATATTAGTCTAAAAACCAAAGTGGGCTCACAGCAATACTTTGCTAACTGATCCATGATATTAATGCCCATAGATGCAGTTAGTGTGATATTACAAGCTCAGCGTCTATCATAAATTAGTGGGATTGATTCATTCCAGAATAAGGTACCACCAATAATTGCAAGAGATGTTGAAATTTTGATAGAAATATGGTCTTTTCCTTGGTGTCATTAAGCTGTTTTATTTACATAAAAGGGTCAGTTCCAGTGATATTCCAAGGTGATTGTGGTAAGCCAAAATAACCGGTGCTTATGTGATTACATAAAAGCTGCAGCTCATACACTTTTATAGTTAAATGGAAATACACTTACAGTTAGCGATGCAGCAAAGGGACATTACTATTACAGAAATGGTAGAAATTGTAAGAATGGTATTCTTTTTTATGCCTGATGCTGTCATTCTGAAGACTTTAAGGAAAAATATGTCAAATTAAATCCTTTTTAATAGTCTTTTACGATATGTATTACATATATGGATGTACAATGTTTGTACACCCACCAAACATCTTATTAATATTTGAAGCACAGCTAAATCCCAAATGCATTTTATCCATAGTGTTGTTGGAAACTTGACAAAAGCTGGGTTCCCTTTACTAAGCAAAAGTAATCTGATAGGATCTTTGAAAAGCCCCCAATAAAGAATGTGACCGAGAATTTGAAATATTCCTTTTAATTAGTTTTTGGTGACCTACCTACTCAAGATTATGCTACCAGAGCATGAAAGTACATCTACAATTGTAGTGGTTGTAATTCAGTCGAAGAAGTAGTTTTAAACCTAATGGAAAAACATTTAAAAAAACAAAAACAGTGGACAATCAGAGGAAAGTTGGGCTCTTCTTTGTGACTTATTCTCATTTCTGGAAGTGTATTTACTGGGAAAACGGCATCAGTCCTTCGCTAGCTCAGTCCAAAAACAGCTGGTGAGTCATATAATTTAACCCTATTATTTGAAAGCTCTCGCAGAGCAGATGTAATTCTCAAAAAACAGCAATGTTAGCCTGGGGAATATAACCCTGCTGGTGTCATGATGACACAATTTTTCTCAGGCATTAATTTCCGCGGCTTCTCAGCTGGTGTTTTTTTTCAAAATCAAGCCAATCCTAAACACGTTTTACTCCACTGATCCCGAGCTTAAGAATACTTCAATTATTTTAAATGACAGAGGACACAAAACAGCCACCAACAAGAAAACATACTTTATTGTGTTTCATCTAATGTACCACTGACCTTATGATATCTGCAGACCTTCAGTTTTATATTTTAAAGATCTTTATGAAACAATGGCTACTTAAGATTTTGGTAAAGAGAAACATTTTTGAAAACCTTGGTTGTTTGCACATTAGGGCCGACCATATGAGCCTGCTGCAACAACCTATTTCCTAAATGTAGATCAGGTAAAGGGACCAGAGGCCTCACCTCATCCACTGACCTACATTATTGTCTTCCCTCTCTCTTTCCCCCCCCTATAGACATGTCAGACATCGTTCCACCAGAAGTTAGACCCAAACCAGCTGTCCCAGCAAAGCCCCCAAACGTGGGGGCTCCCTCTCCTTCTAACCCTTTCCCGCCCCAGGGGCCAGGTATTGGAGGAGGTGGCATTTCTGCTCTACCTCCAAGCGCCATTCCAGTTCCCATCGGAAGTCATGGTTCTGGACACGGGGGCAATCACATTGTGGGTCACAGTGTGGGGCATGCTCCCGGCCACACTGGGAGCCACGTTGCGGCGCACAGCGGAGGTCACAGCCACGGAGGTACCCACGGAGGTCCTCACGGAGTTTCCCACGGAGGTTCCCACAGCACCAGTGGAGGATCCACTCTACTAGGTTACATTGGCATTGACACCATCATTGAGCAGATGAGAAAGAAGACCATGAAGACAGGCTTTGACTTCAACATCATGGTAGTTGGTAAGGCAGAGCGGACATCCCTCATACCCGGATCCTTCCTTGCTTAGTTTTTCTCCGACCTCACTCCCTCTTCGACTTTTTCTTCCTGTCTCACCCCCGTTTCACCCCTCTCAGGTCACAGTGGCCTCGGAAAGTCGACTCTGGTCAACACCCTATTCAAGTCGCAGGTGAGCAGGAAGAGCGCAGGATGGGGGAGAGATGAGAAGATCCCCAAAACCGTGGAGATCAAGACAGTGTCTCATGGTAGGTAATGGGAAGCGTATCCCATCTGTTCTGTCCTGTCTATAGAACCAGCCGTTTGAATTAGCTTTAATTTGACAAAGAAAACGAACAGTCTCTTGACCATAACCACTAAGGTCCCTATTAGGGTTGTCCCGATCGGATATCTGGATCGGATCGGCCGCCGATATTCTCAAAAAACTGCGTATCGGCCGGCATGAGAAAATACCGATCCAGACTGCCGATCCAGTTTATTTTAAAAGTCCGATCCCACACGAGCATTTGCAGCTCCTAACCCACAAGTCTGTGTTCTAACCATTAGGTTGTTATAAGAGTTAATCCCTGGTCAATATGAGTCTGACAACTAAGTAAGTAGGCTAAATAACTTTAATACATGCTCTGATAGGCCGGCATCGGTATCGGTATCGGATCGGAAGTGCAAATACAATATCGGTACCGGATAGGAAGTGAAAAAAGCTGGATCGGGACATCCCTAGTCCCCATTGCTGCCAAAAGAGATCGCTTTAGATCCCCAGCTGAGATACAAATGCAGATGCCAGCCCCTGCCTCTGCCACAGGCACTTTGATTGTGTACTTGGACCCTCCGTTCACTATGATCACTGATGTCAAGCTACTCTGGGTAATTTAATATTCCATGATGTAGATAAATCAGCATGTATATATAACATCTATATATCCAATTAAATGACACACTGATACTTTATTATTGCAATAAGAGGAAAGTGTCAGACTTTCTAATAGTAACACTGTTTTTAAGACTTACATTATGAAACTGCTAAGGGTGTTAATATGTAAGACTAAAGCCACCATTCATGTTTCGGCGAAACAGCTTGGATAAGAACTGGCACCTGAAAGTCTCAGGACATAATTCTAAATGTGGATTTTACTCTTTTGGGAGTCGGTAGATAAGAAGTCACAGAGTTTAAGTCTTTCAGAGTCTTAGCCCATTGTTGGAAGCCAACAAAGCAGGAGATTGACAAGCAGATTTAACAACTTTTCTCTGCTGTAGTGAAGATAGAGTTGACCCCAAAAGGCAAAGCTGATTTTCTGGTACATGTACATTAGTGCCTTCATACGCAGCCATGAGCTGTTGGTAGTGACTGAAAGAATGAGGCCATGAATACAAGCGATGGTAATGAGCTGCTTCCGAAGCATGTTTGGCCCTCATCCTTAGAGACATGATGAGGATCAGAGATGAAAGGCTGCTCCTCCGCATAAAGAAAGCCAGTTGTGGTGGTCAGGAATACGGTTCAGATGTCCACTTGATGCTTCCCAGGAGAGGTGTTTTTTGGATATGTTCTACCAGCTGGCGGCCTCAGGGCAGACCCAGGAATCACTAAAGAGATAAGACCGTCAGTGAGCTTGAGAACATGTCAGTATCCTTCAGGGGGGAGCAGTTTAGGGGTCTGGAGACCTCAGTTCAGACTTCTGCTCCTGCATGGTGGTCCCGGTTAAACGATAGAAAATTGGCTGACAAATGGATGTCAGTGGGTGGAAAGTAGCCCTTATAGGCAACAGCCAGTTTTAGTCTGTGCAATCCTGGGTGAATGAACTGACAGCGAATCCCTGGGTGCCTGGACAGAGAAAAGAGGGGTTTTAGCAGCTTTGACAAGCTGGACCTATGACCTCCAACAAGACATCTGCCCGAAAGGAAGATTCAGTAAAAACTGGTCAAACTGCAAACAAGGGAAAGTCATATAATAAAGCTTCCATTCAGCAACCGCTGAGTGATACAGAGCTTTAAAAAAATGAAAGGCCGACCCGGAGGAAGAGAATGACAGAGTGGAATGAGTCAGTCACGCAGGCCCTGAAACGTTTCAGCACGAAAATAGGCGGAAACTCATGTTCTTTTACCAAAAAACATACGTTTTCTCTTGATTCTCTGATACAATCCTGCCCCCAAATACATTTGAGCTCACAGTACAACGGTAGGGATTTGAAGTCTTGCCAAAAAAAGAAGGGAAAAAAAAGATACAAAAAATGTTGGAACATCTCTTAGCTAATTAGGTTAATTGGCAGGATGTCAGCAACATTCTAAGATATAAAAAGAGCATCTCGGAGAGGGCTAGAAAGAATGGGATGGGCCACCACTTTAAAAAGTCTATGCGAAGACAGTCTTCACAATTAAAGAATAAAGTGGAAAACTTGCAGCTTACATGTGGATTTCATCATCTCCAGCACATCTGATCAAATATGAGAAGCGCTGACAACATTTAGTGCATTAAAAAGGGAACTAAAGAAACAATCCTAGGCTGCTAAAATCCAATATTTCATATGGCTTTGCTTTGCAGTGTTTGTCTGCCTGGTAATTTCTGAATGAAACAGCTATGAAAAAGCAACTAAAATAAGTCGAATTTCATATATGTGAGACTGACGTACACGACTGTGACCTGATGTGAACCTGAAAATATTCACAGCCATGACAGCAGACAATTTTTAGAAGGGAGAGAGATGTTCCCATGGTAACAATCAGCCATCCTGCTTAAAAAGAAGAGTGACACAAAGAGGTAGATGAAGTTCAACTTGTGGTCTTTGCACAGAGTTGTGGAGCGAGGAATCGGGGACTTTTATCTTGTGTCGCCTCCACTGCGTTTGATTTTAAAAGCTTTCTGTTGAGATAAATGGTGCTAAGCAGCAAGCGCTGTGAAGTGCAGAGTAGGATTGTTCAATGCTTTTCTGTTTGGTCTTTGAAAATGTCTGACTTCGGTCCCCCGGATGACTGCTACAGTGTCCATCCAGCTGAGTAGACTCGGCGTGTGGCGCACTGGACTGTTGTTCCTCACAGCAGGCATTTATGGTGACGTCCCGGCCCCAGAAACAGGAGGATATGCAAAATCCTCCTACTGAGCACAGCGCTTTGTGGCTAGAGTTTACACGATCATACACACAAGGCCTGCGGCTGGCAGTGACCCGACATCATTATGCTCTTTTAAAATCAGAATAGCTTCAGAGAGACTGAGAAGCGGAGCAACCTCACAAGTAGGCATAAAATGAAACCCTAGTTAAAACATTTGCAAGTTTTAATACCTGTTGAACAACTAAATTTTCAATCATTTATGAATAAACAAGCTTAGTTAAAGGATATAAACTGAAACTGTAGAAAATAGTTTGTTTAGAAATTTTTAAAAATCATTTAAAAAAATCTCATCTCAGGCGGTGGTGTGGTAGTTAGCACCATTGTCTCACAGCAAGAGGGTTCTGGGTTTGTCCCTGGGGGGAACAAGGACCTTTCTGTGTGGATTTTTTTATTTTCTCACTGTGTCAGAGGGGGTTCTCTCCGGGTTCTCCAGCTTCCTCCCACCGTCCAAAAAACCTGCATGTCAGGTTGATTGGACATTACAAATTACCCTTAGGAGTGAGTGTGAGTGGTTGTTTGTCCCTGTGTGTCTCTGTGTGGCCCTGCGATGGACCAGCGGACTGTCCAGGGTGTACCCTGCCTCTCGCTCATTGACTACTGGGTTAGGCTCCAGTACCCCCGCAACCCAGTTAGGGAATAAGCGATTACGAAAATGGATGGAATCAGGTGTTTTTCAGACTTTCAAATGAAAAATCTGAAGAAGAAAGTAGCTCATTCCAGTTTTAACCAAAAAATCCAGGTGTTGACCATTTTATGTCCCTGCTCTGGGATTTTTTTTATAGCCAAGGATGATCATCCAGTTGTACTGCCTGCTTCTGGTTTACATTTGGTAGAAATGCACTTACATTGGTGACGAGCAGCAGTTGATATATTGCAGGAATTAAATCGGGAAAATACTCCCAGCCATCACACCTCCACCCCCGTTCAGCTTTGGTCTGCACCAAAAACTTTGAATATTTCATTCAAAGGATTCTTTGATGTGTTTTACATCCCTTGCCAGGTTCAGAAGCTCCTGAGCTCCACAGCTGGTCTGGTTTGGACATTTTTTCTTCAGCACTGCCAAGGGATAGATCCCAAATAGCAAACATGCCACAGGGTTCATACCCTGTCATTATGGGTGGTTGATCACAGCTGCCATCATTCTTCTGAGACGCTGGGCAAGTGGCTGAATTGGCCTAAACGGTGGAACATGTCAGAGAATGTCACTTTGAATCAATGAGTGTGTTAGTTTAAAACTTTACAGCCAAAACAGGACAGCTTTAGGGAGTTTTTGAACTGCCTTGAAAAGAGAAGGAGACTTTTATTTATGTGTGATCAGCTTGTTTTTGTTTCATCTTTCACTTTTGTTTTCTTTTGATTCAAAAGAATCCTAAAATGACATGTTCAATGTGGCGTGTGGATTTTTTCTTTTCTTTCGGTAGTGATTGAGGAGGGCGGCGTGAAGATGAAGCTGACGGTTGTGGACACGCCAGGCTTTGGAGACCAAATCAATAATGACAACTGGTGGGTTTCCTAGGTCTAGAATGCTTAAAACCTCATGAAACTACCCTAACTTGCCAGGAGCAGTCTTTTGTTCAGGAGTGGTGTGGTTCCACTGCGCAGAAATCTCAAAGCGTCCCTCATTCCTGTGCATTGAGCTTTTTTTAGCCATAGCTGCTTCTTCGCTCATTCATCCAATGCACTCTAACCGGATTGTTTCCAGAGGAATGTGTTTGCTTGTTAAACCGCTTAACTCTGATCCGTGAATCATTTAAGCATCTAAAACACATCTAATGCAAGGTACCAAGATGCATTGTGTTTGACAGACACCTCAGAAAATAACCGATTTTAAAAAGTCTCTTTTTTTTCTATGTCTAATTAGCTGCATACATTAGCAAGGTGTACAATGTCTCTTAAGAAAAAGAGTATACTCATTAAGTGAAGGACAAAAAAATGGAATAGTGAAAACACCACCTACATCTTAAAGTAGTATCTTCCAAAAAGTGGGGTGGAATCCAGCAAAGACAGCAAAAACACAAGAGCTCTTAAAGCTTGTCTCAAAAGCCTTAAGACAAGGTTTTTCAGTTTTTTTTTTTTTCATACACTGTATTTTCATCAGTATACAGTACTGTGGCTGCTATAGCTTCAATGCTAAGTTACAATGCTGTCTTTTTGTTGTTTGTTTTTTTGTCTGTTCTCAAACCTAACTGCTCTGCTACGGACGCAGCTGGGAGCCCATTTCCAAGCACATCAATGAGCAGTTTGAGAAGTTCCTGAAGGAAGAGGTCAACATCACCAGGAAGAGGCGCATTCCTGACACCAGAGTGCACTGCTGTCTGTATTTCATTTCCCCGACTGGACACTCGTGAGTGAAATTTTGGCAGAACTAGAGATAAGCAGAGTTTAAATAAAAAAAAAATGCCTGTCCTTTACAGGAAGAGTCGATGGAGAAAAAAGAAAACCTCTAATCCAAACACTTTTCACATTTAAAAAAGGCCTTTACTTCATAGTGCATACAACTCCTCGGTCCCCTCAAGGCACCCACAGCTTATGTATTCCTAGCAGTGAGTCAACCTTTTTCAGGGTAAATGAGACAGACGGGATGCTATGTGTGCTGCAAATAAACGTTTAAACCCGACCTTATTTTTCCTTTAAAGATCACTCGCCCTTTAAATCTTTTGTAAGTGAGGTAGAAACTTAAGAAAAGCTCGCCAACGTCTTCGTCGTCATTTCATACTGACTCGCTCTCTCCCTTTTGCCCGTCTGCTTCAGTCTTCGGCTGCTGGACGTCGAGTTCATGAAGCGCCTGTGCCACTCGGTCAACATCATTCCTGTTATTGCTAAGGCCGACACGATGACCATTGAGGAGAGGCTAGAGTTCAAACAGCGGGTGAGTTCCCGTATCAAACACGGTAAACACAGCAACACAGTGAGACATCGCAGTCGGTTATCTACAAGCACTGTGTGGACGGGTGTTTTTTTTTCTTTATTTGAATGCCTTTCCTTTTTTGCTCTAGGTAAGAAAGGAGCTGGAGATGAACGGAATTGAGTTTTACCCCCAAAAAGAGTTTGATGACGATATGGAGGACAAAAGTGACAATGACAAGATCAGAGTGAGTGGTGTTGGTCTCTCACATCTGTCCTTCCAGCCCACACAGCCATCGGCCCCTCTACTTGGAGGAATGTCAGGGCTTTTGGGCATAGTGTTGACTTTTAATCTTATGAAACTTGAGCGACTTTTTTTTTTCCATTAAACTATGTTTAATGTCTCGTTCCCCAGGAAACGATGCCCTTTGCCGTGGTAGGGAGCGATAAAGAATACCAAGTGAACGGAAAACGGGTTCTGGGGAGGAAGACGCCGTGGGGAATCGTAGAGGGTGAGTGTTTTTAGTTGTGAGATTAAATTAATCTCAACGGCTTTGCTGCAGAGTTTAAATCGATCTTTTGATTGTGTGTTGTTGTTTTTTTCTTTTTACTTTCTTGTTTGCTCTAGTTGAAAACCCAAACCATTGTGAGTTTGCTCAACTAAGAGATTTCCTGATCAGGTGAGCTAACCTTTTTTAAATAGACATTCATGAAACTTTGCAATGAAATGGAATAAAGAGGTCAATTGAAAAAATGGAAAATCCTAACCCTAGAAACAAACAACCACACACACACACACATTCACTCCCAAGGGCAATTTAGAGTCGCCAAACACCCTCACCTGCATCTCTTTGGACTATGGATGTATCCGAAGAGAATCCTCTCATTGATTGGGAGAGCATGCAAACTCAGCATCGAGTTAGTTTTGGATTTTAATCAAATGTACGCAGATTAATTCCTTCAATTATAGAAACTGAAAAATAGGGACAAAATGCCCTTAGACATTTTACAACCATATTGCATCGAGCATTATACTGCATTCACTCTCACGGTTTGGGGTGTGCATGGAGGAGTACGAAGAAGAAAAACTGTGAGCAACAGACAGAACTGATGACCAGAGGAGAGACGAGATACAGCAGAGGACTGGTGGAGGGAGAAGAGTGGCATTAATGACCTGAATGGAAAATTACTGTCGAAAATAAGGGTTGAGATGGCGAGCAAACACAGAAACCAGGAAAAGAAAATATATGAGAACAAACAATCAAGAAAAAAAAACAAAAATAGCACAATACAATTGGAAAATAAAACAAAACAAGTGAAATTCTAAAAGAAAGAAATGACCAAAAACCCAGAGGAAACCACAATCCCCAACACCAGTCTATCAATCCCTAGTAGATTCTGATAGTGTTTCCATATGGTGTGTCAATCTGGTTCTTATGGTCTTCGACAGGTCTCACCTGCAGGATCTGAAGGAGGTCACTCATAACATTCACTACGAAACGTACCGTGCCAAGAGACTGAATGCGAACGGAGGTCTGCACCCCATCGCGTCCAATGACACCCAGGAAAGCAACCTGTAGGCAGGGAAAGGAACGGGTCAGGAATAGAGAGAAGAGTGCAGTGAAGCTTGTGGATGAATCTATATAAAATGTTTTAATCATTGTCACCTCAGCGTCGCTGCATGTATGGGAAAAAATTCAGCCTGTATAAATTGGTGTCATTTAAATATTCAAGCTTCACCCGATCCTTTACCAAGCTCCTTCTCCGTCAGACATATCAATCTCTCATCCATCTTTGTTTTAGATGTTAACATTTTTCTGTAGAAATATAGTCAGAGACTTAGTGCCATCACTTAATAAACATAACACCTACTGCCAATGCCTATTAATTTCCCATGTACCAGTATACTCTCAGAGGGGGCCACGTTATCAGCTGTGTGAGAGGCTTGTTTTGAAGTTTTAGTATTCCATAGTAACTCCCTTTGGACTTTATACAAAGAGAAATGTTTTTTTTATCATTAAAACTCAGCTTCTGGCACTAGTCATTTATTGTGAGCTCTGAAGCTAACTCAAAATGGCTCCTTTTAAACTTCTTAAAACAGCAGCTGGAAGTCATTTTACAGGCAGGAGGGCCAAAGAAGTGTTAGAATCTTGTTTGTCAGGCATTTCTCAAGAAGACAATATATTCGATTCCCAAACTCAGAATAAGGGTTCATTTTAGAGGAAATGTATTATATGGCGATACAGCACTGAAATGCAGCTTGTTGACGTTATATATTTGAGTCCACCGGGTGAATTAGTACTTTTGGATTTGTACTTTCAAAATCTTTCTCAAGGATGAGTCAAGAATTTATAGAAAGACACAGTTCCGCAGGGTTGTTTCAGAAGGAAAGGAGAAATCCTGTCACCACACTGCTTTTGTACATCTTATCAAAGTCACCGAGGACTTTGCTCTAGGGATTAAATCTTCGATATTCCATATCTAGGTTGAGCATTATAGATTCAGATAGATCTTGCAACATGTGTTTCCACTTTAAAGACGATAGACTTTTTGGTTAAATTCATTTAATCTCAAATATTCTTTAACCGGATTATAGATTTAAATTTTCTTGGAGATATTGATGGTTTTGAAAGATTTTTTTTTTTATTTAACATCTAGGCACTCTAGAAAAAACTATTTAATTTTTTGGCAGGTGACAGGAAAAGATATTGCTTAAGAAGTAGGTTTATGTCTCGCGAAATACACATGAACACATCAGAGGCATCTAGATGTGGTTGCCATTTGTAGAATCTAAATTTCTCTCGCTCACCACTAGGTGGAAGCACCTATTAACGTTAAAGCAGTGGAATCACAGAGACACTTTGACCAATTTGTGTTTGCCTCAGGTGTGTTCAGTCATTGAGGTTGTTTTTTTTCTCATAGTCCTTTTTTCGTTTGGAGTAATTTTACCATTATTTTTACAGCACTTATACCCTCCACTAATGCCAGTGGTAGCCAACATATCTGTTTCAGGTTTACATGAAACTTTAATATGACCCCATTGTGAAACACTTGAGTTGTCAACATGTTTACCAAGTTGTCATCAGGAAATTCTACATTTATATTGTTCTGCCATGTACAGTCCGCAGTGGAGAACAAATATGCCAAAACTACAGATGCAATTAATATTTCAGTATTAATTCAATTTTCAGTTTAAAAAGTAAACCATGTTTTTTTTATTATGTTTATATGAACTGTGTGACAAAACATTAATAGTTGTGATTTTGGTGTATTTACAGGTGTTAAAGCAGAAATTGTGAGACACTGTTAAAGAACAATCTCTTTCTGTTATACTTGTGCTTGCATGCCCGTGTCCATTCTGCCTGTGTGCTTACAGCAAGTTATTTTGCTTATCACTGCAACTTTACAACAACTTACTGGTTTTGAATGTGCAATGTGTGCATTCAAACTGATTTATCATAAGATGAAACACTGCAATGACTACAATGTTTACCCCTTAAACAAAAGCAATGACCCACCACACATCACATCACTTACGCCATTTCCCATAACTTCAGTGTATTTAATGGCCGTTTGTTGCTGTGATACATTTTAGTCATAATTTCCTGTGTCATATGGAGTTATTTTTACATTGGTGTATTATTCTTGTAATTTATTCTTTATTTAATAAAAACACTTGCCCACATTTTTTGGAATTTTTACTTCTAATTGAAATATTCATGTTTGGTCTGGAGGTCAGATCAAGGCCTTGGGCCCTGTGCAAGTGTACTGTGTTGTTAACATAGTTTGTCTTTATTGTATAAAGCGTCACCCATGACAAAGCACAGTCAAACAAAGTCATCCGGTCCTGACCGATCCCAACCCAGACCTACTAAATGCAGAGACAGTGTGGAAAACAACCAAAGTAGATAACGGGTGCTAATATCATGCACTTTATTAACTGGTAATCAGCAAATGTACGAACTTCCATAGAGAGAGAAATTATGGCAGTTTGCTGGTCTGGGGCATTGGTGTGTGTATTTGCATAATGCCAAGGAGGAAAGCGACTTGTAGATATCTTAGAAAAGTAACTACTGCTGTCCATTAATACCCCCAAAAGTTCAGCCTAAAATCAGATTATGGAATAGTTTGAGAATTTTCGACCATTCCAAAAGCTAGATCTCTGATTCAAGATAATTAATGTTCAAGTTACGTACTGAAGTAATAATATTATTTTCTGTAGGAAGCCAGGAGAAATTCTCAGTGTTCTAAGAATAAACACCATCATGCTTATAATTGTTTGGGTATATTTGGCTGTGGAAGGTCATTGTGCACAAGCAAATGCCAGTAAATCAAATCTGCAATAAACTAAAACAATGTCAAATGTGTGCTCAAAATGCACCATAAAAAGGGAGAAGGCCTTACTCACTGAACCATCCAAAGTGTACCAAGACAATTTCCCACTAAGAACGAAGAGGGAAAAAGTCTATAGGACATCATACCAGCCCAAAGCTATAAAGTTCAAAGAAGAATGTGAATCCCCACAGGAAAAAAATGAAATTCAACTACCCTGTTTTACAGAAATATGAAGCTTATGCCAGAAAGCACATGTCTGATAGCCCTCTATCAGATGGTAAAAAAAAGACATGAAATTGGGGCCAAAGTGAAGCAAACACCTGTCACCTCCTCCGACTAGATACATCCACTTTTGTAATCTTCAAAAGGTTGGGGACCTGGGGGCATCCTAACCATACTTCTGGCCCACCTCAGTGGTCTGAATAAACTTATGAGTTGAAATGAGTGCCCCCCATCTGCTGTAATTGCTGCAGATCACCAGTTGTGTGACATGTGGGATGGGATAAAACGGACAGACCTTTGAAGCACTTCACAGACACCTGACCTCAGTCTACTGTACATAACACTTTAGTCATCGTCACATACCACACATTTACACAACACACAGGGCTTTTGGGGCTGGGGCGCTGTGTACATTTTTGGGGGGAAAAGTACATTTCCATGGCATAAGTATGTTGGTCAGAGAACTATTGTACTTGCCATGATGCTGGATAGGACAAAAGGAAAAAAGGTAAGAATGGTTAAAAGTAGACAAAATGCAACATGGAGAAAAGAGTACTTGGTCAGGACACAGAAAAGGGGGTACTGGAAGAGCCAAATAGAAGTAGCACACATCAAAGCTCCAGGTTAATGTTCATCTACAGCCTGAGTCCATTGACGTGTTGCCTTGATGAGTCACCCACTGGATTCCTAAAGTCAGTGCTGAGCAGTTTGTTACCACAACTAGCTCATCTAGTCAACATTTCACTTCATACTGGAACTTTTCCCAATTCAATAACTGAACACAGTACTGAACAACTACTGACCCATATTAAACCTGCAATTCCTGGGAAAACCCCTGGAAAAAGTTGTATACCAATAGCTTACTGACTTTCTTCTGTCTAACAATGTGTTTGATACCTTCCAGTCAGGCTTTAGGTACCACAACATCACCGAGACAACTTTGATCAAGGTGACAAGCGATATCCACCTGAACACAGATGCAGGCAAAGTGCCAGTCTTGGTTCTGGTGGACTTGAGTGCCGTGTTCAATACAGTAGACCATTTCATTACAGAGGTTAGAAGACCTGGTGGGAATCTCCGATATGGCTTTAAACTAGTTCAAATCCTTCAGCCACTGTGGGTGCCTCGACAAATTCTCTGAGACCTGGTTTTGTTGTAAGATGCTTTATTTTGGGTACGCGCATGCACTCACACACACACCGATGAGCTACTTTGGGGTTCAAATGGTGTTTCCGTTGTTTCCGTCTCCAGTCCTCTCCTCCCAGGTCCAGCACACTACTGTTTTTATACGAGGGGAGAGTGACTAGCCAACCTATTCTATGTGTGCTAATCACCTCCCCTGGCCCTACTCCCCTGAACCTTCCCCTCACCTCCTCTCCAGCAGCTTAGCGCCACGCCCCCTCCACATACCTCCACCGCCACACTTAGGCTGGGGAGCCCCTTCATCCCCCTCCCCATGGGAAGGGGGGAGGAAGTCGGCCACGACCATCTGCGTCCCAAGCCTAGGTACCACCACGAACTTAAAAGGCTGTAAATCTTAGCCACCATCACATACCACACATATATACAACACACAGGGCTGGGTAGCTGTGCGGAAGTTCGGGTTGTCGGCGTGGCTCCGGGGTCCTGGCATCATCTGAAACTGAGGGCCCTTGGTGGGGGTGGGGCTGTGGAGGATCTCCACTGTCTGCCAGCAGTGGCTTGCATCCCTGAGTGAGTGAGTGAGTGAGTGAGTGAGTGTGGAGGGGGCTTGGTCTGGGACAAGGTTTGGCCTTCCTGTGCTATCCCCGGTTGGGGGGGTTTGTGCCTTGCCCCTTCCTTGCCCCTCCTCGCCGCTCATTGCTGCACTCGCCTGCGGTCAGATTGAGCTCTGGGGTGCTGCACTGGGGTGCTGGGGCGGGAGCGAGTCCGCCCCAGGCTCTTTGCTGGGGGCTGGGGGCGCTCAGGCCCCGGGTCCCGCGCCTGGGTGGTTTGGGCCTGGCAGGGCCGGTAGGCTGCTGCCCCTGGTGCTGGGGGGGGCTCTGCTCCGCTGCCGTCGGGGCCGTACCCAAGGCCTCCTCTGCGGTCCTCTGGGTAGGTGTGTGATGTCCCTGTGGTGGGTTGGCTGATCTCTGTGCTCTGGGGGGACCCTGGTGTCCTGGATCTTGTGCTCCTTCTGCAGCCTCTGGGCTCCTGGGGGAGGGGGGTGCAGTGGCCCTCTGTACCCATTGCTGAGCACATTCATCCATCCATCCATCCATCCATTTTCCGCTGCTTATCCGGGGTCAAGTCGCGGGGGCAGCAACCGAAGCAGGGAAACCCAGACTTCCCTCTCCCCTTCCACTTCTGCCAGCTTGGGGCATCCCGAGGCGTTTCCAGGGCAGCCGAGACACATAGTCCCTCCAGCATGTCCTGGGTCTTCCTCTGGGCCTCCTCCCGGTGGGACGTGTCCGGAACACCTCACAAGGGAGGCATCCTAATCGGATCCCCGAGCCACCTCTTTTCCGGTAAGAGACCATGGGCTCGGTCTTGGTGGCAGTGATCCTTATCCCAGCCGCTTCACACTCGGCGGCTCCAAAGAGAGCTATAGGTCCCGACTTGCTGAAGCCAAGAGGACCACATCATCTGCAAAGAGCAGAGATGTAATCCTATAGCCCCCAAGATGAAACACCCTCAACACCTCGGCTGTGCCTAGAAATTTTGTCCATAAAAGTTATGAACAGAAGCAGAGAAATAGGGCAACCTTGGTGGGGTCCAACTCTCATTGGAAACGGATCCGACTTACTAACGGCAATGCGAACCAAGCTCTGACTCTGGTCGCACAGGGACTGAACAGCCCGTAACAAAGGGCCCGGTACCCCATACTCCTTGAGCACCCCCCACAGGATACCCCGAGGAACACGGTCCAACGCTCTCTCCAAGTCCACAAAACAAATGTGGACTGGTTGAGCAAACTTCCATGACCCCGCTGAGGGTATAGAGCTGATCAAGCGTTCCACGGCCAGGACGAAAACCACACTGTTCCTCCTGAATCCCAGATTCAACTATCTGACGGACCCTCCTTTCCCAGGGAGGCTCAAGAGCACGATGCCCCTATAGTTGGAACACACCCTTCGGTCCCCCTTTTTAAAGAGGGGGACCACCACCCCAGTCTGCCAATCCAGTGGAACTGCCCCTGATGTCCACGCGATGTTACAGAGTCACGTTAGCCAACACTGCCCTACAACATCCAGAGCCTTTAGGAACTCCGGCTGAATCTCATCCACCCCTGGAGGCTTGCCACCGCGGAGCTTTGACTACCTCGTTGACTTCAGCCCCGGACTCCAGATCCTCAGGCTCTGCCCCTCCAATGGAGGATGCGTCTGTGGGATTGAGGAAGTCTTCGAAGTACTCCGCCCACTGATCCACAACGTCACGAGTTGAGGTCAACAGCACCCCATCACCACTGTAAACAGTGTTGGTGGAGCACTGCTTCCCCCCCCCGAGACACCGGATGGTGGACCAGAATCGCCTCGAAAGCCTACGGAAGTCTTTTTCCATGGCCTCCCCAAACTACTCCCACGCCCGAGTTTTTTGCCTCGGCAACCACCCGAGCCGCATGCCGCTTGGACTGCCGTTACCATCAGCTGCTTCTGGAGTCCCACAGGCCAAAAAGGCCTAATAGGACTCCTCGCCCTGACGGCATCCCTCACCGCTGTTGTCCACCAGCGGGTTCGAGGGTTACCACCACGACAGGCATCGACAGCCCTGCATCCGCAGCTCCGGGAGGGTGCGTCATTAATGGAGGCGCGGAACATGGCCCACTCGGACTCAATGTCCCCCGCCTCCCCCGGAACGTGCTCGAAGCTCTCCCGGAGGTGGTAGTTAAAGCTCCGCCTAACAGGGGACCCTCACAATGCATTTGGGCCTCCCGGGTCTCACCAGCATTCTCCCCCACCATCGGAGCCAACTCACCACCAGGTAGTGTTCAGTGGAAAGCTCCGCCCCCCACTTCACCCGAGTGTCCAAAACATGCGGCCGCAGGTCAGCATTGAACTGCGGCCTAAAGTATCCTGGTGCCAGGAGCACATATGAACACTCTTATGCTTGAACATGGTGTTCGTTTTGGACAGTCCGTGCCGAGCACAGAAGTCCAACAACAAAATACCACTCAGGCTCAAGTTGGGGGGGGGGCATTCCACCCAACCACGCCCCTCTAGGTCTCACTGTCATTGCCAAATTGAGCGTTGAAGTCCCCCAGCAGAACAAAGGAGTCCCCAGGGGGGGCACCCTCCAGCACCCCCTCCAAGGACTCCAAAAAGGTTGGGTACTCTTGCTGAGCAAAGTCCATGTAAAACCTACATTACACTTGTCAAACTTTAGAGCTCACAGTATGCTATTTGCGCCAATTTGTGCAGTAATAATGTCAAATCTGTTGGATGTTCTGCTGCAGGTGTTTTGGCTGTCTGTGTTCTGTTGCTAGTTCTGTTTCTCCACAGATACTTGTGACGGTCCCCTTCAGCTTCCCCCATGGATGCTTTAGGAACAGTTTGATAGCAGTTTTGTCTGTCTTCCATCTCTCTCCCCAGTCATGTTTGGCATCAAAATGTACATAACACACTCACAATAAATAAATCCTCAACGGTTGGGTAGCAAGGAAAGCTTTACAAATATAAGGCCTCACTTGCTGCCAGGGGTAGCGGCCTACCGGCCCCACCAGGCCCAGGGCACCAGCAGGTAGTACCGCAGAGCATCAACCGCCCACCGGATAGCCAGGCACTCCCTCTCCACCGTGCTGTAACTGGCCTCCCGGTCAGACAGCTTCTGGCTGATGTATACCACAGGGCGGTCGACACCCTCCACCTACTGGGACAGAACAGCCCCCAGCCCTCTGTATCAGTTTGCAGTACAAAGGGGAGAGAGAAGTTAGGTGTGTGGAGAAGAGGCTCCCCACAGATGGTCTGCTTTACGCTCTCAAGCAACACCTGGCACTGCTCCGTCCACTGGACCAGATCTGAGGCACCCTGGTCAGCTCAGTGAAGTTGGGAATAAATCGCCGGTAATAGTTGGCCAGCCCCAAAAACCGCTGCACCTCTTTCTTGTTCTTGGGTCTTGGGCAGGCCACAATCGCCGTTGTCTTGTCCAGCTGTGAACGCACTTGCCCGCCACCCAAGTGGTACTCCAGATAAAGTACCTCCCTCCCTCCAAATGCACACGTATTTGGGTTGGCCTTGAGCCCCGCCTGCCTCAGGGACTCGAGCACCACGGCCACCTGTCGCACATGCTCAGCCCAGATGTTACTGTGGATGATTACATCATCCAGGTAGGTGGCAGTATACGCAGCATGCGGGCGCAACACCAACTTCATGAGGCGTTGAACTGTGGCTGGGGCCCCGAACCACCCGAACGGAAGCGTGACAAATTGGTACAACCTGTATGGTGTGGTAAAGGCCATTTTCTCCTTGGACTCTGGAGATAAGGGAATCAGCCAGTAGCCCTTGGTTAAATCCAGTGTCGTAAAAAAAAACGAGCCGTGCCTAGGTAATCCAGGAGTTCGTCGACCCGAGGCATAAAGTAAAGCGTCAAATCGTGACACATCGTACACCTTGCGTCAGTCCACGCATAACCGGATAGACCCATCCTTCTTGCCTACAAGAAGGATGGGGCTGCACCAGGCACTGTTGGACTCTTCTATTACCCCCAACTCCAACATCGCTTCCAATTCAGCCTGAACCACTTTTCTTTTGTGCTCAGATAGCCGATAGGGCCATGAACGCACCGACATTTCCAGGCAAGTCTTAACCTTGTGTTGCATAAGGCTTGTGCATCCTGGCAGCGGGGAGAACACATCAGCATAGTGTTGTTTCAACCTGGCTATGTCTGTTTTCTGGGACGGTGAGAGCTGGTTTTCACAGTGGAGTGAAGCCAGACTGGCCGATTTTGGTACCTCAGGCCCCAACTCATCTCTCTCTGCAATTGCTGTCACCAGTGAAACAGACTCGAACTCCCTCCAAGATTTAAGGAGGTTGAAGTGTGTGGCAGTTCAGCCACCGTGTGTGCCCCGCCAGAGTTCTCCCGAGACCAGTATTTGATGTAAGACGTTTATTTGAGAGTGTGTGCACACACGCACACACACCCTCTCACTCACGCACACACGCCTAGCATGGGCTGTTTTCAGTTGTCCAATAGATCCCGATCTTGTGGCTCTGGTCCTTCTCCGTCTCCAGTCCTTCCTCCCTCCAAGCTTTAAGGAGGTTGTGTTGATAAATTTGTGTAGCCCCTTCCCTGTCAGATTGCTCAAGCTCATAATCAATGTCACCTACTCATCGTGTGACCACAAAGGGACCTTGACACTTGGTGAGTAATTTAGAGCTGGAAGATGGGAGCAATACAAGTACTTTATCTCCCAGTGAGAATTGTCTTAATCTGGATCCTCCCTGGGCTGCCACCTTATCATGGTGGAGGGGTTTGAGTGTCCCAGTGATCCTAGGAGCTAGGTTGTCTGGGGCTTCAAGCCCCTGGTAGGGTCACCCAAGGCAAACGGGTCCTAGGTGAGGGCGAACCGATCCCCGGCTGCAGAAGCTGGCTCTAGGGACGTGGAATGTCACCCATCTGGCGGGGAAGGAGCCTGAGTTGGTGTGCAAGGCAGAGAGATTCCGGCTGGACATTGTCTGTCTCGCCTAGACACACAGCTCTGGCTCCGGAATCAGCCTTCTTGAGAGGGGTTGGACGCTCTACTACTCTGGAGTTGCCCCCGGTGAGAGGCGCCGAGCAGGAGTGGGCATACTGGTTGTCCCCCATCTCAGTGCCTGTACGTTGGGGTTTACCCCGATGAACGAGAGGTTAGCCTCCCTTCGCTTTCGGGTGGGGGGATGGGTGCTGACTGTTGTTGGTGCTTATGCGCCTAACAGCAGTACAGAATACCCACCCTTTTTGGAGTCCTTGGAGGGGGTGCTGGAGGGTGCCCCCCTGGGGACTCCTTTGTTCTGCTGGGGGACTTCAACGCTCAATTGGGCAATGGCAGTGAGACCTGTAGGGGTATGGTTGGGAGGAATGCCCCACCGAGTGGTGTTTTGTTGTTGGACTTCTGTGCTCGGCACGGACTGTCCATAACGAACACCATGTTCAAGCATAAGAGTGTCCATATGTGCTCCTGGCACCAGGACACTAGGCCGCAGTTCAATGATCAACTTAGTTGTCTTTTCGGCTGACCTGCGGCCGCAAGTTTTGAACACTCGGGTGAAGTGGGGGGCGGAGCTTTCCACTGACAACTACCTAGTGGTGAGTTGGCTCCGATGGTGGGGGATGTTGGTGAGACCCGGGAGGCCCAAATGCATTGTGAGGGTCCCCTGTTAGGCGGAGCTTTAACTCCCACCTCTGGGAGAGCTTCGAGGATGTTCTGAGGGAGGCGGGGAACATTGAGACATTGAGTCCCCCGCCTTGAGTGGGCCATGTTCCGCGCCTCCATTAATGACGGGGCCTCCCGGAGCTGCGGTCGCAGGGCTGTCGGTGCCAGAGGCAGCCGTTGGGTATCGGCAGTCCAAGCGGCATGCGGCTCGGGTAGTTGACGAGGCAAAAACTCGGGCGTGGGAGGAGTTTGGGGAGGCCATGGAAAAAGACTTCCGTAGGCTTTCGAGGCGAATCTGGTCCACCATCCGGTGTCTCGGGGGGGAAGCAGTGCTCCACCAACACTGTTTACAGTGGGGATGGGGTGCTGTTGACCTCAACTCGTGACGTTGTGGATCAGTGGGCGGAGTAGTTCGAAGACCTCCTCAATCCCACAGACGCATCCTCCATTGGAGGGGCAGAGCCTGAGGATCTGGAGTTGGGCTCTCCAATCTCCGGGGCTGAAGTCACCAAGATAGTCAAGGCTCCAGGGGTGGATGAAATTCAGCCGGAGTTCCTAAAGGCTCTGGATGTTGTAGGGCAGTGTTGGCTAACGTGACTCTGCAACATCGCGTGGACATGGGGGTCGGGAGCGGTGCCCGTAGCGGCTGGGACCTGGACCTTGGGGGGGTCAGAAAGGCGAGTACAGGGGGCAGGAAGGGGTCGAGCAGTCTTGGGGCCCCGCGGACTGGGTGCGGGTGCCGACCTCCGTCGGGGTGCCGGTGTTGGTCGGGCTGTCCACTCAGGCTCGCCCCCCGGCGTCCGACGTAGCGAAACAACTGCCAGATGGTCTTCTGTCAGCATGACTGCAGCCACCAGATCCGCCGGGCGGTGGCACCGCACCCAGTCCGAAGTTGCAGCCGGGAGCCCCACCACGAACAGCTCCAGGACCACTGTCTCGCCCGCAACCTCACAGGGCTGCAACCAGCGGGTCACCGCGTCCTTCAACTGCTGCACGAAAATGAACTGGCGCCAATCCGGTCCCGGCTGGGCTTCCCGGAACCGGCCCCGATGGTCCTTTGCCGAGAACCCCATCCGATCCAGAACTGCCCTCCTCACCTCCCGGTATTGTACCCGGGAGGGGGCTGGCAGGCTGAGTGCCGCCGTCTGGGCCTCTCCTGACAGGAGGGGGAGCAGCCGCACCGCCCACTCCTCCTCCTTTCGCCCGCAGCTGGATCCCAGCGATCGCCAGGGCCCCTTGATGGTGCCCCCACCCGCTTCACGATAGCCTCCAGCAGTAGTGTCTGCCAGCTCAGGGTAGCCTGTTCCTGGCTCATCGCGGCCATGTCTGCGCCAGTGTTAATATGGGCTGCTGCGGTTCCGTCATTTCGACCTCTGCACTCCTGTTAAGACCACATCAGGCGCCAATTGTGGCAGTTCAGGCACAATTAGTGCCCCGACAGAGTTCTCCCGAGACCAGTATTTGATGACATTTATTTGAGCGTGTGTGCACACACGCACACACACCCTCTCACACGTGCACACACACATGCCCACCATGGGTTTTCGGTTGTCCAATAGTTCCCAATCTTGTGGCTCGGGTCCTTCTCCGACTTCAGTCCTTCCTCTCCAGGTCCAGCACTGTTTTTATGAGGGGACAGTGATTAGCCAACTGATTCCAGGTATGCTAATCACCTCTCCTGGCACTGCTCCCCTAAGCCTTCCCCACACCTTCCCTCCTGCAGCTGACCGCCACGCCCCCTTCACAGGGTCATCTTGGTGGCAACAGCAACAAGCTCTTTCACATGGTCCTAGATTAGGGTAGGTCTTCTTGTCTTTTAGTACAGGAGGCGTCTGGGAATGCTCCAGGAAGAGATCCTCTCGAGGCACAGCTGGGGCTGGAGCATCCCTCTCTCAGGGTTACTGCTGGGCTGTATCTTATCCTCTTGTTCACCAGAGCACAACGGTAACTCAAAGCACATAAAAGATTATCTGAAAATAGCCTTACTCCAGATCAGTTGAGGCAGAGACCATCTGCCTTAAAATAATGTCTGTGGTCCCAGAAAGAAAGAAAGAATTTTTGTACGTTTCCAACATACACAACTTACATCTTTCACAGCAGTATCACCAACAGACTTCCAGGTCTGGGCATTAGCTTCCCTCTTAGCCTTTTACTTTCTGAGTTGTTTTTCCAGTTTACCTTGCTACATGAAAATACTTTATCCAGGTCATCAGATGGAGATCCAGAGGTCTGTAGAGGCGCAAATCTATTCTGTAGTTGCATGTCTGTTTGAGGAGGACACTTCTTTTTTGTTTTCAAATGACAGCTGTTCTAGTCTGTGTCCTGTTAACAATGGGCATTGAGGAAGACCTGTTTCCATCTGTTCCCTGTGAGATGTTTTATTATTTGGCTTTGCACCAAACTTATTCCAGACAGTACTTAAGGACATTTTTCTCAACGCAATCAGCCTTGCTAGTGCTGATTAGCGGTTGGTTAGTAAATCGTGTCCATTATGTTAGTTAGAATCAATTAGCATATTGATTTTCTGAACGAGATTATAGTAGACACTTTCAGAACAGGGTATCCTGCTAATTATCTTAGCTCCTGCTAAGTAAATCCACTGAGTATCTCGAAAAAATAATGAACTAAAGGACTAAAAATCTAATCGACTTGTGAGGAAAAGCAAGTAAAAGAAGAAAGCAACAGCAGCAGATACACGTCTCCATTCTTCAGAAGAAAAATACACCCATAAACAAGCTTTATTCGCCTATAACTAAGTTCAATATGAGCTGTAAATGAGTTTGACCAAGTACTAAAAATGCAGAAGGAGCTCTAACTGTGGTTATGCAGGGAGAAAAAAGCTGGTACCCAATACCCAACAATTGAACCTGCCACAAGATAATAGCAAGGCTCTTCCAAATCTACAAAACATTTGCACTCAAAAATGACTCATCCAGATGTCATTGTTAAATTGAAAATCTGTTTCAGCCAAAATTTCCACAGGGGTTTTGGCATCTGGGCTTGAATCTTATCAACCTCAGTACTGCTGGGAAGCTGTATAACTGCCCTAACGATTTCCACTAAGTTCTCAGACTTTGCCACCTCTATGGAAGGACTGTGAACTCACTAGATCCTAATGCAGAATATTCCCTCCACCATTTAACAATGTCCTATGTTCCAGTACAGCTAGTGATGGGGTTTTATTTCCCTTTATGAATCATTTCATGGTTGAACATGACACAAACATGCTTTTAGGTCAACGAAAATCCTTCAACAAATCAAACTCAAACCAATGGAAACAATGGAAAACCCATGGTACAGAAGTCCAAAAATGAAATAATACTTCAAATCACATCAAGTGTGCTTTTTTTTTTAAACTCTTTAAAATCTTATGATGGGCCCAAAATACCCAGGAAGTACCACAAGAAAACACCACCCGGATGTTCCAATAAAGTCTGCTAATTTGAAATGCTTTTTAGTGCATTTAGACAAACGATAGACTGGCAGACCCTTTCCTCCTGTGATTTGGTGAAGTGAGGTGATGCCCCTGCTAACCAGGGACAACTCCAAAATCAGTGATCAACACACAGCCAATAAATTCACCTAAATGAACCTCAGTGGGGTGGGGAGCACCATTGCCTCGGAGCAAGAGGGTTCCCAGTTTAAGTCCCTGGGGGAACTCTGACCTTTCTGTGTAGAGTTTCTTGTTCTGAATATATCTGCCTTGGTCCCCGTCCAAAAACATGCATGTTAGGTTAACTGGACACTTTAACTCACCCCTAGGAGAGTGAGAGTGAGAATGTGAGTGGTTGTTTGTCTCTGTGTGGCTCTGCAATGCACCGGCGACCTGTATAGGGTGCACTCCACCTCTCGCCCATTGTCATCTGGGATAGGCTCCAGCCCTGCGACACCACTGGGAACAGGCAGTATAGAAAATGGAAGGATGAATGCACGCCCTCCCATGGGCAATTTCAAAGTATTGATATTATAGTCAAAGAGTGCTCTCAAAAGTTCGTAAGTCAATTATCATTGTTCAAACTCCAGAAGCTTAGCTAACCCACCTTTCTTTCTTGTCTGTATGTCAGCGGTCACCGACATGTCCCAAAACCTTTCCTTTATTATGCTCTGACCTTCTATCACAGGTTATACTTTTTTATTTGACTACAAGGCAATACTTTTGAGAACTGATTATGGCAAATCCCTAGTTACATTGGGCGAGAGGTGGGGCACACCCTGTCCAGTTCCATACATTTCACGTATATAAAGTTTTGTAATCGCTTTCCTTTTAAGGTTTCAGTTGGAATTCCAATGTCTCTGGCGGACTACCCTTCTTGATCTGTATCCAGTGTCAAGGGATTACATGTGTTGTTCGTTGCTTTAACATAGATTAAACTAAATTGATTTGTTGCTAACACTGACCGCAGGCACAAAACAAGTTCAAACAGCAACTGGACCTATAAATGGCAGCACAGACTGAAACACAGCAACAATTACCATATCCATCCACAGATACACCCAGAACAGCAGGAAGAGTGACACAGGGACAACAGCCAGAAGCTGGATACCATCGGATTTGCTTTTAATGTAAGCAGTCAACATTAATGTCATGTCATATCATTTTGAGTTTACAATAGTTTTCCCATTTTTTAAAAAAAACATGCAGGATAGAACTGAAAAATGAGTCCTGAAGCACAATAAAATCAAACAGTAACGACTCAAACCGTATATGTTATTACATTTACCCATCAGAGTGCAGCACAATAATTGGTAGGTTTTGTGTGATTTTTACACTATGCATCACTCTATTTTTGTCATGGGATTTTCATTTTTGTGTATCGTTTATGTGCTGTTTGTCCTTGTTTAAAATTTGCATGTAATTTTGATTTTTCTTATGATCTGTTATTTGTATTACTGGTGTTTTTTGTAGTTAATTATTTTTGCTCAACACCAACACCTAACCCCTTAGTGGAACAATTTGATTTTGTAGTACTTTTAGGAGAATCACAAGAGTGAATACTACATTTTTAACTACTAGGCTAGACTCAGAGACTTTGGTCCCTGGGCAAAGAGTAAAAAACAGAACTTCGCTGCCAAACTTTTAATCCTCTATGGACTTTTACATAACTGAAACATTTCCACACGACTTAGTTTCCACAAAGCTAAGTATTTAAGTTTGGCAAGACATATACTGTATAATCAGTGTCAGAAAATTTGTATTAATAAAAAAAAAACGTTTTAAAGGTAAGTAACATTATTTATAATAATTAAGCTAAGCTCTATTTTCAGTTACTCTTAAATGAAAAAATTACATTTAATAAGAACTTACTCAATATAAAAATATTACTAAAGGTGATATATTTGGTTCAACAATTTCTACGGGCTAGTTATTTCTGGGATCTAGCAATCTTCTTTAGATTTCCTTTAACTTTCATTTGCCTTCTGTCATCCCAGGTTTAGAAATGTAGAATTGTGTTTTGTAATTTTAGAAATAGTTCTGCCATTTAAACCAGACTGTGTGGTGGAAAAGGAGATCCTGATTGAAACTACATTAAAGAAAACTCAAAAATGATATTGAAGACATAAAGACTGGAATAGACATGATTCATAGATGTAACGTTTTATATTTATGTCATCTCGTTGAAGAACAATTTTCTTCTCCAATTAACAGCCATGGTCATCTTTCTAAAGGCGGACTTTGACTGTATTTCTTTTTGTGGGATGTAACAGACTTATATTTGTCAGTAGAAGTAGTCAGTCAGTTTTTCTGGAGAGGAAAAGTTTTGTGAGAAGTTAAGATTTTGTTTGAGCATTAAGCCAACTTTGGATCTTGTGTTTTACTTGCCGATACCGATAAAGCAGAGGACGGTAACAATATTATTTCAGTATCTGCAGATGTAGGATCACCATGTTTAAGGCTAGAAATGAGCAGAAAGGATAAGCAAGAAAAGTCTTACTGTGTAGAGACTTGCAGGATTTTGTCAGTGGCCCAACAGGAGTTCGCCACAGCTACACTTGAACTCCTCTTATAAATAACTTCTCAGTTTCCTTTATCGTGAAAGCTGCACACGATAACGAATCATTCAATCTGATTAAGGATTTAACAAACCTCTGCTTTGACGGTGATCATCAAATGCATTTTTTGGAGAAGCGTAGCAAGACACTCAAATAAGAACTATTTGAAAAACATCATGTTTCAGGCTGTATAATTTGTGCAACGAGATAATGCCTATCCTCAGTCACTGGTGGATAGTGGCCACATGTTGGGGACTCAGAGAAGCAAAACAACCTGGCTGTGTGGAGGACACAACTCTGCAGCCTCAAGAGCTGATTGTGCGAAGAAGAACTCTGCACACGTTGCTAGATAAAAGATTAGTACTGGTACAGCTCCCTTCTGCCTGCAACAAAGGCTCAACACAGTGACTTTTTGGAGGGACATATTTATCTTCAGGTGAGGTCTAAAACTCAACGTATATATCCAAATCTGCCTTGAATTATAAAGCACATCTGATAACACAGAGTGAAGCTGTAGGGGAGGTTATCATAGTATCTTAACTATTCAAAATAAATGAATAGACTGCTTGTTGGCTAGCTAGTACAAAATGAGACGTTTATGATGACATTTGCTATCAGCTAACCATGTGTGGTGCAGCATTTTTTTTTAAAAACAACACAATTTTTATTTTTCACATCAAGAAAAATTTAAATGCTCATTATTAATGGAGGAAGAGTTCATTGTCAAATTCTGTTAGTTGCAAAAGTTTTTTTTCTGTGCTTCTTTTCTTGCAAAAAAATCTGTGTTGCCCTGAGGGGTTGCCCAAACTTTGCAACAGTATGCCCCTTTTAAAATTATATATGTGCAAAAGGAAAACAACGTGGACTTTGCGGCTTCCGCCTGCGTGCTGCCCTTTAGATCAGAAAGCTTATTTACCTTTTTGGCTCTTCATGAGTCAGGTCTTCAGAGAGCAGTTTGTGCTCTGCTGTCCCCTACTGAATGAAGAGGTAAGAACCAACGCAAGTTTATTTTCAATTACTTTTTGTCATTGGAGTTAGGAAAAATCTTTCAGACGACATGCCCAACAAATAGATTTAATCAGCTTGGTGTTTTTCAGTTTTAAATGAGCCAAATCCCATGAAGTTTGATTTTAAAAACATAGAGACACCAGGAAGTCTCCTTCTTTTGTTAAAAAAAACAGTCATTTAAGGACGGGAATGCAAATAAATAATTAGAAAAATATATATATTTTGATTAAATATAACTAAAAAGAAAAAGTTGGTTCCTTTCCAAATTACATACAGACCTGAAACGATCCAACGGAACATGCACAGGATGGTATCAGTATTAATTTGGTCTTATCTTCCATCTTCTGGCTGTGATGGTTTATGTGGTGGCTAACAGACCTTGTGATCACCATAGTTTTTCAAATCATCTTACAAGAACTGAAAATGATTTGCACACAATTATTTTCACTTAAAAAAACACTGATATTGCAGAAACACTGTGTTATACCACCGCCTAGCTGGATCAGTTCATGCATGCAGGTGACAAAGCTGACTGCTTTCTATTGGACGAGCTCTGCAGATCTTGGGTGCAGGAATGTGAGAGGAGTGAGGCACCAGGGAAGAGGAGTGCACACACTCCCACTTCTGAGTGCATGAATTGTGTTGTATGATCCTGCAAGGAGACTTACCTTGTAAAGGATTTAAGTAGGTGGAAAGGTTTAGAGTACAACTTCTTCACAAGGAAACATCTACATTAACACATGATCTGAAAATCCCCATTGTTCTCCCTCTAGTGGCCATCCTTGGAACTACATGTTCTTTAAGTGAGTCAACAAAATGTCTGACTAGTGTAATTTCAGGGGATTAATAAAAAACAACATATTTACAGATAAAAATATGACAGAACCGAGTTGTGACTTAATTCTTCTTGCCCTCCTCATTTACTTTAGCACTAATCAAATCATATGGGGAAACGACTTAGGTGATCATGCTTTAGAAATAAAAGGCCTGCGCAGTTCACATCATTTGCTTAATATTCTCCCCACGTGTGAAATTTTTGTCGTGTTCTTCGCACCGTTTGTACAAACATTTTTCAGAACTACAAAGAAAAAAAAAGATTTGACAGTCAACCCACTCACTGATCACTGTTTGGTACTTGACCAGGTGTGGGAGACCTCAAACACACCTACATTGCCACAATCGAAAAACAAAACCTTTTATGACATAAACATTTTTGAAAAACTTTTTTAGATTACAGGCCGTTTTAGAGCTGTTGTTCACCTGGCTCCTCCTCGTCGATTTAACCCCTCCCCCCCACAGCCCGGGGTTATGCCTGTCTCGGACAAATCTCAGGCACCCCTCCCTCTCCAAGCTAATGTGCTGCTCCACTGTTGTCTGTACTTGCCGCCGTGGGCTGAGTGGCTGTCTACACCACGCTGCAGCGGGGTAGCTCCAAGCCGGGGTGCAGCAGCTCTGAAAACACTCGGGTGTGAATACTGCCAGTACTTCCATTGTAACTGACCTGTGGACCTGTTCATACCTACCTTACCGGCTTAAGGTACCGACTTCAGCCCCGCGTCACTGAAGACACTCGAAAACTGAGGGAATGTAACGTTCAGGTCCCGACTGCTCGTCGACGGGAACGACTTTTTTTTTTCTTGGCGTCTACCGACCAACCCCTGCCGCCAACGACGCTTGACGTCACCGCAGCCGTTTTTTTCACCTTTTTTTTTGGTGTGGTTGTGCGCGAAAAGAGGAGGAGTCTATTATCCCGACTGGAGTCTAACACTCGTTTGGGTCCCACACCACAATACACAGTTGTGGCACAACTCCTTGAATTTGACGCTGCATGTTGGTACCGGCGGGTTGCATTTCCATACGGACCACATCTGAAGTGCAACTGTGACCGGAAGAACCGCACAGTGGCATTGGAAGGAGGAGAGGGTCCGCAACGGTCGGAGTCTAAATTATTGCGGGAACATCCGAGGGCTACGCGGACAGTCGGTGAGTTGAGGTATTGCATTTAGCATGCTAGCCAGGCAAGTTATCGCATCTCAGCTTATCTCTTAAAACAAATACGGAGATAGTTTTACTTTTGAAGCCCACGAATGGAGAAATGTTGCTACAAATAGTTGGAAATATATTTCTGTATTTACCAAATGTTTGTGGTCTCTATACAGAGCTCTAACAGTTGTGAATGGAGGAGGGATAAAAGAGTTTTGCTTGCAATTGCAGCACTAGTTTAAAAAATATTAATCTGATTATTCACAAATAATGACTGTTACCCTTATTTAAATGGTTTGTTTTTATAAGCTCTTTGAATGATGACTAATACTTTTTTTTAGAATGGAATGTTTCCTGGTTTGGAAAATGTGGGAATTTTGAAAAATAGCAAAAACAAAAATAAATAAATAGGCAAGATTCCTTCAATAAGGGCCGTGGGTGGTGTTGAAATTTTACTTTCAATTTAACACATTCTCATATTTTGAACTTTGTGTAGCTGATGTCAAATTTGGGGCGGAACCTAAGTAGGCGATTCCAGGGTTTCAAAAGTCTAGGTTTTCTCAAAGCTCGGAAACCCATAGGTTTGGAAACATTTGAATGCCTAGTATGTGATTTTAAAAAATCTAATCAAGTGAAATTGATTGGTAGATTTTTAATTTTTTTTTTTTGTGGTATTACAATAAGTAAACCGTTTCTGTTGACACAAGGTTTGTGTCTTTTTATCGCACAACCCCAAAAAACTTTTAACTAGTATTTGAGTGTATTGCTTATACGTACCTAGTTTTGGTAACCTTTTTTATTGTATATGATCACATTGCATAGTAGGAAATAATTGTATTAACAATTGAAGAATCAAATGCTTTTACATTGTTTATAATATCATTCTGAAGCATGCAACACATGCAGTTGCTGTGCATCTACAAGTATTTATTTGTTTTGGATATGTTTTCAGCTTCAACACAAATGTAACCCATTTAAGTCAGTAGAGTGAGTACACCCAAACTAGCTAGCTCAACCAGCACATTTTAGACATAAGGTGGGGGAGGGGCTTGAGGGAGTGCAGATGTTGTTGAGCTGCTGTGTCCTTGTGTAAAAAAATAAGGTAGGTAATACGATTAACACAAGGATATTAACTTAAATTACAGTCTCCTTTCTTACATTTTTTGGCAACCTTTTATGAAGAAATTAATTTAAGATTAAAAGGTTTTGATTTAGTTTTTTGTCATCCTGCATTGTTGACTGTTGGGTTATGTCACTGAGCAGAAAATATGAGAAACTGAGTCATACATGTTGCCAGAATTGTGTTAAGGTAAGGGAAAAAAGAACCGTTCTGTCCGTTTGCAGCTAAACCCTCCTTTTGATAGAAAGTGGTACAGTCTGGTAATTTTCCATGAACCAGACTCTCCTAGAATGTGGGTGTGGCCTAATTTAAGGTTTAAGCGGAGAGTTAGACCGTTTTCTGTTTATTTTGTTTGGTTTTGTGGTAGAAAAGTAAGCTTTTTTTTTGGCTTAAGCAGATGTTCAAAATAAGTGACTAGAGGGTTTAGCGAATAGAGCTGCATGATTTGTGTGTTAGTCTTCTATTAGACTTCATCATTATATCATTGCCGTAAAAGAAAAAAGACACAAGTGATTTTAATTTTGTGTATAAAAAGTTGGTTCTTTCAGGTTTGCCTTTACCTTTTTGGAAGTTGGTACAACCCTGTGTCTGCTTTCCCCTCCCCCACATCTCAGTTGCAGCGCTCACATGGTGCATTTGTAATTCATTGCACAGCCTTTTTTTCCCCTGCAAAGGAGGAAGCAGCCTTTAAAGGCACCGCCCACATTTACAATGGCCTTCATGTAGATGTTGGGAGAAGTGATTTAAAAAAAGAAAAAAAAATTAACAACACACTTGAAGACCTAGCCACTTTGAAATAAATAAGCATTGTGAACTTGTTAAGATGAAGTTCCTCCTGGTAAACAGAGGCATACAGATGTTCTTTACATGTGGAAAAGAGGAGAGCAGTGGCACGTCTCTCAATTCTGGTCTTTACAGCTGTGCGGTTAGATCAGCCATTGCAGTGCAGCTGTTGGTCCATTACGACCATTTCTCTGTTCCTGATTGTTCCTGATTTTAGTTTGAAGGAGCTTAATCAAGCCACATGGTGAGATGCATGTTACTATTCAGTGTAATAATTACACTTCAAAGGGGTTATGGGGCATTTGATTTGATCTCGGTCTCCTTTCAGTTGTAGATTATTGGTATAATTAGGAATCTCAGACTTTAGCCATGTTTAAAAGTACACTAGGCCTGCTGGGGAAAAAAGGCACATGGAGCCGGAATAGAGCATATAAATGACCAATTTTAAGATTTGTCCTAAACAGATGCCACATGATATATTTAAATTGTAACTGAGCACAAAATGCTCTTTGAATTGTTACCAAATGCTGCATTTATAAATGTGTTAATGTCAGCTATGTATACAAGAAGACGAAAATGACAGTGTACATAGTTATAGGGATTCCTGATCTCCATGGGAATTATCTGGTGCTATTCCAGTCATTTTAAAGGCCTAAGTTTCTCCTGTTGCATTTTCTTTAGCCATTCTAATGTTATTTTGTCCTTAAATGAATTAATTCTAATGTATTTTACAATACATTTGTATTTGTAAGTATTTAGCTCTTTTCAGAAAAGTAATGATTTATAAATATATTAGTGTCATATTATCACATCCCACACCTGACCAGTTAAGACTAAATGGCAGTTGTAGGCGGTTGTATCCCGTAACTTTTGCAGATCAAGTTATGTCCAACACACTTGCAGCAAGACAAGATTGATGTTGGATCACAGTAAAACTAGGGGAAAAAATAAGCCTGCTCTCTTTTTTGTTAAAAAAAATCAAGGCCACCTGCCTGTCCAAGGTTAGGATTTAGTAATAAAAACTAAACAAGGAAAAGTTGTATCATTATTTAAAATTCAAAACAAGTAATATATTTAATTATTTAGCAATTGTTTGACTAGGTCCTGTTGTAGCTCAAACAAATTACCTATTGAATACATATTCAGATTATTACTACAGGTGTAATGTACATTTTCCCTAATTTTCTGTTGCACAGTTTGTCTAAATATATACTATATATTGCATTGCATTTCTTTGGAATAAAGATATACATTTGTATGAGTTGCATATGCTCGTAAGCTTTTATTTTTAATTAAAATAAAAACCAAATAGATTTTTTCTTAATCCCACACTTTTGGAAATTACAATGAGTCAAAGGTTCTTATGGTATAAAATGATACCTCAAACAGTGTTTCAAGAAAATTGTGTGAAAAGTATCAGTCTTTCTTTTAAATTATAAGTTTTCTGACATTTCTTTTACTAAAATTATTGCTAAGTCAGAATCACTGGCCTTGCTTCCATTGTTATGAAGCTTTTTTTTTCTCTTTCTTTTTTTCTTTCTTTCATTCTTTTTTTCCCCAAAATTGTGGTAATTTTTTCTGTTTGATGTTCCCTGTATATACATTTCCTACATTCAACCCACAACTTGAAGGAATTAATTATCCATCTGGCTGTTTTCACTCTTTCTTTCATAATGCTGTATACTTTGAAGGACCCACTGCTTGTTGGAGGGTTTGCTATTGCACAATTGTTGTGTTACAGTTGCTCTTCCAAAGGGATTGCTCCAGACCTCCTCCTTCATGACCTTTGACTTCCTTTACTCTGCTTGAATGTACATTTGTTTTCATGCTTTTCTTTTGTACTAAAAAAAACACATTCCTAGATCACACAACATGCTCATCCTTACCCAACCTTTCACTTTTGAAACAGTCTCACAGTTAGGTTTGTTTGCTCACCTTACAAGGTCAAACATTTTTACAAAATATCTTACTCCTCATCAAGTAATTTGCATTGTGTTGCTGTGCATCTCTTTCCACTCTTGTTTTCAAATGTTTTTATGATCTTTATAAAGATTTAAACATATATTATGGAAAAGATAGCCAAACCTTACCAACAGCATTGAGCTATGATGCACTTATATAAGTATGATTGGGAAAAACATTTCCCTTCAAAGAAAATGAGCACAACAAAACATGGTCTTGTGTTAAAGGGGACATATTATGCAAAACCAAGATTTTAATAATTTGATTATGTACATTTGGGACTGTGGAGGGCCTATCAGCAGGCAAAGTGTGAAAAAAAATGACTCAGTCATATTTTTGTGGGCTGCCTCAGTCTCAATACAGGAGATAAATCAGGAGGTTTCAGGAATCTGTAGTTTCTGATGTCATAAGCTCTAGCTCATTATAATATTACAGCCTTTCACCTGCATGTTGCCACCCACCTAAGCTTACTCCGCCTATCTGTTCTCCGTCATTGTCCCTACCAGCAAGAGAGTGAGCTGACATGCCTCAGGGAAAGCACCACAACTGTTCTGTGCTGGGCTGCAAAGAACAGCACAAAGCTCTACACACTATCCCTGTCTCAGAAGAGTTACGAGCCCAGTGGATTAATTTTATTTACAACGGAAATGTCCCGGCTAGAGTCGGCAAAAAGCTGTTGGTGTGTGCAAACCACTTCACCGGGGACTGTTTTAGGAACCTCGGTCAATACAATACAGGACTGGCCAAAAGACTGGTACTGATAGTGGGGGCAGTACCAACTATCCGTTGCAAGACGACAGACACAGAAGCTGTGAGTATTTTTAAGAATTTATGCTTTGTTTTTCATTGTTGGTGTAAAGTTAGGCACATCTCCCGGAAGAAGTGGGTGGATTGCCTGTGTCTCATTTGCATTTAAAGAGACAGGCACTCAAAACCGAGCACTCTGAACAGGGCTGTTTTGGCAGGGTGATTGAACTGCTATTGTGCTTCATTCTTATGGTATTTTGACCGAAGCTTGTCACAAACATTACATTAGGACACCAGGGAACTAGGTTAACTTGTTGAAATAGGGTATAATATGACTCCTTTAAGAAGTTAGACTTCGGTATAAAAGTTCCATTTTGCTCAATTCTAAAATTTAGGCTGATACAGAGGGTAGTTCATCTAATCTGTGCACGCCCAGTTTGTATACAGACTGATATAAAAACCCATAACTTTATGTTTAGAGTTGTCTAAGTTGAGCTATCTGAGCTATTTGGTTAACTACCTTATTCTGTGTTGATGGAAATTGGTGCAAGGATTAAAGGACCCATTGAGAAAGTGGTTTAATTTCCAGAAGTTTTGTGTGGAATTCACTCAAGTTATACTGATGAGGACACCTTTCCTCCCAAACCATGCTATGAACACCTTGTTTCCTAGGTAGTTTAATGTAATATGAGTACCCACTCAGCTCTACCTGGGTTTACTCAACTCGACTTGAATCAGTTAATGTTATTTTTCATTCCAAGTGAAGGCGTTATGGCTAGGCAGCCTAGAAGTCACGTGACCCAATTTGCATGCGACACAAGCAACAATGAATCTGTGAGGGATTGCCGGCCTTCCTGTGTGGAGGTTGCATGTTCTTCCTGTGACTGCATGGGTTCCCTCTGGCTACTCCGGCTTCTTCCCACCAACCATTAAAATGCGTATTTGGTTACTGGAACAAGCCCCTGGGAGTTTAGATTGTGTGTGGTTATTTATCTATGTTTTGCCCTGTGATGGCTCTGCGACCTGCCCATGCTATACCCACCCCTTCTCGCACAATGTCAGCTCCAACCCTCACAGTCTGGCATTATCCATACAAATAACCAGTATGGAGAGTATATATATGGAAGGACAAGAAGCAATAAAAGACATTGTGGTGATGATCTAACTGCTGCACCTTGTCGTTGGACTGCGGTTTTGGTTTGATCTCAGCCATTTTCCTCGTTGATGGATTGACTGGATTCTTGTGAAGGAGTCACATTCATGGCTCCCTGGCCAATAAGTGACCTGCAGTCTCTAGCTGGCTCGACTCGGCTCTAGTAAAATCTTGACAGTCGGTGCTGAAATTGTAACTGGCCGAAATGCCTCTACATCTTGGAAAAACAAAACATTAGAGTACCATGCTGAACAGGTTTTTGTAGAAAATAAGAAATAGCTCAAAGTTCAGATGTAAATGCACTCTGAACTCATTACTATGGTTCTGACCTCATTCTGGGTTTTCTTTAAGATACATGTTATCATGATCTATTAACAATAGGCAGCTTTCTATTTTCATTCTTTGATTAATGTTTATGAGATGTTAATAGGAAAAGTGAGTGGGAACACTTCAGCCCAAGAAGGGAAAGCATGACTATAAAAGGCAATTTTAAGCTAAACCGAGCACCTTTACTCTGTAAAGGACTATCAAGTTCTCAAGGATCCTTTCAAGTATAGCAGGTGACCAGTATGAGGAACACAGGGGGGTTGAGTTAGTTAAGGTATTCACTTTTCAAGGAAAGAGTGTCTTAAGTTATGGGCAGCATCTCATACATTGAGAATGAGCCTGATCAGCAGTCACACCTAGAGGCCTTTTTATACCTACATAGAAATATACATTTTTGTTGCCATCAGCCTCCACAGACGAGCAACAATCATAGGGATCGGAAAGTCAATGAGGAATCGAAGACATATTCACCAATTGCCCAGTTTCCATTTTTTATTTGCATTTTCGAGGAGGCACGTCAACCTAAGCTTGACTGAATTTGTGTCTTTGTATCTGCTTAATGGACCAAAAAAGGTTATAGTATCATCAGCATATTAATGATCGAAGGTTTTCACTGTTTGTCGTAGTGGTTTAAGGGCAATGCGGGAAAATATGTTTTTAAATGCATATCTCAAAGACTCAAGGCCAGTTCTCCTGGTTTGAGTCGAGAATCATGCAACTTATCCAATTTTACAGATATATAGTTAAATTTTACAATTAGCCTGAGCTTCCAATGCCTCTTTTCCATTAGTACCTACTGTGCCCCACATGGTTCAGCCATGCACAGCTCTAGATATACAGAGATTTTGTTCATGTTGTATATGCCATCCAAGTCAGTCCTATTTAGTTAAGATAAACCTTAAAAAATGGTCTTACTTCTTAATGAAATGAGTCCTACAGAAGGAAAGAAAAAAATAGGTCTAAGTATAGTACCGCAATATGGATTCTTTCAACTCACGCTGAAGTCATTTAACATTCTCAGCAGTCAAAATGAGACTTAGACAATATGGAAAGTATCATGTAAGCTAGCCTGTTAACAAGTATCAAGGCTGGAAGTGTTTGAATGAAATTTTCTCCCTTTTTTATATCAATGACCAGGATGCTTTTGATGGATCACTTCTACTAAGGCTTCATTGTGTATTTTTAAACAGTGAGAAAGCAGCTTCTTTGGATCTGTTAATCAGTCCAAAAAATATCTATTTCCATTTAAGAAACTGTTGAGAAACCTGATAGTCAGACAATGGTTATTTCTACCGTTGGAGAGTGAAATCTGTTTTAACAGCTGAAGGACTATGAGCAGCCATTTTGTGGCCAGGAATGGTATGTCTATCAATTTCAGATAATTACTCAAGATTTTACAACATAACATGATTACTAATTGTTTAATAAATAATGAAGAAAGGTCCTTCCTTAAAAAAACATTTGGAAAGCTTTGAACGGTTTTAAGCAACACAGCTTCTTCCCTCATTGTCAGATTCCCCCTTCTGCTGCAATGGTTTAGTCCGTGCTTGGCTGTAAAACTAGTGGGGAACAGACTGCAGGTGTGGGGGAGGGGTGTTGACACAGAGTCTGGACTTTGACTCTGACGTGTAGTGCTAGCTTTAGGAAGATCAAGTAGTCTGACTTGTTTTGGTGACTCCCTAGAGATCGCCTAGGGTTAATGTTCTAGTAAAGCAAGAGATGATAAATCTTAGTTAAGCAATTAACTAAATGGATCTACTACAATATCCTAAAGAGGCCAAGGTTTACTTTAATCTATATTCAGACGAATGATTTTATTTTTTATTCGTCAACATTGAGTGCCTTTTTTTTTTTAGCTTTGATTAAGATTTTTTTCTTTTTTTCCCCCGCAGCGCATGACGAAAGAATGATCACCATGTGTTTGCTTGATTCACATGGGAACCCCAACCCCCTCCCCTTTTTCTTCCCTTTTTTCCTTCTACCCATCTCTTGCTGGTCTGCACTTTTGTCAGACCAAAGAAAAAGGACATCACACGAACAACACTTGGGCTGTGCTTGGCTAAAAGGCAGTGCTTTTGAACTGCTGCAGAACAGTTGAATAATTTTTTGAGAACAGCTTTCTCTTCTATTAAATAATTAAAATGTTGCAGTTGTTATAGTTGGAGTTCTTTTTTTAAATTTTGTTTTCAAATTTATATAAATTCTGTTAATGATGCTTTGATGTCATCACATGAAACCTTGATCTAAGGTGTTATCAACAGATTAGTTGGGATATTCATCACTAAATGTTAATTAATTAAATTTGGATGGGGGACAAAGATCCCCTTCTTGTTAAATGGACAAATCTGACATATACAATAGGGAATGGTATAAGAAGGATCAAAACATCTCCATGGAATAAGTCCCTCTTATCTCCAGTATGCCTCCTGCTGTTAGCGTGGGAGCTAATTTAGAATCTTTGGTCATATGGGAAGGCATTGGGAAAAGGTAGGTGGTGGTTTGTACCTGACAAGTGTGGTCAATTTATTGCAATCTTTAGCTTAGCTCAAGCTAAACAGTACCTACGCTTTCACACAAATAATGAAATTTCGAATGTGTTTTCTAATCCAATGACCTGTTTTTAATTGTCTGGACAACAGAGGAAATTAAATATGCTTGAAAATATTTTAAAAAAAAATATTATTACCATCAGTGCAAAATCCTTTATAATTTTGTAGTACTATGGTTTAATTGCTCGCTCGTGTGTATTTATTTGTTCAGCCAAGCAATAGGGTTCTGGTTATGCAATGTGGTACATCCACCAGGCGTTTCCTCCACTTTTCACACAGTTCATATTCCTCAGCCTGAACTGGATGAGGAAAAATCCCCCCCCCCCCCCTTACACAGGGTTGTCAGTCTGTGACACAACTACCAACCAGACCACAGCTTCACTGACTTTCACAGCTCTGGTCATTTTAAAGTACACATTTTTGCCTGATGAATGGAAACTAGAGCTTCTAGATGAGACATGAACTGACAAAATTAGCTAACTCTATAGAGAAACCACTTGTCTGTACTTTTTCTTGCTCTGACAGCTTGTAACAGTTTTAATGGAATGCCAGGGGAGCTTGAACGTCATGTTTTTTCATTGTGGCCTGAGATATTACCTGTACATTTAACATCAATTGTCAGTTGCATTACCAGTCTTTTATTCAATATAGATTTATCTTTTAAAACAACATTTGACCGTAAGCAAGTAAATCATGAGGAGTACTAATGTTATTGGCAAACATAAAATGAACTGTAGCTCTGACACACAATGACAGGCAGTTTTCATTAGGGTTTTTCCTGGCATATAGATTTGATAACATATTGCAAAATTTTTTCGTAGTTCTGTTAATCTGCGATTAAAACCTTTGGTAAGAAGTGATGTGCTGCTAAAACCTAACATCTTTTTACTAGGATGTAGGTTTAAATAGCTCAGTGTGGCTGCGCAAGCAGACCTGGTGGCCATTTTGAGTCTCCGTGAATCCAGATGCAGGCAGACTGGGTGGGGGAGGGGAGGTGTGCACACTGAGCGCAGTATTGTTGGAATGCAGGTTCTGCCCTCAAGAGCTGGACGTTGTTTTTCACTCAGTTTTTAGCCTCCAAAGAAAATGTCCGTCATTGGATGGCTATCTCATTTTGAGTGATCAGAAATTAAGACTAAGAATAACAACCAGCCTCTTCTCTGTCTGACAGTCCCAAACAGTGAGGTTTACTGTTTGGCACACTGGTTTAAGCTATCTGGAAAAGAAAAGGCATTAGATTTTCACCCAATTATGTTGTCACAGCTGAACATCTTGTTTAGCTTTTAATGAGCTGTGATAAGAAAAAATAAGTAAAAGCTCATTTGGAAAAAAATGTTTTTATTCAATTATGGCTGCTGACCAGAGAGCAAATGGCTCTTGGGAACTCTTTTAAAAATGAATAGTTCATAAGGATAAGGAGATGATCACTGTAACGTGCAGAGAGAACATTTTGCTTTGCACATTTTTTTTTGTGGGCGGAGTTTACAACCTGATCTCTTTCCTGAGCTCAGTGTGCTGATCGCAAGCAACACTGGTGGCCATTTTGTGTTTCTGCAGTGCAGAATGGTGAAGGGTGGGGGTGTAAAGAGTGCTTCATCAGGTTTGTATTTATTCACTCAACATAGATTTTTTTTAAAGACATTAAGGTTTTTATTTAATCAACATTATGATTTACAAAGAAAAGAAGTGAAATTATTTTTCTCTTATACTGTAAAAGAAACCACCCCCGTGTTGGAATGGTTCAGCCCTCTGCTCAGCCAAAGGCTGGGCAGGTCGAGGCTTAGCGTGTCAAGCTGTGCTCTAATTTTTTTGTTGCTGTAGTGCTCAGCTAGCATGAGACAAGAAGTTTACATTTCTTCTTTGTAGAATTTAAAAATAAAAACAACTAGTGAAACCATAGATATAAACCATCTCCCAAATTATTGGTAATATTTAGTATCTAGTGTGAAACCAAAGCAAAATAGGTTTTGCTCTCCTAAAACAATATACTGTTTCAAGAAAAAAAAAAAAGGACAATTTGACTTTTTTTTCCTTTTCTTGTTTTTACTGTTTGCTTTAACCTCATGTTCTTTATGTCTTTTGTTTTTAACGCCCCACCCCCACTCCCTCCCCTAAAGAATTGGTTCAGCCCATGTTTGAGCAGGAGATGCTGTTCCACAGCCTGAGAGAAAGAGTGAGAGCCCTAGTGTGTGTGTATGTGTGTGTGTAAGACAGAGAAAGACAGAGAAGGTGGGGGCAACTGTCTCTAGGTTCAGGCTTTGGTGGGTGTGCAGTGTTTAGTACTGGCTGTGCACCGCTAGCTAGGCGCTGACTAACGTGCACGTTGTGTTGTTTTGCCTTGCTTTTTTGTTGATTTTTTTTGTCTTTTTTCCCTCTGCGTTGGAATTTTCCTAATGTTTTGAAACATTGTATGAATATAGAATTATCAACATTGTTTTAAGTTAATCTATCTGAACCAAAACCTGAACATTAAAAGTTTTGTTTACCTATTTATTTGTTCCCATTGACACTTACTGTACAGGAGTTATCAAGGGAACCATTATAGTCCACTCGATTGATGTAATTTATTCAATTTTCTTTAATTTTCTTTCTTTTTAAATGAAACATTTTTTTCAATTCTAACTATGCTTTGAAATGTTATTGCAGTCGAGGGTAAGCAAACGGCAGTGAAAAACTGGGATATTTCTAGAATTAAGCTGAAATGCTATCCAGTTAATATGTAAAACCATCAGTCATTGTTCCTCTGGTTAAGCAGTAAGTTAAAAAGTGCTGTCAAAAGACACTGCTGTCATACGAAGCATTGAGATTTTCTACCGGAGACTGTGATCAAATTACAATCTGACTCTAATCCTGCATACTACATTTTCTAGGTCATTAAAACGCTATGATAAGGCTTAGGCTAACATTGTTGGAGCTCAAGCAGGTCAGATCTGTCAATAATTCCATAGAGAAGCAAAACATGTTTGAACTGAAAAGGGTTAGTGTACATATTTAATTTGACGGCACAAAATGGAGTGCTGCACATCTTAACATCTTCAGCTCATTAGAGGTAAATCCAGGATTTAAAAATGACAGCACAATAAACCAAATAATATACATTTAATCTACTGTGCTGCCTATTTTTTATTACCATGAAAGCTCTTTTTCTGCACTGTTTCTTTAAAAAGAGTAGAAAGGACAGCCCCCCCACCTCGCTCAAAGTCAGAATGGTATGGTCCATGCTGGCTGTAGCTTTCCGTGCTGTGGACTAGATTGTGCTAGAGTTGGGGGATGGGTGTTGTGTTGCTTAGCAACAGTCTGTGAAATGTACTTCCTCTCTATCTGTGCTACTAGCTAGAGTTAAAGGTTACCATCACTACTCTACACTTTAAACTGCAGCTTGCAAAAGGGTTGAGTAATGATCATTTATGATTTTAACACAAACCTGTTTATTCTGTCCTTTGAATTTTATTTTTGATCCATTTTCTTCCCCATTATGGCACAGAAGCTTTGAAATGTCTTTTTTGTTTGTTTTTAGGCTTTGAGTAATATCCAACAGAGATCTCTTTAGCCACACACCCTTTTATAGCACACACCCCTGTAAGAAACAACATGGAATCTTCCTAACTGAGCTCCTCCTCCTTACTTTTATGTTATGGTGCCAACATCCTAGCCTTTTCTGTTGCAGCATTCAACGTGTGGCCCGGTCCCACACATCCTGCTAAAGGTTGACATTCCTGTCTTTCAGGCATGCTTCATGTTTCAGTTACTGAAACTGACTCTTTTATTCCCCCTTCACATTAAAGCTTTTTCTTCAATTAGCTTTGCCAAAAGTATATTGCTCTCAGTAGTGTAAAGAGTAGTATGTTTAGATGCATATTTGGCCTTAAGAGAATTTATGGTCACTTCTCCCTAACTAGCAAGCCAAATATGCCTGCAGTGTTAATCACTCCATGTTGTCAGTCTTACTGCATACTTGTGAATAATTGTTTGCTCCTGGTGCCACGCAAGTTTTTGGTGCAGCAGATAAGAGAATAGTGACTAAATAAATGTGGCAAATCATACCTATAGTTGTGTATACGATGCTCTTGCAATGTGATATCCATAAAAGGACGAGTCATAAATGGATACTTTTTTTATCTTACTTTCTAAATGAATTGTATTTCACACAGATTACTCCTTCTTTTAACCTTAGTGTTTTTAAATAAGTTGGTGAGCTTTTTAAATCTGAGGTTCCTTCATTTTCATCCAGTGAACTTCCACAGCATAACATGTTTTAGTCCTTAAAGCCTATTTCCAGTTAGGGAAACTACTTCTACTTATTACAAACACTGGAACATGTAACCTGGTAACTCTTCACAGCTTAGGCTGTTTTTTGAAAAAACAATGTATGGAAATGTTTTTCTAGTAAATGAAAATATGACGTGAGATATGGCGTAGCTAAAGGTGTTAACATACAATTTCTTAATCTGGTATTTCCAGAATAATAGTAATCTATTATATTGTTTTGGTTATGTATGTGAAGTGCTAAGATATTAAATGTGACACCCTGCCAGTCTGTCAGCGACAGGCATTTCCTTAATGTATTTCCAAATCAAGTACCACAGACAACCAGGTAGCTCTTAAATCAAAGCATTTTGTTTTCTTTATTTCAGTTTGGCCTACTTAGGTTTTTTTCTTTTTTCTCATACAATCTACTTCTTGCTGAGTTTCGAGATGCCTCAAACTAAACAGTAAATCCTCATTGTACAGGTTGGTGCTGACCCATCTGAGTCCTTTCAGCTAGCTACAGAGGTCTCAGCCTGGCAGCGAATAGCAGAGCGTACCGCCATTTTGAGTTTCTGAACTAAAGCCAGGCGCATTCATTTTTGGGCCGTATGATGGGGGAGGGGATTTTTTTTTTTTTTTTTGCACTGCGCTCCTGCATTAACATTGGAATGTGAAATGGAGCGGTGATGGCCATTCACACTGCTCCACTTTTTTGTGGAGCCTTTTTTTATAAAATTTTCTTATTTTAAAGATGTCTTCTTACCTATTTTTAAAAATCAAGTAGGGGCCTTGGAAAAGCCCAGCTTCCTGAGAAAAATATAGCAGGCATGGCCTACAGTGCAGACCATGTGTACCAGCATGTCAGAGTGGTTCTTTACAGTATAAAGTATATACAGTCATGTTATTTTTCCCATGGCAACCTGATAAGTTGCAAAAGACTCCAGTCTAAATTAATGATTTTTTTGGCTGAGGCAGCGTCACGTGGCTCAATCTGCTGCAGTCTTACAGGTCAGCAATGCAGTAACAGTAAAGATAACCAACTTTACTCAGTAAAACTGAGGGAGCTCAGCTCTTTGAAGGCTACATAAATTACGACTGCCCTTCAAATGATTCAGTACCACAGTCAAACCAGCACACAGACACAGGCTGAACTAGAGACCCTCGATGTGAATGTATCTCTTGATCCCATCCGTTCGAATACCTAACATAAAAGATGGATTAATCTAAAAAATTAAACCATCTTGTTAGCAGCTGCACTCTTAAACCCTGCGACAAAAAAAAATATCTTTCCTAGGAGGGTTTGGCCCTCCTCTTTAATCTTTATTGTTTTGACAAGCAATTTTTAAAGAGGTATTTTACTTTACTTATTGTGTGTTCTTTGAATTCAATTAACTTTTTATAAACAAAATGTAATATTTGCTCAAAATCAACCTGATGAATAACCATTAAAGTCTGTCCTCATAAATAAGGCCACAAATCTGTTTTCAAAAGCAGAGTCTCAAAGGAAGGTCAGTGTAGATCAAACTTTTAATACTCTTTAGATGCATATAGCGGAATTTCCGAATTTGGAAGGTCTGTTTAAATGCAATCCACAAAAAATTTATTTTTATTTGTTTTTTTTGCAGTCTGCTGTCAGGTTATTGTAGATCCATGGGCAGGTATCACAGATGTATGCAGTTCAGATGGATTTATATTTCTTTAGTAACAACTAGCCGTAGCAATACATTTGCGGCAATCGAACCATATACGTGAAGTCCTCCATGTTTTGCATAACCTCTTTTGCTGCTGCCCGCCCTGCCTCAGTTATGCCGTTCTGATTCGCTGAGGACTGAACCAATGGCTAAGTGGGGGGATGGGAGGAAGGTTAGGTTTCTGCTGCTGTTAGCTCTGTGTCTTTTCTTCTGGTCTGTGGATTTTGGCTAAGGTTAACAAGAAATCCATAGGTTTGTCTCAAAATAAAGGAGAAAAAGGGATCATCAGAGTATTTTTTAAATTTTTCTGAGAAGCACCATGAAAAAGCTTGTGGTTTAGTGAGGTGCCCCTTGTCTCTTGTCAGTGAAGTGTGGAAACAGATAGAAAGGCTCTGGACGGTTAACCTTGATTACTGAAACGCATAGAGCAAAGAAGTGCTACTAAGGACATCCACTTTGGTATGAAGTCATCTGTGAAAGAACCTTCTAGAAGAGAACAAACGAGGAAGCAGCAGAGCTCTACGGTGACCTCTAGTGTTTTATGTTGGATTGTGCAGCCATTCTTTCTCTAAGCAGCGTGTAATGAACTTCAAAGGCATAAAAGCAGGACATAGTGTGTCGTTTACTTATCTCTATATCTCCGCTACATTCCCATCTAATCAGTGCTTGTTACCCAACAGGACGCAATGGAAGTTGTTGTGACAGAGGAGAAGAAGAAAATCTTCCGTGCGAGGAAAACTATGAAGATCAGTGATCGACTGCAACTCGAGAGCCTTCACAGCACTTTGCTGACAACGACTCCTAGTTTGTCCAACCCGTCTCCACCGCCTCTGGTGAACGGCACGCATAAAGAGGATGGACAAAAAGTGGGTGACAAAGAGCAAAACAACATCTCTGACTCCAACTCCCCCCCTGCGGCGTCACCTGTCTCAGCGACCTCCCTTAGCTCTCCCGCTCCTTTCCTGTCCCTGAATTTGTCCCCTTCCCCAGCCTCCTCACAAAGCCCCAAGGCACAGGAAGAAACTTCCTCTCCCTCTTCACCATTCCAGCCTGTGTTCTTTGATCTGAAGAAGATGGATGACGAGGAAAAGAGAGGCTCTTCACCATCCTCACCAAACGAGCCTATTACGTCAGCTGAATGTAGGGTCCGACTGGAGGAGGACAGCGAGGAGATATTGGTCATGGAAAAGAATAAGGTAAATGCGTTTATACGTTTGGACACTTGCTTATCTTTTACTCATTTTAATCCAAAATAAACGATAACATTAAATATGGACAGGTTAAAAGTATGTGTTGTTGATCATATAATTATTCTCACCAGCAGGAGAAACAAACGACAAAAGACCCAGCGTTGGATTTGACAAAGGATTCTCTGGAAGGTTTGGCTTCCTCCTCACCTGTGCCACCTACAGGCTCTGACTTTGAATGCAAAGAGCTGATGGATGCAGAAAGTAACACTACAAAGGCCAGAAAACCAGAGGCCTCCACATCGAAAACGAAAGACAGTAAACCTTCTTCGCCAAAGGACGCTACTTCCGATTCCTCCAAAAGCCCATCGACATCTCAGTCGGCCTCTGGTGCAAATGAAAGGAATGCAACGGAAGTGAAAAAGGGGGACGCCAAAGCTGAAAAGGATGACAAGGTCGATGCAAAGAAAGCATCAAAAAAAGAGGAAAAGATGGAAGTGGACTCAGTGAAAGTGGAGCTCAAAAAGAAGAAAAGCGAACATGGACAAACGGCTAAACTAACGCGACCGTCATCCACTCCACCTTCAAACACAGGTATGATATCAAGGAGTTGGTAATCAAAGGCTTAAGAACAGGAGTTCAATAGTAATAACCACTAATAACATAGTTGAACCTAAAGCTCAGTATTAAACATCTTGAAATCCAGACGGTTTGCGACATACTGACAAAAACTCACATTTCACGTGCAGCTCAAGCGGAGAAGGGTTCGACCTCAGGACTAAAACGCACTTTATCAGAGGGGGAAAAAGATGGACTGAGTGTGAAAAGGGAAGGGAAGAGGCCCAAGGTGGACCACGAGGAGCTGGAGGCCCAACTGGAATTTAAAATCACAGCAAAAGCCGGTAGTCACCATAAACTTGAAAAGGTCTGTATTGCGGTCCTCCTGCTGCACTGTTACTTATTTCCTGCAGTGAATGCTTACTTTTTTGTCCCTACGCTTCCCAGATTGTGCAGCAGCTTGTGGATGAACGGCTAAAGATCTTGGAGCTGACCATTTTTGAGCAACACTTCCAGGAGCTGAAGGACAGAGTTGACAAAATCAACTGTGCCACTAAACACCAAACCGCCATAAACACACTCCAAGTAAGTACACAGTTCTACCGGAAACAAGGTGTTCCACATAGAGAACCTGTTCACCTTTTTACAGTCAGCCAAGCCATAATGAATCCAACCCCTCGTTTGTTGTTTGTTTCAGAGCAAGATATCCCGACTAGCTAAAAAGTTCGGAGAGGCTAACCAGGCGTCCGAAAACAAGAGAAAGCAGGAGGTAACACGTTTTGCTCTATTAAATGTCCGTTTTAAGCCTTTGTCCCTCCGCATGCTGATGAGCTTTGTCGGGTGACGCCTGCCGTTTGACTTCAGCAGGCACTCGCTGCTGTCGCTGTCGCCGCCGCCGCTGCCAAGACTGCAACTACCGCCAGCAACCCTCAAGCCCAGCGGTGAGTGTCCACTTAAACAGCCAAAGTTCCTGACTAACTCCTTCCAACTGTACTTTACATGTAAGTGAGTTTGGCAAAAGATGTAGGAAGGAGCTTTTTCTTTTATTAGAAATGTCAAAAGTGAAGCACCTCACTGCAGGCTGACGTTGTGTCATGTCGTGTCATTTTTTCAATTCCACAGCAAATGTAAACTAAATTCAATTCTCTGTGAATATAATTTTGCTTTTTGTATGAACGTGACAATACCGGACTGATGCTAGAACTACACACGTGAGCGTTCACGGCGTCAAGCGATGACATTGTCCCAGGTTGCTACCTGTAATTATTAGAAAACTGAATTTAAAACGAATGGACAGAATAACGAATCTGTGCATCCCCCAAATCCAAACTCTTGTTCTATGTCCCTTGTTCGGATTTTCAGGATCGACCTTTTGACCCTTTGAATTGCAGTCCCAATATTCCAAAAGACTTTGTTTGGAATAAACAAACACACGCCCAAGGGTTTTGTACCTGCAAACTAACCCCCTGCGTGGGTCCAGGTCCTGAGTCTTGTGACGTTCTACAATATGAAGCCTGAGCGTTTCTTCAGGCAGTGCAGAGTGTAGTTAAAACTGCACCTCTCCTTCCAACAGCGTGCTCCGTCGGCAGACAGTAGAGCCGGAGCCTGAGGTGCCCCAAAAGGAGGTGGCGCCCTCTCTTTGTAAGACTCCTGCACTGCCTGTCGAGAAGGAGAAGGAAAAGGAAGAGGAGGATATGGGGGAGGACGCGGAGACAGATATGTCGCGCCACATTGCTATGGCAACAAAGCTGGCGGACTACAGCGAAGGCAAATGCAGAGCTGATGTAAAACTTCGGCCAATCACTTCCCACTTGGAAAGCGTTCTGTTCCATAACTGCAAGCGAAGCTCCGGGAGCCCCAGGCCGGACCGCTATGCATCGTACATATTTCGCTACCTAGTCCCATACGACGTGTACTGCGACTGGGTTGCTAAGGTCAATTATGTCGGATTAATGGGGAAGGAAGCCCTGCCCAGGAACTTGAGGAAGACAATGCGGATGTACATCGAGCGGCGATTTCCTCTGCTGTCTACTGACAAGTGGAGAGAGATCCGAGATGTCATCAATGAAATACTGCGAGTAAAACGACGGCCAGAGTTTTTCAGAGAGTACAACGGAAGGACGCCAGTGTCATTTTAACGCCCATTATCTCACAGGACGAGAAGCATACTGGGACAATTGTCATGAATCACGATAGAGGACAAAAAACATATGTAGTGAAAATCTCACCCCTCAGTCATAATCCTTATTATTATGTTAAAAAGGACATTGATACAGAGTGGGCACGTCGCCTGAAACCATTAAATAGTTCAAATCGGATGCTATGATGTAAACCCGGACATGCACATATGCAATTTTGAGATGGAATCATCCTGCAAGGTGTTAACGATGACTGTTTGAAATGGAATAAAGTCTAATGTCTGCACCCTAACCGTCCTCAGTCGTCCTCCTGTCATGGACATGAACAGCTCCTATTGTCAACAACTCTCTAAGTATAAGCAATCTCTCTGAACAGGCCCGTCCGGACTTCCATTGAAGGAAAGCAGGTTCCAGCTGTTTCTTCTTCCAGCCCAACTGGTGAGTGACAGGATTTCTCCTTTCTTCCAAACTAGATTTTGTGTTGGTTTGTCATAATTAACATAGTAACAATTGGCACAATGGTTGAAAGTATCTCTTTAAATTACGACTCAATATGTATCTCTAACCGGGTTATTTCCATATGGGCTTTATGAGTTCCATAAATGGTGTTTAGAGGCTAAACTCCCGATCCTAAGAAATGTTTCAGAGCACCAACTTAAATGTTTCTCAAGGTTTGATTAAAAAACAATAACATATTTTCTGAAAAAGCAGAACCCTCCTTCTGCTCAAATTGAAACTATATGAAAGGCATATATTAGATGAACAAGAATTCAGTTTTATGTTGTTGAACAGTTGATGTTGGTCTTGTTAGTGTGTAGAAGCCTGATTGCATTTCTCTGCATGTCGATGTTGCAAACAGTGTTTGTCTTTGGACCATTTGTATGGTGGGATGTTCCACTGCTCAGTAGAGGGGAAAAATGGTGACTGATCTGACTAGTGTGCAAATTTTCAGGTTATTTGCATGTTCTTTTATTCATTTTCTTTCTTCCCCCCACAGTTGGTCCGGCCCCAGCCTCTTTGCCTGCCACTGCTGCAGCTGCACCCTCAACTTCCACCTCCACGACTATGGTTCCACAGGGCTCCATCTTTCAGCTCATCACATCCACCTCTAATGCTTCCTCCACGCTGGCCACCGCCATCACTACTCAAAGCCAGCCGGGCACTCTGGTGCTGAAAACAACTCCCGGGAGCGGCATGATGGCAACAGGCCAGCCACTTGTCATCCAGCTGCCTCTGTCGGTGAATGGCCAGACGGGGACGCTGGTCAACTTCCCCGTCTCCTCGCTGTCCGCGGCAGGCTCACTCAGCAAGGGCAAAACGTCATCCTCCACCACCACATTTATACTCAAGTCTCCTCCTGTGACCAACACGGCGACAGCCTCCACCCCAGCTGCCGCCACTCTGCCAGCAATTCAGGCCTCCACCAGCCAGGTGGCCCCTACGCAGATCTCTCTGCCCCGGGCTGTGTACCAAGGAGGTGCGGGGGGAATAACCACACCCAATGCTGGCGTTTCGGTGACCACAGCAAGGACACCAGCCCAGTCAGTCTCAGTTGTTGGTGCCATGTCCTCAGCCTTGACACCTGCAACTTCTGGGCCAGCAGCAACAGGTTCCACTGCTCCAGGACCCCCTCAAGGCACCTCTCTAACATCGAAGACAGGTGAGTAAGGACCAGTGGTGAACTCAGTTTCATTACTTGAGAGGAAGTACACATCATCCTGGTCAAATATTACTCCCGTAAAAATAGAAGTACCTCAGTCAAATTATTACTTGAGTTAAAGTATTGGAGTATTTGCTTTCAACAATACTCTCCAATATGTAATTGGATATTTTCAATCTTGAAAAAAAATGTTTTTAACAGTCGGCAACCCTCTGGATGCAGGGCTAATGTCTCTGCATGAAAGGTGTCTCAGTTTAAATAAGTAAAATACATTAAAATAGATATCTTTTCTGCAGAAGTCAAACTTGAAATATTACACGCACAGTTTACACAACAAAATTACTACAACGCAAGTCTATTTTTTCATGAGAGCCTCATCACCCATCTGAGCATGTCCAGCGTACCTGTAGGGCATCACGCTAAGGACAAAGATAATTCTTCTTTTTTGTCCAAGCAACTAGTTTAAAGCTGCATATCGCCACCAGCATTTACAGGACATTAAGGATTGTTTTGCAGCGTGTCAGTGAGACAAAATAGATGCAAACTACATTAACAAACACAACTAACAGAACTAACAAGTAGCGGAAGCTTTGAGAGGGATTGGATGGAGTAAAAAAACTCTATGAATTTTGTCATTAAATTGTAGTGGAGTGAAAGTCATAGGTTTTCCCAAAACAAATTGACTCAAGTAAAGTACAAATCCTCAAAATCTTCTCTCCAAGTACAGTACTCATGTAAATTTACTTTGTTACTGTCCTACTCTGCTAAGGACTCATAACCAGTGAGATGCCACTTACACACACTTTCTTTACTCAACACAACCTTGTCTTTTGTAGACAACCAAGCCTCTGGAACCACTCCCACCAAAGCAGCTGTACCCGTCCCACGACCCAAAGGCTCCGTCATCGACCTCACAGAGGATGATGATGATGTGCAAGGTAAGGCTGCATTGCAGATTTTTTTTTTACCTGTGTGTGTGTATGTGTATATATATATATATATACGTTTGTGTACATATACATGTGTATGTGTATATATATTGTATTTTCCCAACTATAAGCCACTAATTTTTCCCCGCATTTTAAACCATGTGGCTTGAGATACTGCTTTTCCGTGAAGTTCTATTCACCCTCTAGGGGGCGCTTTAGCAGAAACAGAAAAAGGTCAGACACCAAAGTTGGAAATCACAGAAGAAAGCATTCATTTTCAGTAAATTCAAGCAGCAGGCACGACTGCAAATTTTTTTCAGGTCCATACGCCCTCATCATGTAAACCACCCAAAGAAGTTCATATGATGCCGCATTTAAGTTAAAGGCCATCGATCTGGCAGAACAGGAGGGAAATAGAGCTGCTGCGCGTAAGCTTGGCGTGAATTAATTAATGCTTCGGCGCTGGAGACGGCAGCAGGAAGAACTCATTCAATGCCAAATCGCTAGAAAGGCTTTCAGAGGACATAAAAGTTGGTGAGAAGAAAGAGCGCAAACAACTCTCTCTCAATTACTTCCCTTGGACTTAAAGGGAAAATGTGCAAATTTACGACAATTTGTTGAAACAAAGATCACGGAGACCTATGGATGGATAAATATGGATGAAGTGCCACTGACATTTGATCTGCCTCTGACCAGGACTGTAAACAAAACGGGCGCATCATCCATTATAGTGAAAACCACTGGACACGAGAGGACACGTTTCACCTGTGTCCTGGGCTGCACTGCATCTGGAACGAAGCTACCCCCCATGGTCATTTTTAAGCGCCAAACAATGCCGAAAGACATTGTGGTGCGCCATGGGGTATTTTTTTCACCGGAAAAAGCGCTGCTTGTTTTTGGACAATGTGTGGGCCCACATCCCCAAGTACGTCTCGCAGCAGACTGTATAAAGCCAAGGATGGATATCCAACTCCGCCCACATCCAAGTCGGCCATTTTGATTACGTCACTAACAGGAACATCCCAGGCAAGAAAATCGGCTCAACCTTCTGGCAGTTTAGCGAAGTGAAGTCCAAACAAGTTTAACCCAAAAATATTTATGAAACACAATTAAGGTGGAGGGTTAGAGTTAGGGTTAGAACATTGTTTGTCTTCTGATTTCAAATAGACTGTAAAGTTTCGTTTCCACCTGAGAAAGCTGCTAGTCATATGACCTAATCAAAATGGCCGACTTGGATGTGGGTGGAGTTGGATATCCAACCGAGGCGTCCTACAGACTACAGCGAGAGGCTACTCCAATTCACCGTTTCGGTGAAAGCAGTCATGAAGAGAAACCTGCGGGGATTCCTGGAGGCACGACAAGGTTTTTGCAAGCCCTGGACATCAGTGTAAATGAATCATTTAAAGCAGCACTCCTAACCCTAACCCTGGAACGACAGCGACACGGAGAGCAACACTGACCTCGACACAGAAAAAGTACAGTGTGTGATGAAGTTCCTCTAAGGCTGTTCAACTCCGACACTGAAGGAGATGACTTTGGTGGTTTCAGTGTGCAGGAGGATGATGAATAAACCAGTCAATGACTTTTCAGTTTTGTTTGATCAGCACTTCCCCTTTCATGTTGCAGCTACCGTTTGGAAACTAATCAGTTAATTTACGTTAAGTTAAACTACATCATCAGTTCAGTAGATATCAGCGGCTTTTAGTCCGGTGCGGCTTAGATACGTTACTTTCCACTAAAGAAAAGTTAGTTTTAAAACTTTGTGGGTGTGGCTTATATTGAGGTGCGCTCTATAGTCGGGAAAATACGGTATAAATATTCGTGTGTGTATACATATATATATTTTGAGAGACAGAAAGAGAGAGATATTTACCTCTGTTGAGACTAATTCTGTTGCATTTGGTGTTCTGCAGTGACAGGTGTGAAGAGTGCCACCGCAGCTTCTACTCCCACCCCTGCCCTGCGCGCTAACCCAGTTAGCAGCATCCCCAACAGTAAGACCACCAAGTTGCATTCAAAGCACGGACGGGTTTTCCTTTTTGTAGTAGAAGCCTAAAGTTATATTTGAAAACTCTCTTTAAAATACAGTTAAAAGGATATTAATATTATGGAAGCGTCCATTTATTGTACATTTCACATCTGATTTCACAACAACAGAAAAGACAGTCGAGTGTTAAATTAGACCCACAAACCAGAGGTCTTGCTGCTCCTCAACTTTTCCTAAAATTGTTTAGATTAGTTTAGTTTTAAAATAATTTGAAATTAGTTTTTATGCTTAGTCTGTAAAGGAAAGAAGAACTAGGATCATTACAAACCATTTCGGCTAAAGGCGGTCATTTTAAGTTTCCACCTCCCTGGGAAATGTGGCACCCACCTATGAGGCTATTCTTGCTAGCAAATCTACTTTCTATATAAAAGGGAAAAGAAAACATGACAGAGGTTTCGAAGAAATATAACAGTTAAAATGGCGGTGAAGACACTGATTTACATTGACAGTCAAGAGTAATTTTTTCCAGTGGAAAGTGGGAAAGGTGGGGATGTGTGGACAGTGGACATCTAGCAGATGATTTCAGTCTGAATGAAGATGGTCATGTTCTCACTGAAGGCACTGGCCTCATATAACACCTTCCTTTTCCTTATTGGCTGCAGCACAAAGCTCACAGGACAGCTTAAGTCCTTATATATCAACATGTGAAAGGAGTACAAGGAGAAAAAATATGGATTTAACAGGGGGAAAAATGGGCTTTCAGTTATTCAAAGAAATGTCCAGGGAGAGGTTTGAAGATAACGTGGAACTCCTCCATTTTGGTGGGGAAACTCACTGTTCCAAATCGTGGATGACAGGTTTGCTCTGGTCTCTGCCACCTCATTCCCCATGATGAACAGCTGTTCCACTAAAGAGCAGGTGCAAATTCAGAACACAGGAAATGAGCCCTAATGATGAAACTGTGGGCGTCGCATCAAAGCTCATGCTGAATAGAGCTTCATATCTGGGAAAGGTGGACAAGCATTGCAGAGGGCGGTTCATGATAGGATGTGGTGATGGTGACTGGCAATCATTCGCAGTTTCTGAAGAAGCTTTTGCAACAGCTGAACTTTAAGCGGACGTCCTGGAGGGGAAACGACATGGTCTGCAGGACACGTTAAAGGTGCAGCACACCCCGTAAAAAGGTGGCAGCACGAGAGCCAGAGGAGCTGCACTAAATATAAAGCCTCAGACACCTGCTGCAGATGCTGCACAGCCGTGTGAGCTACACTTGCTGCAACTTGCGCATAGTGTGAATGCTTCCGATAACATGAATGCCCATCTGATCATATCGCTTTGGTCAGCTTTTGTCTTGCTGCCTGTTTGCCCTCTATGACTTAATTTCAAACCTGTTAAACACCAGGTATTTTGGGGTTATACGATAAACAAGGCTGCAATTGCGTTGTTGTATTTATATTTTTGTGAAATTTCCATGAGCTGCTTATTTAAATATGTCCTGACATAGTTTGTTTAAGATCTTTGATATAAATCCATTAAATGAAAAAATATATATTTTTATGTTTTTATAAAACAATGATTAAATGTCATATGTAAGATGTATGCTAGAAATTGAAATTCAGTGAAGTTCAAATGTGCTCGCAGCCGTTCTGGTGGTTACAAAATAGTGGCTGTTGGAAAGTGTTAAACTTGTATCGTAACCCCTGTGTTTTTGTGTGTGTGTGTGTGCAGGTGCTGGCACAAGGTCATCTCCAAAGATCATTCAGAACCCCTCCGGCAATCCTCAGATCACGGTGCATCACCGCCCCCCACTGGTAAGAAGTTAAACATGCACCTCGAAATTCCACTAGTGCACTCCTGCAGTTCCAAAATGTATCTAAGTTTCAAGTGTGTTGTGAAATCTGTGGCTTTGTTTTTGATGCTATAACTGACAGCACAAGCATGAAAACATTTTTGTTGATATGATTTGTGGTTGCTTTGAAAAAAGGAGAAAAAAAAAAGACTAATATTTTCTTCCCTCATAGGACTCCCCGCTGAAATCCCGCACCGTAACCACCACGACACCGACCCGGGGCTCCAACGTGGCGCTCCCGCCTCTCCCTGCTGCCCCGGTGCCGCCACGTTTACCGCCAGAGGCTGAGCGGACCTCCCCTCCTCAGCAGCTCCAGCTGAAGCTGGTTCCAGGTCAGACGGGAATAGTTCTGTCCTGGAGCGTGGCAGAAACCGATCGGACCTGTGCCACTGTGGAGAGCTATCACCTTTATGCCTTCCATCAAGACAACTCGAGCAGCAACGCAGGCCAACAGCACTGGAAGAAGATCGGGGAGGTGAATGCCCTTCCCTTACCTATGGCCTGTACGCTGACGCAGTTCCAGTCGGGCTCCACCTACCATTTTGCTGTCCGAGCCAAAGACATTTACGGGCGCTTTGGCTCCTTCTGCGAACCTCAGTGCACAAATGTTATCAGTTCCAGCTCAAACTGAATCATTAAGGAGCAAAGACTGTTTGTTTTTTTGCCTTTGAAAGTTTATGACTTTTTTTTAAACTTTCTCTTCTGTTCGAAACTCGTACATTGTATGCAGAACACATACAGCAACTGTAAATATATCTACACATAAAAACTGGACTACTGGCTGATTTGAATCGAAGCAGCAAACACTTGGATTTGTCTGGTCCGTTGTATGTGATGTATTACTTTGTGACTTAAGCTGTTGTGTATATCACTGAATTATTTTGCCCCTCTGCAAGGTCAGCTATTTATGTTCAATCCTGCTAGTCAAACCCAAATCTTTTTTTCTTTTTTTAATCCTTTTTATGAGGAAAAGTGACAGGATTATTCATGTAAACTCAATTGCACAAAAATGTATACTTGTGTGGTAGAAACAGAATAACTTTTGTAAGTTTTGTCTGGCAACCAGACTTTGATGAACATAATAAAATGTTTTATGGAAGTAAAGGCTTCCCTTAGCCCTTTCATATCATGATAGCAGAGAATGCAGACTTGTTTAAGTTCCAGGTTATACCAAACCAAATAGCGATAAGGCCAATAAGAAATTATTTACTATAGGACTGAATGCTTTTTATATCACTTTGGATCCAAAATGCTGCTTCTTTTTGTACCTGACTTCCATTTGTGGAACAATGAAGTTCCAGTTTCTAACGACTAACCATCCTTCAGCTGTTTCAGGCTGAATAAAGTCAGAAAAAGTCTGGAGGAATCATTTGCAGCTTCAGTTGCTCATGTAAAGAACAGAAAATGTTTATTTTTTCTACTTTGCCTACATCAATAACATCAGAGTTAATTAAAATAGAAAAACAAAGTGCCCATCTTCACGTGTGATGACTTAAATTTTATTATTATTCTTAAATTTTATATTTGATTTAATTTTACCCAAATGAAATGTCAATTAAAAAAAATCTGCAATTGTAAACATGCTGGCATTAATTGACTAGATTTAAATATTTCGATTTCCTCTCAAACTAGCAGGTTCTCCATAATGCATGAGAAACTGGTAGTTTTCTTTATCCCGTTTTTTTCTCCGAAGTACAGAAATCATCTTAAATTTACCAGGTTTTTGGGAGGGTGGCTCTTCTAAATTGGCTGCATTAAAATACCGTGACAGATGGACTAAAATGAAAATTCATGAAACGGAAAAGATAAAATAAAAATAAAGGGGAAAAAAAAACAATTATGCCATGAAAAAACAACTTATTTCAAGAAAGATGAAACATTCTGAAATGCAACAAAAACTGGAATTGAGAAAAAAGTCATTGGAGAAGATGAGTATAAAAGAACATTTTCAAGGCCATTGTGTTCTTGGTGTGCCTTGGGCTCTAATCAGATGCCTTTCCAATCATCTCAGTTGACTCATGGAAAATCTTCTCGCCATTCAGAGCCCCCTCTGGCCGGGAGCCCGGTGGCCCTCTGACTGTCCGTTTCTCCGCAATATTATGCACCGGCCAAACCTTAAAGCCATAAGGATGGAGCAGTAAATATAATCCCTCTTTGCTGCAACAGATAGAAGGAAGCCCAAATCCATGTGTCAATCTCTCACAAATTTATTCAAGACCTCGAGTTTACTTTAGAATAATTCCTCAAAGATACTTAAGATCCTCGCTCGAGGAGGAGACTTAACCTGGATCCGGAGAGATAACGTCACGTTTTTGCAATACACAGCCATGGCTCATCAAAGAATCCCTCATGAACCATAGTGATAGGCTATCAACCAAATATTTGTAGATTCAATGGCCAAACCCCCATGAGGTTGAAGACCTGCTCTAATGTTTAATTGAGAACCACTGTTTTAGGTTTTAGTTGAAAGAATGTCTGCTTATCTCTACCTAAAAATATTAACCACCCTGATATAAATCCATCAATCAATCAAATTACTAATCATTTTCCGGTGTCCTGTACAATGAAATTCAATATTTAAGTACAACACGTCCAAATCAGACGAAGCAACAGACACATGAACGCACAGGGTTTGGGAAACTGTGGGGCAGCCCATCTGGATGCGCACCTTTTTCTTCAGACAAAAAAAAACAACATCGTGAAAGAGGTAGGGGGCTTTGTTCCAGACAGAGCATGATATGTGTGCCTTGAATCCTCAGCAGGTCTCTCAATGGCGATTCCAATTCAGTGGAACTGTGTTAGTTTCCCTATATCCGGACACCAACTTCTCCAAGGTGGCACCCATCTCCTTCATGCAATCAGACATTGTCCCCACTTTGCTTTCCAGAGTGTCATATTTGCGATTTTGAGTCTGAGTGTTGATGGTTTGGAGCAGCGGCTCGATCGGCAACCGCCACCAGTTGCCATCAGCTTATCCAGGTATCCGCCAACTGCAATCAGCTGGAACACAGTTATTATGAATCCGAATAGGTACAGGTCCTCAACTTCCTCCACGGTGAGAACTGAAAGGCATAAAAACCTCCAACTCTTCGAGGCATCCATTGTTTTACCCGCAGGGTGAGTCCCAGATGGACAAGATGCAGCCCCTAAAGCTTGTCTTTGGGTCGAAAAGATGTTGTCAATAGTGTTGAGAGACCAGCCGACCAAATCCATGGGTGATGTTAGGCTTTAGGAAGTGAGAATGCAGAAAGAGGTTCTGAGATATGACAGGACAAAGATAGCAAGCGGGCAAAAAAGGGCAGGGGAGAGAGCCGAGAGAAACACGTCTGCACTCGCCAAGAGCCCTACAGGTGTTGTTCCAGACATGCATGTCAGCAAGGCAGTTCTACAATGTGCAAAGCCAAAATCCATTCAGGTGTGTCTCCTCAATCCTCAGTGTCGTAGTGCCAAAAGGATTTCTAACAACCTTTGCCACTTCAGCCAAGGGGATGAGCGTGTCTTCCCTCAGGTCTTCAGAAGAAGAAGTCTTGGAGAAGAGGCTGTTCGACGTAAGGACATCTTCAAAGTGTTTCCTCCTCTCTGTCTCATAGAATTCAAGAATTTTTTCTGCCCACCTGGAACTTGTTAGTTGTGTCAGACCCCATGACAGTCAGAAAATCTCTACACATGTTTGGATGGTGGAAGGAAGTCAGTCACATAGAGTGAACTCACACATCCAAACTCCATATAGAAAGGGCCTGGCCAAAATCCCAAATACTGTATATCCATCCATCCATCCATCCATCCATCCATTATCAATACCGCTTATTCCCTTATGGGGTCGCGGGGGGAACTGGAGCCTAACCTAATGGTCAACGGGCGAGAGGCAGGGTACACCCTGGACAGTTCGCCAGTCCATCGCACACCACCGTGCCGCCCAAATACTGTATATCATCTACAGTAAATGGAGTAACAGCAAGAATATTCTTGCTGTACTCTGTTTGGTACTCTCCATGTTTCTTTTCCTCTCTCACCAGATGATCCTCTTTTTTGTGTGTTAGGGTGAACCAGGAAGTAGGAAGTTGGGGGGCGGAGCTTAGCTTTTAAAACCCAGAGGGAGGCAAATCTAGGCCTTTCACTCAGTTACTCCACATGGATGCAGAGGGCAACTGGCAGCCATTACACTCGAGCTTTTAAGCCAAATCTGGGTTTGGTGCACAGACAAGAAGGTAAATAGATACAATATGTTTGTCACAAAAGCAGTGCAGCCAATAATGACCACATCCTCTTAAGTCCAAGCAATAGTACCAGTCATCAGTCCTGGGAAAGTGTGTGTCCCACCTTACTTGATGAAAGGGCTTATCACCTGCTGGCCTCTAGAACTACGAGAGTTTTTGTTAGTTGGATGTTAAAAAAGGAAACTTTTAAATAGTTAAGATAGTAATTTTAATAATAAAATGATTGTCATACTGAATGTAAAATATTTCTATCTTTTAGTGAAGATTTGGATGCTGCTGAGCCGCCATCCACTGTTTTTTCCCTTGGTTAAAGTTTAGGCTGTACATTAGTCGTTTGGGCCTGTATAGACTTTTTGGACTGTGTCAAATTGGATTGACTTGGGGGCACCTATGCATGTTTTGTTTGGTTTTTATATGGGCTTTGTTTGGCCATGTCATATTGATTTTATTTGTGTTTCCCAAACTGTACATTTATTATTGCTATATGCACAACCCCAATTCAGCCAATTGTATGCTTATCCTGTTTTAAATACAGCCCATCAATGAACTGTTTTGCCACATATTATATTTTTATCAAAGATTTTAGAATAACTAAAAATGATGCTTTTCTATTTCTGCAAATAAACATACAAATATTTTACTACTAGTTAAGTCTCTTTACACTTCATCTTACACTTGGTCACACCAGCTAACCCTCACTTCTCACCTGGGCTCATCAAGTATGTTTGGCTGTTTTCCCTGCCACAGGCTCCAACTCGCCACCAAATCAGAAATCTCTGTACCTCCCTCGACCCAAGTGTCTTGTTTTGTTTGATTAAATTCTGTTTTGTTCAGGATTCCCGTCTGCGCAGCCCATCTTCCTCCAAACCCTTGGAGCTTGATTCACCAATGAAAGGCGCGTGTTACTTTCATCGCAAAAGAGGACCTTGGACCACTGGCTGACATTACAGTCCTCCTTCTCCTTGGCCCAGTTGAGACACTTCCTATGTTGGCTCAGGTTCAGGGGTGGCTTGACCCCAGGAACCTGCCATTTGTAGCAAACATCCCATTGTGCCTGAATGTGGTGGTTTTTAAAGCTGTGACTCCTGCCTCATTCCACTTGAATTCCACTTCTTGAATCTTCTCTGTTTGATAATCCACTGAAGCCCACGGTCATCTCTTGTTGATGCATATTTTCCTCCCACATTTTGCCCTTCCACTAGATTGTCCATAGATAGGCTTGGACACAGCACTCTGTGAACAGCCAGCCTCCTCAGCTATGAACATTTTTGGCAATGCTTGCCTTTTGGCCAGTTGACATGTCTGCAGTCTTCCCCATATTGAACTGAACTGAGGCAACTGAAGCAATTCAATGACACCTGGGGAAACCTGTGCAGGTGCTTTGAGTTTAGTAGAGAATTAACATGTGACACTGAGTTTAACAACTTTCATACTGTTAGAATTGGGCTATAATTACTTACTTTAGCATAACATGCTATAACTTAATCCATGTAAATGACTGATTGTATTATTCCTTTTAGATTCATATTATTCCATTTATATTTCTACTTTTGGATTAAACTCTCTGGCTGTGCCTCCTCATCCCCATCTCTCTGTTACAATAGATACACGTCTTCAAGGTCAACATACACACACACATTTTCTTATCACATTCCCACGAAACCTGCATGAACAAAGAGCCTCTGGCCTGATCATGACCAAACTAACTGGCCAATGATGCTCGGCTACGCCCAACCGTCTTCCCCCTTCGAGGCCCGGCCCAGAGGATAACTACCCATTGCATCCGGAAATCGAGGCTCTTGCCAACTGAGATCCTCCGGGAACTTTGTCTGTGAGAGCTCAGCGCTGATATACTCTGCTTGTGACCAATAAATGTCATATTTGTACTCTTGATCTACTCTGGTTTATTCTCAGGCTTCCAACTAAAGAACCGAATCTAACAATTCAATTCAATTTCAATTCAATTTTATTTATATAGCGCCACATCACAACAACAGTTGTCTCACAGCGCTTTCCAAACAGAGCAGGTCAGACCCTACTCTTAAGTTAACTACAGAAACCCAACAATTCCCACCGTGAGCAAGCACTAGGCGACACAGGCAAGGAAAAACTTCCTTTTAACAGGCAGAAACCTTGAGCAGAACCATGGCTCAGGGTGGGCGGCCATCTGCCTCGGCCGGTTGGGGGTGAGGGGAAAGAGAGAGCAAGAGAGAGAGAGAGGGCGAGAGAAGGACAGAGGGAGCAGAGAGAGGCAGCCAACACAGCAACACGTAGAATAGATTAAAAATGGCAATGATATTAATGCTAATGATGAGCAGGAACACGGGGGCAGCAGGAAACTCCCAACCACAGATCCAGACTCCACAGCTCTAGGAACACCTGCAGGAAGTGATAGGAGGAGACTCCCAACCACAGATCCAGACCCCACAGCTCCAGAGCCAGGAATATCTGCAGAAAGTGTTAGGAAGAGAGAGGAGACAGAAGGGGGACGAGAAAGCACACGACTACGGGGAAGGGAGAGAGTCCAGTTAGTAACATTGTTAATGGAATGAGGTTGCACCGGGAGGGAGAGAGAGAAAGGAAAGGGGAGCTCGGTGCATCATGATGCATCCCCCGGCAGTCTAGGCCTATAGCAGCACAACCATGGGTGGACTTACTCTAACTATAAGCTCTATCATAAAGGAAAGTCTTAAGCCTACTCTTAAATATAGAGACGGCGTCTGCTTCCCGGACCCAAACTGGAACCTGGTTCCACAAAAGAGGACTCCGATAGCTGAACGCTCTAGCGCCCATTCTAGTTTTCAAGACTCTAGGAACTGCCAGTAACCCTTCATTCTGGGAGCGCAGTTCTCTGGTAGGGCAGTAAGGTACTAAAAGCTCTTTAAGATAAGATGGGGCCTGACCATGAAGAGCTTTATACGTAAGGAGAAGGATTTTAAATTCTATTCTGGATTTAACAGGAAGCCAGTGCAGAGAAACCAAGAAAGGAGAAATATGATCTCTTTTTCTGGTTCCTGTAAGAACACGTGCTGCAGCATTCTGGATCAGCTGAAGAGTCCTAATGGACTTTTTTGAAGACCCTGATAACAAGGAATTGCAGTAATCCAGCCTAGAAGTAACAAATGCATGCACTAGTTTTTCTGCATCATTTTTACACAGGATGCTCCTAATTTTTGCGATATTACGAAGGTGAAAGAAGGCGGTTCTTGAAATTTGCTTAATGTGAGAGTTAAACGACATGTCCTGATCGAAAATAACTCCAAGATTTCTCACAGTGGTGCTGGAGGCCAGGGCGATGCCATCCAGGGAAACTATATCTCTAGATAATGCGTCACGAAGGTGTTTAGGCCCTAGAACAATAATTTCAGTTTTAGCTGAGTTTAACATTAGAAAATTGCAGGTCATCCAGGTTTTAACATCCTGAAGGCACATTTGAAGCTTAGCTAGCTGATGAGTTTCATCTGGCTTGATCGATAGGTATAACTGAGTATCATCTGCATAGCAATGAAAGTTGATAGAGTGTTTCCTGATAATATTACCTAAATGAAGCATATATAGTATAGAGGATTGGTCCGAGAACGGATCCTTGCGGAACTCCGTGGCTAACTCTGGCATGCATGGAGGACTCATCGTTAACATGCACAAACTGAAACCGATCTGATAAATAGGACCTAAACCAACTTAGAACGGCTCCTTTAATGCCGATGAAATGTTCCAGTCTCTGTAGTAGGATCTGATGGTCAATGGTCAATGGACAATACCCTGCTAAATTTGGCCTGATATCTTCACAGTATTCTAACTTTATGAATTCCTGTTTTTGTGGGTTTTATGAGCTGGAAGCCCAAATTATGTAACAATCAAAACAGATAAATACTTGAAATAGTTTAAATGTTGGGCTCTGAATCTATAATCTATGAAAGTGTAACTTTCTGAATGGAGTTATGGAAATTAAACAACTTTTTCATGACCAACCGGTCGAGGCAGATGGCCGCCACCCTGAGCCATGGTTCTGCTGGAGGTTTTTGCCTCTTAGAGAATGTTTTTCCTTGCCTGTGTCGCCTAGTGCTTGCTCTTTGGAGGAATTGTTGGGCTTTTGTAAAAAACTTCAGAGTACGGTCTGACCTGCTCTCTTTGGAAACGCTGTGAGACAACTGTGTTTGTGAATTGACGCTATGTAAATTAGATTTTTTTTAAAGGGTCTGTAAAGATACTTCCCTCAGAGTAAAGAAAAAATGGCAGTATGTTTGCATGTTTATTGAGCCTTGAGTGTACTGTCACCAAGTGGCTGTTCATAGAAAATACTTAGGTACGTATAGATTAGTTATCATTCAAGAGACTTAGAGATACTGCCAGATTTGACATAGATGCCTCAGGCACTGCTTCACGGTGAGCTATGTACACCATAAAGATAGTGCTAACTTTAAGGTTAGTTTTATTTTCTGAATTTTACTGATACACAGTTTCATTAATTTAGGGTGTTACAAATGTATTTACATGAGAACTACACTTTACCTTTTGTTCAGTGATAATAGGACAACACAATTCATCTTTGTCCATTAGTCTTTCATTCACAGTGGATCACTTTGGACAGTGGGACAAACCCCTAAAAAGAGGCCTTCAGTAAAGGGTTGTATTTAGATGATACGAACTGTATGCAGGTCCCTATTCAGCCCTGTGAATAGGGAAATTATATGTTCAGATGAGATTTATTGAAAGAAGTGTTGGGGAGATTTTACACAGACATCAGAGTAGAAAAGATTTCAAACAAGGTTAAAATACAAACTGTTCATGTCATATCTGCGTGTCAAACATGAACCAAACCCAGAACATAAAGGAAGCAGATTTGGCATGAAACAAATCTTACACCCACACGAGTGACATGGAACAAAGAGTTTCTGTAAAATCCAAAGCATTAACGTGCCAAAGCATCCATTGGTTGTAGCAAAATCCAAGACTTCAAAGACCAATCAATGCTGCAAGGCTGTAGCCAGAATTAGTTAGTAGAACAGGGGATCATGTAATCACTAATACAAAACTGGAGGTTTACCACAGAGGTAATCAGGCAAGTGGACGCAGCTGTGCTAATTTGCTAACAGGGGGCAAATGTGGTGGGGAAAAAAATGGAAACAGGATAAGCGGACATTGGCCACCTTATTTTTAGGGTGAAAATAAGGTAAGATGAATGGATTATTCTGGGAAATAATCAGGTTTAAGAAGATAGGTGTAATGGTATATAGACTTTTTCAAACATTCACAATAAATCATGTAACCGAACAATAAAATGGTTGCAGTTAAACGTTTTTTTTTTCCATCTAGTGCTGCACAACAGCAATGAGGAGGAATGGCAGTTTTTTAAATGTATTTTGTTCATATTTTATTTCAGTGGGATTGAACACAACTGAAGACATTGTAAAGACGTAATGAGTCAAAAGTTCCGCTCAATGAACCAAAGGCCTTGATAGTTACAGGTGGAAGTGTTCTGGTGATTGTGTAAATTGTTTTTAGATGACAAGGAAGTATTGGCTGATCTGCATCCCTTTTTTTTTGTTTTAGTTTAGTGAATGACCATGTGAGTGCTGCTGATGTGCAAGTGTACCTGTTTGCAGATAAGAGTGGAAAAAAATAGTAGCGGCTTCAAAAGATCTTTCTGTTGTTGACTGGAAAAGATCTTATCTAATATATAAAATAGCTCAATCTGATCGTGATGTAACTTCAGTTCTTGGTCCATATTTGTTCAGTGATTTAGAACAGAATTAAATCAAAAGTGACAAAAGCAAGAAAACAGTACCCCTACTGTACTGTCAAAGAGGCTTGTTGCTAGATAAAGTAGGGGGGCTACTTTATCTAGCAACAACAATGAAATGGGGAATCAACAACATGCTTCGGTTCTAACTAGCTCCCACATTCTGAACTCTTTCTGGCAAGCTTCCTTGTAATTGCTTCAAGAAGGCTGACGGACAGTTCTCCGTGGTCATTTTATCAGAGTATAAAATACAAACACACTAACAAACGTATCATTTAACTTTGTCTATTGCAGAGTTTAAGTCAAGCGTAAAATTTAGAGCCAATCAGATCGCTGAAATATTAATTGTCTCCACGTTCATATTTGGTTTACCATGTTTCTCTCCTGACTATCCTTCATGTGGTCTTCCCATTGCACCGTGATTCTGAGATGACCTGCTTTTAGGTGTGAGGGATCAGCACCATATCTAGCCTGGTGGTTGATGTGGCCCCAAATGTGATTTTCATAACCAAATGAACTCTTAGTTTCAAGTATTGTGCTGATGCTGGCAGCCAAGATGAGGAGATTTTGCTGGCAGGTGTCGGCTCTGAAGGATGCAATGGTTTTTTTTTCAAAGGGTAAAGTTGTCTGCAGATAATCCCAGTACAGATATTGTTCGTTCCTTAAACAAGGTCTTTTGAGGAGCCATTGTGGATGTGCTCTATGGTCCCTTTCATTAGGCACATTGGGTAAGATTAGATGTCTACTCCACTTTCCCACAGCAGAATAAATTCAAAGGACTTGGAAGAAAGTCGGACACAGCCTGAATCATCTACTATGATAGGGTCAACCCAGGAGACTTTGCACTCCCTTCTTGTTAAGATTCGGTGAAGGCCTACTATGAGAGACGAGTTCAAGATGAGTTTCAGTAGTAGCTTGACTTAACCACTTTCTACTGCTCATCCCGTGGTAGAAAGTCATAATACAATCCCGTCTGGTCTCAAAAGATATCAGTTATTTACCCAAGCTGCTCTGTGCAGTTATATTTCCTACATGTCATCATTGGTATTGGATTCTTTCTGTTGAAAGCTGCAGTATTTTTGGACACACCTTGTCGGTGATAATGTACTACTTGATCACAGTGAAACCTTCCAGTCATTGACACTTTTAAGACGGTGTTGAAATACTGTTGAGCGATTAAATGATGTGTTAACAATAGATTGCACACAGTTCTTTTTAAAGATATAATTTACAGAAGCCTCTTTGTCAGGTTATTTCTGACAAGCACATCCAGTGCTGGTTCACCTGAATTGATTGGAAATTAATCAAATATTGTTTAATGTTTATGGGTTAAAGTTCACAGACTGAAACAGTCCTCTGAACATTTTTAGGGTCAAGGACTGCACTGAAAATCTGTGGGGTCTTTTAGAGATCACAGAAGGGTCTGGCTGAAGAATAATATGCAAAAAAATGGTGATTGCTTTTAAAATTTTATTGTAAATATATGAACAGTTTGATTGAAAATGTAATTGTTGACATTATTACTTGCAGTGTTGTTTTACTCAGTGATACTACTTCTGGATGTTTGTGTTCTACCCCTGCCAATTTATTAATCTCCAATTAAATCCCAGAGCTGCCCATCTTTTTAAAATTGAAGCACTGTGCATCAACAGAGGGAGCCCTTGCTTTCTTTGGATGAAAACAATTTTCACAGTTGTAGCAGAAGCTTCCCTTTCCCGTAGCCTCTCTCTGGTTATCTCTCCAACTGAGGGACCCACCTCCAGATCTCTCTTTCTCTCTTGCGCTCTTTCTCTCTATGTCTCTCTCTCTCTCTTTCTCTCTCTCTCCCGCTCCCGTTCTCTCTCTCTCTCTCTCTCCAAAGGAGAAGGAAGAGAGCAAGTGAGTGCAGTTTGAGCTGTGCTCTGCGCGCCACGCCAGCCAGAAGTGTGTTTCGGTTTCACACGCTGTATCTCTGCATAGCAGCACCCAGCCATGCAGCCAGCCTGAGTGCCATGTCTAACAGCTGTGTTGGCAAAGGGTTACAGCTCATCTGAGGGGAAGGTGGCATCTTGCTTTGAGGAGGACAGAAGATAAAAGAAGACTGACCAGTTGCAGAGAGAGAGAGGGAAACAGAGAGGGGAGAGAGAGGGGGCTATAATTGAAACTCCCCCCCTCGCCTCACTAAACAGAGCAAAAACGGAAGGCTTTGGAGTATTCAATTTTTTCTTTCGTTTTATATTTTTCTTATTCCTCATCGCGGTGCTGGGAGGTGCTTCATCATTTCATATAGTTTCTCTCTCTGTCATTTGCCTCCTCATCTATTTCTCCATTTACGTGGTTTATAATTTTTTATATTTATGAATGAGAGGGAGGAGAAAGAGAAGAATTTTTATTTTATTTTTGTCCTGTTGCTTTCCCTATTCATTCTTCCCTCCTTTTCACTAACCCATATTATTCCCGTCGGTCCCTTCTTGCCATTCCATGTCTAACTACCGCTTATCAGTTCATCATCCCCATCTTACACCTCTGTCTCTAAAGTCTGATGATATATGAACTTGGATGAATTTTCTTCAAAGACAACTAAAAAACTCCTTTTGAATGACATTTTTTTCCCTTTTCCTTCTCTTTTCGTCCCTCCACACCCATTTTCTTTGCATTACACTCTTGCGGGACTCTTAAATGTTCCTCTAGGTAGGTTAATTATTGTTTAGTGTCTGTCTATCTGTCTGTCTGTGTGTATTTGTGTGTGCTTTATGTATACTTAAAACACACATTAACACACACATGCACTTGAACACTAAACTATGCCAAAAAGAAGAGTAATCAGTGTGTTGATTTTGGTCTGGTCTCATCTATCCTGGTTCTCATCCTCGTCATGGCAAAATTCACCCGTTTTTGATTGTTGTCTTTGAATTTTTCTGTCCATATGTCAAGTCAATCTACATTTCATAAATATATTTAGCAACCTGTTGATTAAAAAAAGAATAATGTTGAAAATGATTTTTTAATCAATCATTTATGGCATAGAAAATGTAAAAGTTTGGAAATTTTTGTCAGAAGTAAATTATAGGTATTGATTAAGATAGGATTTGAATTTTGAACAAATGGCTATCTCAAGTCATTAAAAGTTTCTCATTTCAAGCTTCATTTGTGCTAATTTTCATTCTGCAAGTACATCAGTAGCCATTAGTTGCTTCTCCTGCCCCCTATCATCCGACACAACACGCTATCCAACATTTGTTTTCAAGAACTGAATTGTTCTACATCTCTACCCCTGGTTTTACCCTCATCTATACCTATTTACCTTTAAATTCTTAGTGCTTTTTCTCATTTTCATGCTTTCACTCTCATCCTCTGATGTGTAAAAGAGAGACTGAGTGCCTGTAGGTGATTCTTGATCTTTGGATTCAGCAGGTAAATCCTTGCTGTGGATTTGAGGTGAAACAGAAGGCATGTGCAGGTTGTAAACAGACTGATAGACAGAAATATAAATAAGTTAACATCCCATTTCATCAGTACCTCTCTCTCTTCCTCTGTCAGATTTTCCTCCTTTTTTGTGTTTTGTTTGACGCTTCTTACTGCCACACCTTTTTGTGAGAGCTGGTTTAAAGCATTACCATTGGCAGGTTACTATCAGTGAGCTTATATTTACATCAAATTGCCTGTTCACTCAACATTAAGGTAGCCGAGTAGCTTAGGCCAACACAAGCTACTTTAGTCTCCACGCCCACCTCCTTCTTATGGACTGCTGAAGGGGCTTAATAAATCCATCTTTCTTGATTGTTCTAAGAGGAGGGATGTCGTCATGAAGGAACATGAAGGACCACTCGTTTCGCTCTGTCTTTGCCTTTGTGTCTCAACTATGCTCCTCTGTAAACCATCTCCACTACAATTTATAAATTATGTGTTACAGAAAAGAGTTAATTAGGTGAGTAGTGAATTGATACAGTACCCACTACTTCCTCGCAAGTGAGTGTATGCACATGCATGAAAGGGTGCACGTGCCCCGAATGCACACGTCTGTGCAAGAGTACAGCTGATCTCGGAGGGGCGTGCATGGATCTGCATGATGAGAATGTATTCTGCATGAACCTCCATCAGCAGGTCCTCTGTGAAGGTTATTTTTATATTTTCCACCACATTTGCTTTGCATGGTTAAATTCGTCTTCACTCTACTGTGACTAACTGTTTATCGGACCATGCCTTTGATTTTTATCCAGCCTTTGAATATATTTACCATTGTATCTCTATGAATTTCACACCTCTTTCAGTTATCACATTGCTCAATGGTGTTTTTGAGTGAGAAAGACTTCTCACTGAGGCACTATTTATAATTCATGGCAGAAACCAGCTTCACGTTTGGTCAAATCCCTCCCTATCAGTTTATATCAGTTGACTGGCACAGTTTTGCTTAGTGCTCTGTGCAGGTGCATGCATTGACAACATTTGATTTGAGCCCTACTTCCCCTCCTTCTTGTGGATAAGAACTGGTTGCTTTGTTTATTTTAACTAATGCCACATTGATTTTTCTCCCCAGCTTCCGTCACATTTCTTATTATTTTTGGCTCGATGGATCTGCAGCAGATCTCTGAAAAAAATCATGAATAACTTTCTGTAAACAAAACCCCAGATCCAATCTGACTCATACCCTAGTTTTGATGCACTCAACCTTCCCATATGACCTTAATGAGTCCACTATGAACATAATGGGCTGTGTGTCTCAGAGGGCATCGTATTATTGCCAGTAATCCAACGCTATATTCACCCATCTGCAGTCAGAGGTGCAACTTTGAAGTACAAATTAGAATTAAGTAGCTAAAATGAATGACTAGCAGTCGCATAATTACCCTAAAGGTGGTTCCAAGGAAGCATGAGATAAAATGAGAATATAGATGCCTCCTCTCCATGTTTCACTTTCTGAAACGTACAATATGACATGGTCCTTAGAAATTTCAAAAATGTTTCATTAATAGCATTGAAGAAGTGCAGCCTTCCTCAGAAGTTGCATACTGAACTTTCACTGAAATGATATAAGACATCTTTCAAAATAGAGTAGTGAGAAGTTTTAAAAGGGTAGTTTTAAAAGGTCACAAAACCCCTTGAGTTTCAGCCTGATGAAGGATTTATGCTCAAAAAGAGAACTAATTTAAGACTTAAGTAAAAGAAATTGGATAAAAGACCTTTGTATTGAAAAGGAATGGCTTTCCTGAAAAAAAGTTGGTTCTCGTACCCCGTCGTCATCCACAAAAAGAAAGAAAAAAATCCATATCCCTCCTAACTAAAAGAAGATAGGTGTTTATATTATAAGTACGTTGCTAAAATGTTTTAGTCGTCGCATCACTAAACATTTAAAAGCTGTTGGTTCATAGCCATGGAACTAAACAAATAAATAGAAAACTTTATTTTATGTAAATATTTGTGTGTTATTCCATGCTTCAAGACATTGGTATCGTGATCATACTTCCTTAAAAGTGAGGAACTAATCAGACTATGAAGGAGTTGGAAAAAAAGATGAATTTTTTAAAAATACATTTGGTTGAATGAATAATTCATTTCACTGTCAGGTAGGATTAAAATTCTACACATGTCAAGGCTTAGCTGTACGTACCTGCGTTTGCAACTGCCTCCAAATCCCACACACATACACACAAAGTTAGTCGCAGAAATGCCCTGTAAAGAGGCACATGTAAAAATTGCACCTTTAGTGTGTTAAACGCTTCACATATAAAAATGAGATGGCACATATGTGGGATTGTGCAAATGTAAACACGATTCTCAAACCCCTTGATGCCACCTTTTGAACATAAATTATTCATAAATCTACTATAATGTATGTCTTTTCAGTGAGGTTTGGCCAATTCATGTCGTTAGGTCTGTTCATCGTAAATTTCTTGTCAGATAAATGTTTCATGTCTCTAACAGCCTACAGTACTATTTATCTGTCCCCAGTGTTGTCAGAAGCAAGCATGGAAAGAAAAATGACAAATCTGGATATGCCTTAGATATACCATGTATTTATGTTTGAGTTTTACATCACGTGCTGTCTGAATTTGTTGCCCAGATGTTCTGAGCCAAGCTATGTTGCTTGTATGCTCTTCATTAAAAATGTAACGTTACTGAGAGGAAGATAAGGTCATGATTCTTTGGTCATCGTATTCTTGTTCTTTGTAATAATGACATATGTTGGTGTGCCACCGCTCTCTGATCTTGCATAAAATTGAATAATTACTATTTTCTATGCTGATTGTTGAAATTTATTTGACCCCATGCATATATTTAGTTTCTAATCGCCTACTAGGCTGTACTGAGAGAGCTGTTCAGAGACATGGAACAAACGGAAAACTCTGTAGAATCCTTTTGATATTTATCATTCAGAAATCTTCCATAGACATACGGGCATATGCTACCTGCTTTTTTTCTTCCTATAATCTTACACGACCAAAACAAAATTAACTTTAATAAGGTTTATTTAAAATCCAATTTTTTGCAGGCTTAACAGCGGTCTCATTCGGCACATGTGATCATGTGGTGGAAGCAACAAAAGCAAAAATAAACTAAAAGAAATAGCTTCAGTTACTTAAAGCTATTCTGGTTGGACCTAAAAAGCATTCATTTTTCCACTGTCAAAGCAGAAATGCTATCTTGGAAAATAAATGTTACTATAGGTAAAATAACTCATAAATGCAACAAGAGTGAATTTTTAAAAATAGCAGAAGTAAACTAGATCTCAGTTGTGAGAAAATTAATTTCAAGTAATATTGCCCAACTACATCAACAGCTCCAAAAAGACGAGATGGGTGAGCAACTCACGAAGCAGCACTGCTTGTTGAACTAAATGTTAAATAATAGATGCCTAATGCTACAGCAGAATCTTTTATGAGCAGTGGTTGCATCCAAAATGAAATTAAATAAGTTTAGCAACTTACATGTTCAGATTACAGTGAATGAGGCACGTATAGGGAGCAGCCTGAGTGAGTTAAGTCTTGACCTCAGAGGAAATTGACTTGTGTACACAGTGGCATTCAGCTTTCATCAACGGTACTTTCATCCACAGCTACACTTTGCAAACTGACTCTGTCCTTTTTTTTCCCCCCCTCCCGTTCAGACTGAGAGGAGCAGAGCGTGAAGCGGGCCGGGGAGCTGATGATCATGACTGGCTAAAATAAGCAAAGGCGCACGGTGACAGAAAGCCAAAGACGAAGAGGAGTACATATATATACACACACTGCTGCTCATCTCCCCATCTCCACGGCAACAGTGCTCACACACTTGTGGAGGGAGGCCTTTGCGAGCTGTTTCACCAGATTTGGAGGGAGAAGAAAGACAATTTAATGGAAAGAGGCAATTGAAAGGACTCCCATTGACCGCTCTCCACTTTTCAAGTTCCAGTTTTTTTTCATACAAAGTGCTGACATTGAGTTTTTTTTTTAATCTCTCAAATCTTAGTCTAAAGCATTTTTCTTAACCAGTTTGGATTTTTTGTTACTTGAAAATCAGTCTTTCCACGCAGTCCAAAATCCCTTCACTGACAACGGTCACGCAACCTCTTCCTTCATTCAACCCAAATCTGCTCCTCCTGCAACCCTTTAGGCCTTACTCCAGTCCTCTCTGTGCGCTTTCATCTGTCTACATCCCTTCATCCGAGGCTATGAGAGGAGGAGTCGAATCGCAGACCGCTCCATCATGCCAGTTCTGAAGAGCAGAGAGGAGATCTGGGCTGGCAATGTTCAAGGTAGGCCTCGGCTTTATATCGATGGGAATGTTCTCACCCTGCCCTAATCAGCCATTCAAAGCATGATTTAAAAAAAAGAAAAGAAAAAAGTTTTAGTTTAACTTGTAAAAGTTAATCTCTCGATTTACAAGTCATTGGTCATTCAATATCTTTGAAAATCATCAACACTGTTAGACTGGTATACTAGTACTAAGATATCTTCTCACAATGGACTCAACCAGTTTATCACTGAATTAGCCAACTGACTAATTCCAGTCCAACTTGAGAAAAATGATCCTGTTTGTGGTCATCACAACTATCAGTGTTTCCTGTAATCTTTGTCCAAACTATAGGTATAATCTTCTTAAAGAATAATTTCTGATCATGTTACGAACATGTAGAATGTTCGTAACAGCTCTGATCATCGTGTAGTTTTTTAACTGTCTGCCTTTGCGTAACTAAACTGTTTGACTGTTTTTAACGGAGTACCAAGCAGTTCACAGGGCACTGAACATTTCTGACAGATGTCATGTAATGGTAAAACATACTAAAAAATAACCTCAGACAAAAAAAAGACAAAAGGCATCAACCCACGTAGACCACATTGATTTATGTGGCAAGTCCATTTTTGGTTCAAACTTAAACTGCCACACATGACAAACAAGGCCCATTATATACTCATAGCCATTGTTTGAAAATAAACAGCACCCGTTGTGTCCGTGCCAGTGTGAAGAGGACAGAGAAGAATGAGGGGATAACAGAAAAACATTCCTTATGTGGAAGGATAAGGGAAAAACTGGTGTCTCTCCTGGTGCTTTGTGAGGCAGCCTGGTGTTGAGATAAGGGGTAACGAGGCTCTGGCTTCAATAAGCATAGCAAAACGAAGAGTTGCACGGCTCCACCAGGGAAAAGTGGTCTAGACAATATTAATAGTGCAAAAGCAACTGCATGTGGAAGCTGCAGCCTGTTTTACTGCTGATCTTGTGCTCTTTTTTGCCTGCTGCCAAGCAGTTTGTGTAAAAGTGTAAAAAAGCTCGTAAGAAGAGGAGGGAACGATTTTCCAAGAGGTATTATGACCAAAACTAAAAGAGAGGAAATGAGGAAACAATCAGCTCCATAAGAGACTTTTCAATTGAATGTCTGTCTGATTTATCCTCCAGTGAGCAAACCGTTTTGAAACAGAAAATGAGCAAAATCCTTCATTCTGTCACATTGTCTTCCTCCTGCCAATGGAGCAGCTCCAGGATTTGTCTCTTGGTGGCATCGTGGATTAGACTTGTTGGCTGAACTGTTTCTAGCCTCGGGGTAACACATCTCAAATCTAAACCGAGCCTCTCCCCACATGTCGAATCACAAGATCTGACGTAACTGTCTAATTGTAGTGCACATCTTTGTCGAATGAAAGGTGGGGTGACAGCTAGTGGGTCCCTCTTTAACAGCTTTAACAACGAACGGGCTCGCTTTATTAACATATGCGGCTCAGGTCCCAGAGATCGAAAACAAATGCTCCAATCTCTGCCTGCCGTTTGGCAAGTTTGGAGGAGCTGCGGTTGAGTCGCGTTTGTAGGACGGCGATAAGAAGCGAGAGATGATGACAGAGAGAGCAAGCAAGGGGTTAAGGTGTGGCAGAAGGAAAAGGAAAAAGACAGGAAAAGACGCAGGCGGTAAATCCCGAGGGAGATTCACTGTCAGTGGATGAAGGAGTCAGCTTTGTAGACAGATGTAGCTGTGAGTGAATAAGCAACAAGGCCTGGGAGGAGTGTGCTGCTGCTGCGTCGTGATGCTGCACGGTTTTGGAGAGTGGGCTGGGTGGAGGGGATTACTGGATCTCCTGACAGACAGAAAGCACAGCCCTCTTTCCGAGCGGTCGACCGTGAACAGCGCGGCAGCAGGGAATTGCCATGAATATCAGGGCATCGAGATGATGACGCTCGCGCTCGCAGACAGCCGGCTGAGTCAGTTTTGGACACGAGCCTTGTGTGGCCAGCTTTACAAATGTTGATTGAGTCGTCGGAGGATTACAGGTGCTGAGCAGCCTGGTGTTTGTTGTTTACTCAGAGCCACTTGCAGAGGGGGAAGTGCAAAGCATGAAGCTGCAGAGTTCCTCAGAAATTTTATGACGTTCGTGACTTTTTGAGCTGAAACCCCCCCCACAAAAACTAAATTACATGTCTTTCACAGAGAAAACAAACCAGTGATTTCTTAACTGTTACTATGTTGAGAGTTTTGAATAAAATAATAATTTGGTCACCATTTATTTTTTGTGCTTCTTCCTATCAAGAGAGTGGTACATTATAAGGTTCGCAAGAGACTTTGAATACATCCGCTATAAAGAAAAAAAAGAAGAGAGGCCACTGTAAAATATAAATAGACAGTCATTTATTCATCATGAGCCAATGCATTTCAACATTACATCTCAACACAACTGTAAGAAAAGGCTGGAAAAGTAAGTGGTGCCAAAACTGGAGATCCATCCATCCATCCATCCATCCATCCATCCATCCATCCATCCATCCATCCATCCATCCATCCATCCATCCATCCATCCATCCAGTCTGGAAGAACATGTTGCAATTAATTAGAGTGAGAGCCAAGAGTCTATTAAGATAGTTGGGTGTAAAGAGCACAAAAAGTAAAGAAGAAGAAGTAAGAGAAGATAGAAAAAACATAACATTGGGTTTGAAATGATAATATTTATATTCATTTATGATCCACATTTTACATTGGGTCAAAATGAGGGTTAAATATTGCTCATTCAATCGATTCATTCAATCCCAAACTCTTAAAATCCAAATTTCTATTTAGATAATTGTATTACTCAAGTGATTCAGGTCTGAAAACTTTGGAAGAAACGGCAAACCTTAATAAATGGCAAACGCCACAACATGGTTGGACATGCACAACATGGTCCAACAAAACATCCAATCATCCTTTGCAGCTTGAATGAACATATAGAGCAGGGCCACTGGATTGCCAGTTGACAGCTCAACTGGCGAGCGTCTCAGTCAGAAACAATGATGACATCACCGAACGCTTTCGTAGGTTGTGGTCAGTGAAGCATATTTGCTGACCTCAATGCTCAAATGTTCAGATCATCAGGAGGGACTCTTTCTTGAGTGACTTTGAATGTTGATGATGGATGTGATCAGATGACGTTAGTAGGAAAATATAAGTAACAATTACAAGAAGTATATCACAGTCCAGCTCCCTTGCAAAGATGAATGCAGATTTTCAGTTTTCATCGGTGCCTAATTAATTCAGGTAAATAGATCTATAGAGATGTGGAAATGTGGTAATAATGATAGAGGTGATTAGATAGGTAAGCCTAAATTCTGGGCATGGATGTGTGGTTTATGTGTACGGAATGTTAAAAACCCTAACTTTGAACTTCTTCTGAACGCCATCCTTTGGGGTGTATTCTGTTATGAGGCATTGTTGCTGAGTTTATAATGATCATCTTTTGCCTATGATGAAATATTTCCTCCTTAATAATGGTGGTCTCTACCAGGATCTAGTAGGGGATGAGGGTATGATGTGTGTCCCATGCCAGGGCCTGTGTAACTTGGAACCGATTTACTCCAATGACGCACTCGGTTTCAAATAGTCACAATTTCAAAAAGCTACAGAAAAGCACCCTGTCAACATGTAGGATGGAGCTTGACATTCAAGTCTGTGACTTTAGATTAAGTGTATCCACCTGCAGCATTTAGCATATTTTTTGTGATAATGTAATCAAGTAGTGAGATTTCTTTTTGTGTGGTTGTATTTGTCTCCCCTCAGCGGAGTGCAAAGGTCTCGACAACTGCTTTTTTGGGCCACAGTTTTTGGTCTTTTTCTGTGCAATTGTAGGGCACCGAGGTCCTAAACGGCTGCTTCTGGGGTTAACTCAAAGCCTGAAGTACGGGCTACTGTGTTATTAGTCTGTTGTTAGTGGCTAATTTGCCCAATGGCTTTGACGTCAGCAGTGTGACGTTCACAGCCAGTTCAGACTAACCAAATGTGTAATTTTTGTATCTTTTTTCTCATATATATCTTACACAACTGCTGTTTGTGTGAAAACCAGGGTTGGCAACGCAAGATATATCTTCCAAGAAATCTTTCCCCATTATGTATGCCCTTCTTGCTCCTGCTCTCTCTCAGCCAGAGATTTTCACTCCACTTGAAAATGATCCCAGACATGGTTTTGCAAGGTTGTTTTACAGCCCAGTTTTGGTGGCTTTACATCTGTGCTCATTATGTTTCTTCTTTAAAAAAAAAAAAGAGACGTTTTTACTTAATTCTGATGATTTTACTTATCTTTTAGACATTCTGTTTCTTTTTGTGACAATATTTTCTCCAATTTAGGTTGTTTGGTGTGTCATTTCTTTTTTTGTCTATCTGCATGTTTTTGTTGGTATTCTGCCCAGCAATGATGTATCTCTTTATGGTTAATTTTCTCATTTCATTAATGTGCAAAAATATTTATTTAAATCGTCTTTGGGATTAGTTTGCATGTATTTGTGATTTGTGCCTCCGATTTATGTCATTTTGTTTTTATTCAGATCATATGAAATCATTTAGCTGTAACATTGGACCAATTTCAATTTTGTCAGTGTCAGTGGATGAGGGGATAAACTTCATAGACACATTTTAATTTGAATTGAATCCTTGTTCCTGTTTTTTCAATCAGATTATGTGTCTCATTGTTTTGTGTTTCTCTGTAGTAATATTTCCATCCTTTTGTTGCTTTCATCTTTCATTTTGTACATGTCTTTAGAATGTTTCTGTGATCTTGTCTGATACTGGTTTTATCTTGAGTATCAATTTCCTGATCAAGGCAATGGCTCTCTGGAGTCCTGTGTGGCTACTGATTGGTAATATTTATTGAAGTAGGATCTAAATTTACATACATTCTCAAACCCAAGAAGCCTCTTACCTCTCCTCAGTACCTAGTCATGTGTAACTGTGAAAGCAGGAGGAAGAGCTAAGAATAGAGAAAATGGGGGCCAGCTTTATGATGCTGCCTCTACCCACGATGCTCTGCTTATTTCTGTTTTCCGAACAAGCACTATAGCAGATTTTGTGGATGTATTTCTGCGGGTTCTCTGAAATCTGTTAATAATACAAATTGCTAATATTGTAATATTACTAATCTGAGTTTTATTGAGGTATCGGATGCAGAAATTTAGCTACAGATGGTTCTTTTATCCTGTGCGCATTCAGTAAGTAACATGAGCAGAAAATCACATGCAGGGATTTCGTCAGAAACTGTCACTTTTCATTTCATGCCAAAGGGAGCCCTTTTGAAGCTCTTTCTCAGACAGTCCGGGAACAGGCTGAGAGGATTTTTTTAAGTTTAATTTAGCCTCAGATAGAAGAGACTGATTGAACAAAAGACAAGATCTGTGATCTGAGAAGGGGGTCAAGGTGTGGAGATGAAAGGACACGGAGGGATTAGAAGCTGAATGAGTAATATTTGATGATGCTGTTCCCAAAAGATCCACACGGGACGTGAAAGAGTTCTCCTGAGAAATGCTGTCATGCATTTATTTAGCCTAAGAGTGGATGATAAACTGCCAATTTAGAAAGAGGATAAAGAGCGTGATGTCACGATTAAACAAAATCACAACGAAGTAGGGATTTGTATTATTTCAGACAACTCTGAGAACTTTGGGGTGGTTTTATGTCATGTCTTGTTTTCTCAGCTGACGTTTATTTATTTAGATACATGAGTTCCCACATTTCAAGCCTGTGACACACAGAAGTAGTTTTCACAATTTTTGGCTAGTATTGGTGTTAGGGAATAAGACAAAAAACAGTCATTGTAATTCTAATTTTGTACAATAGCTGAATCCACAGAGGTCAGAGTATTCCTGTAGAACAAATGTATGTAAAACCAACAGAAAAGAATAAAAAAGCCATGTTCCTCAAAGAAAGATTGGAAGGAACTCCCTCTGCAAAACATGGTGTTATTCAACAATTTAAGGATTCGAGAGGAATATGAATGTGTATAGGGTGCAAGCCTAAGCTGAACACCCACAATCTTCAATCCCTCTGACAGCACTGAAAGAAAAGAAAAATCAGAAATTGCTTGCAGCCAATATAAATATGTGGGCTGGGGTTACAACTGGAGGGCTTTGTAAAGCACCACAATGCTCAGTTACATTTTACACATGTTACATACCATTAAAAACCTCCCAGTCCAATAAAAAAGAACATCCTGTTAACCCTGTCCAGAGGTGGCATTGATTTGCTTTGGGTTTTGAGGCATTTATTTAAACTATCATGCAGCGGGAGCATGCTTTTTTGTCAGACCAATCAGTATTCAAGGATTGTTTTTTAAAAAGGTTGCCAAATGCACAGATCTAATTGTAAAGAAGTGTTATCAGCGACAAGTGAAATTTCTCATAGTATGGGGCTGTAGAAAAATTAGTGAATAATTTATTTTTCTTTGATGGCAGCATTTATATAAAAAAATGTTAGTGGCAACATTAGAAAGAAGAGAAAGCTTGACTGTTATGAAGCTAATTTATATTGTGCAGCACACCAGAAATACAATAATCCGTGTATATTAACAAATACTGAGTCTGAGTTGGTAAGTTATACATTTATGTTAAAATGTAATTTTAAAAAAATCAGATTTCCTGCTTTTTCTGATTTGAGTTTGTTTTCATCATCGTCAGAAGTTTTCCCACAAACCTCAGTGATGTACTGTCACATTATTTTTTCATAGGTTATGAGCTGTTCCATTGGCAGTTACTTTTCTCTTGGGGGGGCCTATGTTGGTTAAATTGTTTTTTGTCTGTGAACCTATCTCTATTTGATCCTCAAAGTGGGCAACTTGTCAATTGATTAAGAGTGACTTAAGACTGGAATGGATTTGCAGAACTCATAACTGTAGACTGATGAGAACTAAATCACTTCTCATAGTGTACAGCCCAAAACATGAAGGAAAAACACAGGCTCAGCTCAGAGGCTAGGCCATGAAGGGAAGCAGTTGACAGTACTTTTTTAAAAACTAGGTGATCAAAGAGACAAATGCCAGGCTAAAGAGAAGCTGCAAATCTTTTGTTGTGATTAATTTGAGGGGAAGGGAAAAGAAAAGAAAGACCGCAAAGCCCCATTTGTGTGTGTCTGTGTTTAGCTCAAAAACAGAGAGGAAAACAAAGCTAACATTTAGGTGACTTTGATACACTCACAGATGAACATATCTGAAGCTGATTTCTTTTGCATTCTTCACCTCTTTCACACATGGTTTCACCTTCCAGGTAGAAAGAAAAAAGAGACCTTTGTCAACTCTCTGTTCCTCCTCGCGTTTCGCACATGCTGAACAGCAGTCCTTCCACACACACGCCCAGCTGGTGTTGCATAATCAGCTATGTTGAGAAGGCACCATTTGTTAGAGAGGGGGAGCTCTACAATGCTGGCGGAATATGTGTGAGCACACATAAGGTGGAACAATTTGGCCTCTCTACTATTTCCTTTGCCAGCTTAGAAAAACTTCGGTTGCTAATCAACTTTGATCCCCAGTGCCAAAAACATAATTAAACATACATACAAAAGGTTAGACTTTTAAAGGTTGGTGTAGAGTATTTTAAAGAAAGTAAATCCACTACACATTTAGCTTTTAGTACTGGAAGAAATCTGCTGTTCACTGACTTTGGGATAAGTCTGCTGTTACTCAGTCTGCAAAACTATTTTTATCCTCTCATTGCATGTTCTTTACATAATGGCCATAAACCTGGTAAAAAAAAATATTTCAGAAGAGTCTGTTTATTTAGTGTACCTTGTTGCATCAAGAATTTATTGTAATTTGACTCCAAACAATGACGGCCTAAGTACTGTATATTAACCCATCGGCGTTTTAATTTGGCTTGGTTTAATTCCCATTGGCATGGAAAATGTAAAAATAAAAGCTTGGAAGATGAAATTACAGAAATTATGGCGTACCCTTTGAAATTAAGCAACAAACTAAGTCCCAATCATATTAGAAATAAAACACAAACTATTTTTACTGAAGCACAAATTGCATAACTCTGTTTACAGATTCCAGGTTGTCTTAGATTTCCCACATTTAGCTAAGACAAACATGGGTTGATGGTTGTTCTGATAAATACTTCTTCTGTATTCTCAAAAAATCTACACACATACTCTCAGTCCCACCAATGTTGCGTTGCACAGGATCAATGCCCTGCCTTACCACAGCTATCAGCAAAATAAAGCTCAAAGTCAAAACTGGCTTTTTTCAAGTGGTAAACAGCACAGTTGGCACATAACTGCAGAAAAAATCTGCTCTTTGACAGAATTTTGCAGTTTAACTGTGTCCCAACTCTTCAGGTGCTACATCATAACCAGTCGCTTTAGTTTAGTAATATTTTAACACCAAAATATGAATGAAACTGTTGTTAATCTAGACCTAAGTCTGTCTACAATAGTTCATTTACCACCGTAGATGTCTGGAACATACGTTTTGTCACTGGATATTCTGTTTGTTATAAAGTGCAGGTATACTATTGGCATAGAGTCTCCATTAATGTAAAAAAAAAAACCCATCAATGGTTGTCTTGTTGACTGAAGAGGTTTGTCCACAGCCTCTATAATAATTAGGGGGAGATATAAAACATATTGAGCTGATTCTCCAGTTTTCTATACCCATGAGCTAAAACCATGTTATCGAAAAACTCATGAGAGCTCGAGCTATTGAATGTTTTGTTCTGCCAGAGAAATAGTGGACAGCAAAATTGCTTGAACCATCAATGGAAAACTCTACTATCATGTTTCACATTTTCAGACTGTAGGGAACCCAGGAGGGAAATACATTTTCAACCGTGGCTGAAAGAGGGTCAGGCTGGCTATTTATGTACTGGGCTTTGGAGTAAAGCACTTTTCTGAAGTGAAACACGTTCCTATACTGCATTTACACACAAAAAACACTGATTTGCAATGATGTCATATAAATCTAGCCTTTTTCAGTTTTGTTCCAATTAATTATGTTACAAACATATTCTGAATAGAAGTAAACATCTCATTTTCTGGGGGTAGAAATGAACTTCCACTCAACCCTGTATGTTTTCTCTTGGTCAGCCTCTGGCCTACATACATTTAGTTGCAACAGAATAATAATGGTCTAGACCCCATAAAGCACTTTAGCTCAAGAGAGGGACATGCCAGATAGTTGCTGAATTAAGTGTAGAACATTAGACTGAACTCCAAATGGTTTCTGTGGGGTAATAAAGTCCCCAGGGAGCAGATTGCTAACTGTCAATATTTTGTTGTGCGCATGAGTATGTATGTTTTGCAGAGGTTTCCACATGAGCTTAAGCTTGCTTGCAGGGCCAGGTTTTTCCCCTCTAACAAGTACGTTAAATTTGAGGAGCTTACTGTGACATTATCATAAGTGGAATGAGCAGATGGAGGATTCTTGAGAAGACAAAACTGTACTTAATGAACCACCAAAGGCTCACTTGGGTAAAATATTGATTTATTTTTTCATTTTGTATCCTGCTGGCCGTCTGCATGTCAATGGCAAATTGGCAAAGAACTCAAACTACACAACTGTTAGGTCAGATATTTTTACAGATATTTTTCTCCAACTTTAGTTTCCAGTTTGCTTATGTATCTCCATCTTTGGATTTGAGCCTCTCCAATGTTTTACTAAACTAGCAAGTGTATCTATATCGCCTTAGTTGGTGTCACATTTCTTCATTGTCACGATAACTATTCCAAAGAGCTGCATACATATTTGATATTAAGGCCTGCACAAAACTGAATCAGCCACAACCAAATTAAATGTACCGGTATTTGTTCTTGAAAAATGTTTAGAGATACTGTTTCATCCTATTATTTAATTTTTTGGCCCCATTTATATGAAAATGTATGTGGTTTACTTTATTAACACTTGTTCACTGTCATGACCATGACGGTAGACAAGCAGTTTTTATATTTATGAGAAAACATTTCTCTCCTATGAACACATGAATGGAAGAATGAACTGAAAAATTAGAGATGTAAATAAAACTTTTGATGGCTTCCAGTACTCATTATAGCTGAGCTCAGCAGTGATAAAAAATCTATTGCTGACTGATCAAAATGAACCAAATTTTAGGTTTAGTCTAAAAATATATGAACTTTTAACAAACACATTTATTTTTTTTTGATGAAGAGCAACAAAGTTTGTGTTGAAGAATACTGCAGCTTCACTGTGTTGAAAACGATGCCATCACAGTGCACATTTGAGCCCACATGAGGTGAGGGGAGCTTTACACTATGGTACATGCAGCAATCTCTAAGATGAATACGAAAAAAATATAATAATTTTGCCTTTGGTAGCCTCAGAATGAAATAATGGGGCTACGTCAAACTCCATTAAAGTCATATGAAAAAGAAAATACGCTGTCTTTCAGTACCACAGCTTTCTGTATCGGGTTATAATTAAAAGAAAAACACATCTGAACCTTTCCAGGTCCTTAAATGATGTAACTACAAAATTGAATAATAAACAAAAAGACCCTGAATATGAAAAATATTAAATCGAGTAAAAAAGAAAGTGCAAGTGCATTATGTGAAAAAAGTAATTAATTGGGTCAGTAACAGGTGATAGTGATCAAATGGGGACGGTTAACTGATTATTTTCCCCTCTGATTTTGTCTTATTTTGGAGCTAAATGATCCGGAATCATTGCCTTCATCGAGTCAGCCGTGATGTTTCAAACCGATCAACGTGAAACTTTATATTGTGACCGGAAAATGAACAGCATGGCGAAGAACGCAGGGTGTAAAGATCCATTTGAAATGCTGTGGTGGGATCTGGCAGCTTTGCGACAACTAATGTTGCAAATCCGATGAGCATGTTCAAAGTTAAAAGGAGTAGTACAAAAATCCAAAATCATGTGAAAGACAGATGATGTCACACTGAATTAAGTTACTACTTGAAAATGTGGTTATACAAGCTGTTGATTAACAGGATCTTCTTAGTTAATGACACTCTCCCTTTCTCACATTTTGGCAAAAAATACAAACATCTCCTGAGACAAAAAAAGAAGTATTTAAAAGAGAGTGTGCTTTCTTTTGTTTTTGCTTTATTGAATGTCTGAAACAGATACTGTGCTCTGTTCTGAAAAATGACCAACCCTGATCTCAGAGCTGTTGCCTCTACCAATGCGACAAGAGCGTCTTCCAAACTGTGACAAATCTGAGCCGAATTGTGGCTCGAGGACTTATCATCTGGAAACTACAAAGGCAAAGTGGTTATCCCACTTCCTTTCTACGCTTAACACATGCTCCACATTAATATCCAAGTAAGCGTAGGCAGGATAGACCGGCGCATTCTGTTCCACACTGGGTGCTTCAGGAAGACCCAAGATGCCTGCAGCCTCCGACCCCCCCCAAAACTAAAAAAACCCTGGAATAATCCAGTTGGTATGCCAGAGAGATATGATAAATCTCATTTCAATGACTCATTCCGGATTAGTCCTGAGCTGCGCTACGATTTTACCACAGAAACCACCAATCTGTGCGAAGCTCAGCTGTTTGCTTTGCTGTACATGATTACACTGACGTGTCAGAAGATGTGAATAATTAATAAAATTACCAGAGCTCTGCCACCTGCGTAAACGGCGCACATCGCCTCTCCCCGTTTGGGGACAGCTGCTGCCGCGGTGCTACAGCTGTTTAATATAGTCAAAGAAAGGGGAGGCAACTTTCTACATTGGTTTATTCAGAGAAACGCAGTTGATTGCGGCATTGATTGATGCTGTTCATTAAGGCTCATGATTCCAGCATCTCGCCCAAGAATATACCGGTTCTGGGACCTTAGATCTCGACTGCAGTTAAGAACCACATTCCACTTTGTTGGCGTGTATTAAAACCAAACCAAATCTATTCGGCTGGTCTATGGAATGCAGGTGAAAAGTCTCCGTTGTTGTCAAGCAACGCTTCTAAAACCCTTAAACATGTGAGAGATGTGTTGCGGTGGTGAAGGAAAAAGAGAACGTATGAGGATTATGACACTCGAAAATTTTAACTATTAAAAAACAGTTGCCAAACATCAGTCGCCAGCTATCGAACCCCTGCAGGAGCTATCCATTTACCGCCTTCAACTATTTTTATGGGGTGACAGGTTATTACTATAAGAGTGACTTGAGTCATATAAATAATCAAAACACTTTAGAAAGACTTTTAGTTTTTACTTTCAATGATATGTGGTTAAGTGAACACGTCTATAGTACCGCTCAAGTGTACCTGACAATCCATTGAATTTAAGTGGACTACTCCTGTCAGATTATGTTAACTATATTGCCTTTCTGATCGTATACAGTGCAATGCAACATATCAACACTCTAGAGATGTGGTAGAGCCTGATAATTATGGTCTATATTTGCTCGTGTGGAATTCTGATCTCCTTCTCAGCCCGATGTTATGTGCACTCTCTTTTCACCTGCCATTTGTTCTGTGAGGACAAGCTGATTTAGATCAGCATTTAATGGCCTGACTGATCACCTTGGATCATCTTTAGTAAACCGACGTGAATACGAGTGAGTGCAGTTCCTAATCAGCTCTGGCTGTTCTGTTTGTGGTCCGTGCCATTTAACAGAGCTCTGTGATCAATGCTCTCTGCAAATGTTAAAAACGATAGGACCAATGCCGCAGAGTTCTTGGCATGATCAGCGTCAAGCCAGATGGTGCTTTATGTTTATCATCATAGATTGTTACAGAGTGTTTGTCGTCGTCGCTCCTGCATGTGAGGATTTCTACTGGGAGGACACCCATGGAGAGCCGTTAGAGCTTTAGTGCCTGTCGCAGTTGCAGCCATTTGTTTTTCCTGTTCTTTAAGTTTTTCTTTTCTTCTTTTGTTCAGTTGAAGTTCCTTTGTTTCTCTCAATCCCAGTCATTCCTGTCTCTACTTTGAGTCACTAACTCTCTGAACTTAGACCCTTGCGGCCATTTTCTTAGTCGTGGGACGGCAGTGCCATTCCTCACTTCTTGATCAGCTGATACACTTAAAGCTGACTGCTTATCAAGAGTCAGCTGTCAAAAATTGAGGAGGAAGTGAGCTGAATTGAGATGAGATAGGCTTATGGAGAAAAGAAGATGCAAGCCATGTCTCCCATCAGTCATCATTCATCACGAGGAATATGACGTCCCTGGCAAACAAGATGGATGAACAAGGAGTAATCACTTAAAGTCAGAGGCAGTAACGGAAGAGTAGCTAAATGTGCTTTTATGGAGGGATGCCTGATCAAGGATATTAGATAATGGTTCCACTATGGGCTACAAGTTTGTTTTTTATCGCATAAAGTGCACCATCCATCCATCAAAATGTCAATACAGCTGATTCCTAGAGGTTTGAGGGGTAGGGGTGGGTGGTGTGTGTGTGTGTCAATGAACCAAACCCTGCTCGCCATCATCTCAAAGAGCGCTTATTCTCACCTGGACATTGAACTATATGTTTTTCAACCGGCACAGGTACAGGGAGAAGCTGGAGTGAGAAATCCAGAAAAAAACTTAGAAAAAGATGTAGATTGGCATGAGGACCTTGTCTTTACACAGGCACACTTAAATTGCCAGAAAACAGATGTAAAACAAAAACGTATCAGTGTGCCAGGCCTTTTTTGCGCTCTGATAACTAGGATAGGCCCCAGCACCCCAAGTGACCATTAGGAATAAGCGGAGGAGAAAATGAATGGACATTATACTTCAATTCTTTATTTTCTTTGTATTTATATCATTTTCCTTGGCTTTGCATTATTCAATAATAACAATCCAAATGTTTTATCTTAATGTTACAATACAGTTCTTATTAAGCTGTTGTAAAAACATTTTATTTGAAAATACAAAGGTATTTATTTACTAATTCCAATTAGCATTTTCTCCCAAAATGTATTTGGGCCTTCTTTTTATATTTCCCTCTCTTTTACATCCATTATTCAATTCAATTCAATTTTATTTATATAGCGCCACATCACAACAACAGTTGTCTCACAGCGCTTTCCAAACAGAGCAGGTCAGACCCTACTCTGAAGTTAACTACAGAAACCCAACAATTCCCACCATGAGCAAGCACTAGGCGACACAGGCAAGGAAAAACTTCCTTTTAACAGGCAGAAACCTTGAGCAGAACCATGGCTCAGGGTGGGCGGCCATCTGCCTCGGCCGGTTGGGGGTGAGGGGAAAGAGAGAGCAAGAGAGAGAGAGAGGGCGAGAGAAGGACAGAAGGAGCAGAGAGGGGCAGCCAACACAGCAACACGTAGAATAGATTAAAAATGGCAATGATATTAATGCTAATGATGAGCAGGAACATGGGGGCAGCAGGAAACTCCCAACCACAGATCCAGACTCCACAGCTCTAGGAACACCTGCAGGAAGTGATAGGAGGAGACTCCCAACCACAGATCCAGACCCCACAGCTCCAGAGCCAGGAATATCTGCAGAAAGTGTTAGGAAGACAGAGGAGACAGAAGGGGGACGAGAAAGCACACGACTACGGGGAAGGGAGAGAGTCCAGTTAGTAACATTGTTAATGGAATGAGGTTGCACCGGGAGGGAGAGAGAGAAAGGAAAGGGGAGCTCGGTGCATCATGATGCATCCCCCGGCAGTCTAGGCCTATAGCAGCACAACCAGGGGTGGACTTACTCTAACTATAAGCTCTATCATAAAGGAAAGTCTTAAGCCTACTCTTAAATATAGAGACGGTGTCTGCTTCCCGGACCCAAACTGGAACCTGGTTCCACAAAAGAGGACTCTGATAGCCGAACGCTCTAGCGCCCATTCTAGTTTTCAAGACTCTAGGAACTGCCAGTAACCCTTCATTCTGGGAGCGCAGTTCTCTGGTAGGGCAGTAAGGTACTAAAAGCTCTTTAAGATAAGATGGGGCCTGACCATGAAGAGCTTTATACGTAAGGAGAAGGATTTTAAATTCTATTCTGGATTTAACAGGAAGCCAGTGCAAAGAAGCCAAGACAGGAGAAATATGATCTCTTTTTCTGGTTCCTGTAAGAACACGTGCTGCAGCATTCTGGATCAGCTGAAGAGTCCTAATGGACTTTTTTGAAGACCCTGATAACAAGGAATTGCAGTAATCCAGCCTAGAAGTAACAAATGCATGGACTAGTTTTTCTGCATCATTTTTACACAGGATGCTCCTAATTTTTGCAATATTACGAAGGTGAAAGAAGGCGGTTCTTGAAATTTGCTTAATGTGAGAGTTAAACGACATGTCCTGATCGAAGATAACTCCAAGATTTCTCACAGTGGTGCTGGAGGCCAGGGCGATGCCATCCAGGGAAACTATATCTCTAGATAATGCGTCACGAAGGTGTTTAGGCCCTAGAACAATAACTTCAGTTTTAGCTGAGTTTAACATTAGAAAATTGCAGGTCATCCAGGTTTTAACATCCTGAAGGCACATTTGAAGCTTAGCTAGCTGATGAGTTTCATCTGGCTTGATCGATAGGTATAACTGAGTATCATCTGCATAGCAATGAAAGTTGATAGAGTGTTTCCTGATAATATTACCTAAAGGAAGCATATATAAAGTAAAGAGGATTGGTCCGAGAACGGATCCTTGCGGAACTCCGTGGCTAACTCTGGCATGCATGGAGGACTCATCGTTAACATGCACAAACTGAAACCGATCTGATAAATAGGACCTAAACCAACTTAGAACGGCTCCTTTAATTCCGATGAAATGTTCCAGTCTCTGTAGTAGGATCTGATGGTCAATGGTGTCAAAAGCAGCACTAAGATCTAATAAAACCAAGACAGAGACGAGTCCTTTGTCTGATGCCATTAGGAGGTCATTAGTAATTTTCACCAGTGCGGTCTCTGTGCTATGGTGAGCTCTAAATCCTGACTGAAAATCCTCAAACAAGCTATTGCTATGTAGATAGTCACACAGCTGTTTGGCTACTGCTTTCTCCAGGACCTTGGAGATGAATGGAAGGTTGGATATAGGTCTATAGTTGGCTAAAACATCTGGGTCCAGGTTAGGCTTTTTCAAAAGAGGCTTAATTACAGCAACTTTAAAGTACTGTGGCACATAGCCTGTTAATAAGGACAGATTGATCACGTCTAGCAGAGAAGTACCGACTAAGGGTAGGACTTCTTTAAGCAACCTAGTCGGGATGGGATCCAAGAGGCAAGTTGAAGGTTTGGATGAAGAAATGATTGAAGTTAGTTGACAAAGATTGAGGGAAGCAAAACAGTCAAAACATATAACTGGTTCTGGTCCTACAGTTACTGAGTTTAAAGATAAGTCGATGCTAGTTGAGGGCAAGTCTTGGTGGATTTTGTTCCTGATAGCTAGAATTTTATCGTTAAAGAAGCTCATGAAGTCATGGCTAGTGAGAGCTATTGGAATACTTGATTCAATAGAGCTGTGGCTCTCAGTCAGCCTGGCAACAGTGCTGAAAAGAAACCTGGGATTGTTCCTATTTTCCTCAATTAAAGACGAGTAATATGCTGCTTTGGCATCACGGAGGGCCTTCCTATAAGCTTTAAGACTATCTTGCCAAGATAAACGAGACTTTTCCAGCTTGGTTGAACGCCAGTTCTTCTCAAGTTTCCGAGATATCTGCTTTAATTTGCGTGTTTCACTAGTATACTATGGAGCTAACCGTCTTTGTTTAAGAATTTTCTTCTTTAGGGGGGCTACGGCGTTAAGAGCTGTTCGCAGCGAGCCTTCAACACTATCAACAAGATGATCAACTTGGGAAGGACTGAAATTAACATAAGAGTCCTCTGTTTCTGTACGACTTGATAATGGATGTAGAGCTGATGGAATCACATCCTTAAATTTAGCTATAGCACTATCAGACAGGCATCTTGAGTAGACATTTTTACCCAGTGGAGGGTAATTCAGCAGTAAAAGCTCAAAAGTTAGCAGACAGTGGTCAGATAAAGACGGATTATGTGGGAACACTATTAAATGTTCAATTTCAATACCATACACCAGAACAAGATCAAGGGTGTGGTTAAAACAGTGAGTCGGTTCATGAATACTCTGAGAGAAGCCAATGGAATCTAACAGAGAGATAAATGCCGTACTGAGGCTGTCATTCTCAACATCCACATGGATATTAAAGTCCCCTACAATAATTACTTTGTCCGTTTTAAGGACTAAAGTTGACAAAAACTCTGCAAATTCAGATAAGAATTCAGAGTATGGACCGGGTGGTCGGTACACTATAATAAATAGAATAGGTTGCAGTGATTTCCAGCTTGGGTGGGAAAGACTCAGAACAAGGCTTTCAAAAGAGTTATAGTTCAATTTAGCTTTAGAGCTGATTACAAGACTGGAGTCAAAGATAGCTGCAACTCCACCTCCTCGACCTGTGCTTCGAGGAATGTGAGTATTCCTGTGACTGGGAGGGGTGGATTCATTTAGGCTCACATATTCTCCATCACCCAGCCAGGTTTCAGTAAGACAAAATAAATCAATCTTATAATCTGATATGAGTTCATTTACAAGCACACCTTTAGAAGAGAGAGATCTGATATTCAAGAGTCCACATTTTACTCTCTTATTTGCATGCACTATTTCTCTTGTGGTTTTAACTTTTATGAGGTTTCTATAGACAACTCCTCTGTTTACCCTTAATTTAAAAAATTTAAATGACCGGGGGACACACACCGTCTCTATAGGTTTTTCACTAAATAACTCCTGGAATGGAGGAGCAGAGAAGAGGGTTACATTACAACTCCGCTTCCTCCTCTCAACCCTGGACTGTCACCGATCTAGTCTGCTAACAATGTTGGCTAGAAATAAGGACATGGATTGTAATGTTGAAGGGGTTGGAAGTGGGTTCTCTGGTGGTCATGAAGGAGGAAGGTGTGCAAGATTTGACAATACTACAAACCCACTGCAATTAGAACTAGTCCTTCACAGAAAAACATTAAGGAGAAGACTCCTTCCACTATGATGTTGATGTGACTGTTACAAGAACTACCCAACACTACACTTTGACACTCATTAATTCAGATGAAGGAAACTAGCACTTAAACAACCACTTGTGCAATAATAAGGCAGTACATTGTACAGCATAGTCATTATGTGCGCCACAGATTTCGATCACAGAGTACACAAAACAAACTTTCAAATTTACAACTTGATTTTTCTAGTCAAATTTGTGTAAATGTATTTGTTAAATATATTATAAAAATACTTCCTTTTAAAAACTTTTGTATGTCTGAAAAACGGTCCACTTTAACATCTTTAATGAAGATCAATAGTTTTTGTATTTCTGCATAAGGGGCTCAGGTGTCTGAATGTATGGAAAACATTTTCTAAACGACAGCGCACACATTTGAACCCATACCAGTGGCTTGCATGTGTGTCATCATGTTTCAGATGGCTTGTTATGCCTGTAGTGAATCACTTGTTCCCACATATTGCCACTCACCCATGTTCTCTTTCGACAACAGATGTTGATGTAATTGCTGTTTAAGTGCGACAATGGCCACACAAGAGCGTATACGTTCGTACGTTGGAGAAACTTGGATTCAGTGTTTTGTTCCATTATGCTGTGAGTAAATAATCCCACTCTCGACACAAATCATTTAAATGTGATTCACTGGGGACTGTCGACTGACAGTGGCAGTGCAGTATGAAGGTCTCCCGCTCAGATCGACGGCGTTCTCTGCTGCAATTTCTCTTTGTTTGCCTGGCCCTGTTTCGGAGATTCATTTTTAATGTTAGGCATGTTAAATGGCAGCACGCTGAATCTCTGTCTATAGAAGTGCATCAGCTTACGTCATATCTGTATACACGGGCGTGCATGTATCTTCCAGCCCATCTGGGTGTTATGTGGAGCCATATCTGAAGTGTTACTATGGAAACCGAGCCCTGCTGTTTTATAGAAAAATATATCCAGATGAGTCTTTCTCTTCTCCCTTGTCACACTTCTTGTGTGACTTTTTTAAATGAATTTTTAAAAAAAGATTTGTTTTTCTTCACTGACCTATTCTTCAGTCATCTCTTAATCAAAACACAGAGGATTGAGCCATTTCTGCTTTCTTGGCATTCCTCCTTTTTTAACCCTCTCTCCACCTTTGTCACTTTTCGTATCCATTCTTGCTAATCCCATCTTCTTTCATTTTTTTAAAACTTGAGCTGTGTTTCCACTCCACACTATCTTCCATCTTTCATCGCCCTCCCTCCTCTGGGTTTCTTATTACCATTCCTTCCTCCACCTCCAACTCTTTTGTGTATGTCTCTATTTATTCTTCCCTCTCCCTACTCTTCTCTCTCCTCTTGTTTTCTCTATGCTGCCTTCCTCCCACTTCCTTCCTCCTCCTTCTCTCTTTTTCTCAGCTTTGTTGTCCTCATGGAGAATCCAGCATGTGCACCTGCAATTAAGCCTGACAAACCACTGGTAATTAGACCTCTCAAACCGTGTTTTTTTCTTTTTTCTTTCAATGTTTTGTTCACAGTGCTTAGCCTCTTCACTCTTTACTTGACCCATTTCCCCGGTCTCCTTTCTTTATGTTTTCCTCACAACTTCATCTTTCACTTTTGTTTTTTCGTAGGCTTTTGGATTTTGATGACGCGCTCACTGGATCAGATCCTCAACAAACAGTCAACTTGACAATGTAAATAACAGATTAGCAGAAGTGGTGTGCGAGGGATAAAGAAAATCTATGCTTTTACTCTGCCTTTGTTTATCCATCTATCAAAGTGTTCCTCCACGCTTAATTAAGAATATAAGCACAAGCATATTCTCATTAAGATTCTAGAGCTACATCGTTGCAGGAAATGCCCAAATTTGTACTCCCTGTTAACTTTTCACAGCAGGCTGTGACTAATTGCTTTTCTCCCAGCCTGCCACCTCTCTCTGCTTGCATTTTTCCCTCTCATGCTCTTTCTCTATCATTTCCCCTTCATGCTCTTCTTTAGTAATCTTTGTATGTAGAGGGGCCATAAATACCTGTAAATAGAGGTCAAGTGGCAGCCAGGGGGATCTTGCATGGTTGGAGGGAGCAGCTAGAGTCGAATGATGAAAATACTCCGAGGAATGATTTATTGACTTTTTTTAGCCTTGTTTTCAAAGACCTTTGTAGTACTTTATCACAGTGTGATTCTGACTAAATTGCCCTATTTAAGGTGCTAATGATGAAACGTTATTTTGAAAAAATAAGACAAAAAACGTGCAAAAAAGGTTAGCTTCCACTTAGTAATGGAGATAAAGTATAGCAGTGGAAGCTAGATTAACCTTTTAAAGTGATACAAGTTAACCAGGCTTCTTGTATATTCATTATATTTGCTTTTATATAAATTAATTGCGTCTAAATGAAAGACATGACTACATACATACATCCCTTTTCTTAATAACACCTGTTTGAAAAAGAACTGACTGGTTGCTTGTTGAAATGTTTTCAAAGGATCAACAGTTATCCCCGATGGGTAAGAACAGTTTCCCTTTTTTGACTAAAAATCCGGTTTAGAGGATCAAGCAGAGAAAGCAGTGAAAGTCGTGTGTATGTGAGAGGGAGAACGGGGAGACAAAAAGAGGAGAGACACTCAGTGCAGCTCTGTTGGAGTGTCTAATGGTCACTTAGCCTGGCAGTGAGTCGATGACGCTCTGAGGTTGTCAATCTGTCAAAATGCACACAGTGTTATCCAGCCTCCCTCCAAAACCCCACAAGGATCTCCACATACACACATAACTCACTATATAGTGGCTGCTCTGTCTATGATGTTTGCCACAGGGTTCCTCACAGGGAGTCAACACACAGTATAATGGATTTGGCATTGTCACCTGATGCTCTGTGAGAAAAAGATTTCTCTCTGTGGATTTCATAACCTGCTACGTAGGAAATGCAGTTTCTTTTGCAATTAGAGAGTACTATAAGGGGTGGCTTATCTGCATTTTAAAATCCTGATCATTGTTGGATTTTTATTCCTTATAACCATATCATACATATCCCCTCTTTAGTTTTTATAGACACCCGTCACTGTCAGTCCAAAAATTAGTACTGTCACGATTTATGTGTGCACTTTAGGTGATGTGGATGTAAACTGGGGCTGCAGTTATAAAAATCTGTCTTTTTATAGCCGTCTAACTGAAACACATCTCCTTCCAAATGCGACCCCAAGGGACATCCTCTCATGCTGGCAAATATAACCTTTGAATAAATTTGAAAAATAGTTGAGCAACTGAAGCTGAAGTTTAACCACTGTGTCCATGAAGGTATGGTTTTGGTGTTTAAAGGATATCTTTTTAAATCTATAATCATAATTTGCTTTCTGACTCTAATAAAATTATTTTACTATCTTAATACATCCAGGAAGTAATGACAAAAAATTGCTCTATTAACTATTACAATGCAACTCAGATGTTAAAACGAAGCTGTCTTAACAGCATTCCATTATTGTTTGGGTTGCATTTGACGTTATGAACTAACAACATAAGGTTTTGGGTCTGATTATCTATTTTGTAAGGTTATGCTTAGCCCTGACTAGTAAAATTGTAAGTGGAGCTTCAATCTCCCCTTTAATCAAAGATGCTTTTGCTGCCCGGTAACATGCAAATAGACAAAAGCAAACTGACATGCTGACGAGTTGTAATTTAAGCTGCATCTGTTTAGGATATAAACTTTGGAAAATATAGTAACAGCGCAATCATTTAGGCTTTTATAGCAAGTCTGCAGCATTTATGACTGTGTACCAATGTAGCTGTTTCACAGTCTGTCATGAGACTTGGTTGACTCACAGAGTTGTGAGTCAAATGTTAAAATTATCCAGCATCTCATGTGCAATCAGAGATTTTAGAATAGAATACTTTCTCTATTTTGGTGTAATCACAAAGGACCTCAAAGGAAAAATATATTACAAAAAACTTTCTAAAACCAATAAAATATATCCCTATAAGAAGGAGGGAACTCATTGTTTTAGTATAGACGACTAGTTGTACTAGTTAGTGGGTTGAATTGTGATTGAGCCACACCTGTGATGGAAGGGAAGTGTTATTCAGTTCACCTGTCAATGGTCAATTCGATTCAATTTAATTAATGTTGTGCCAAATCACAACAAGGGTCGTCTCTTGAAAGATGGAGTCCAATCCAGTCCAATCCAAACCAACTTGATTGATAAAGCACTTTACATCGACTACAATGCTGTGCAGAAAATCTTTTTTTAAAAGAATAAAATACAAGAACAGATAAGAACACATTGAAAAAAGTATGCTGTTAAAACAATACTAAAGTTCAAGAAAATTAGACTCCAGTTAACTTTAATACAGTCATAATCCCGTCAGTTCCAGTTCATTAGATTACAAATGCATCCAACAGATACATAACCAAGTAAGATTAAAGAACATTTATCAGCAAAGGAAACCATCAGACTGCACCAAATAGTCTTTTCAATCCATCCTTATCATGCATGAGGTGACTGTGGAGAGAAAAACACAACTTTTAACACAAATAAATGCTGCATAGTATCACTCTGGTGTGAGTGTAATTTTTATTTTATTCTGTTCCTGCATTTTATTAACTGTCTCTCTTGTCTCCCCCTCCAGGGTTGGCATTTACACTCCTCCACAATGCCTGTCAGCCTCCGCCCTTCTCCCTCCCATCTTCAGGACAAGTGCTCGGTGTCCCCTTCCTCCTCCTCTCACCCCCCTCGTCATCCTCAGCTTCGGCTGACCCTGCCCTTCCTCTCCTGTTCCTTTTCTCTGCTCCTCCTTTCCATCCTTCTCCTGCCTGCCTGCGAGTCCCGGAGGGGGGGAGGTCCGGGATCAGGGCCCGGAGGTGCCCCGGGGGGACAAGGAGGCCAGAGGGGAGGTGGGAATCAGAGGGGTGTGGTCATCCCTCCTCCGTACTCTCCCGGTTTACCAGCAGTACCCCCTATTAGCCCCAAATTGATAAGCTCGCTGAGTATCGCTGTCATCCTGGTTGGCAACTCGAGTGAGGTAACTTTGGGGGCCGGACTTGAGAAAGAGGACTTCCTCCACATCCCGTATCCTCCCAAAGTCGAGGTGGTCACTATGAATGAGACTGACCCGAAGAGCATTATAAATCGGATCTGCACGCAGATGACCAGGAACTCTCTTCAAGGCGTGGTGTTTGGTGACGACACGGATCAGGAGGCCATCGCGCAGATACTGGACTTCATTTCTGCTCAGACACACATTCCTATCCTGGGCATTAGAGGAGGGTCCTCGATGGTCATGGCAGCCAAGGTAGGAAGACGAACAGTCTATAGCACCCACAATCGAATCATGTAGTTTCCTCGAAAAGAGATTATGCGTAAATTGCTCAATTAATTACCCTCAAGACACTGTTAAATCAATTCAGATGGAACATTTTGAATTAAAAATCACTGACAAAACCATTTATACAAATTTCTCTCATAATTAACTTTTTTTAATTTGTGTCAATCTACAAAAAAAGCACATTTCATCCATTTTCCCTCACTTCGTTTAAAGATGTATCTCTTTCCACTCAGTGTTGCTCCTCATTCCATCCCTGCAGTTGGTTTCTCCTGTTAATTGATGACATAACTGGCATATAACAGGACCTACAACACGAAAGTAAACAGCGCATGCTGTGTCAGAAACATCTTTTGGATTGTACTGAAGCTTTTTGGTGCAAAACACAAAACAACATTAAAAAAAGCACTTTAACAAATCTGAAACAGCCAAAACAATTCACAAAACAAATTGATGGAAAATAAATGACATTTTGAAAATATGACATTTAAGAGAATATCGATAATTGGACTTGCGGTTGTGAAAAAGCAAATAATATGGAAATGCAACCACAAAACAGCCAGCACAATATTTTTTAAAACCATATTTCTCAAAACTGTGTCAAATTTGTAAAAAGGCATATTCAAGTAGTTTCTAATTATTTCACAAGGCATGAGCAAAGAAGTAATCATATATAGATAATGAATAATGATAACAGAAAGGTTGAAGCAGCGTAGGTTGTCCTACTTCATAAGATTTCTGGAAGACATATAAAATTTTGTCAGGATGTTAAAATACTTTTCATTAAGAACCAGTTAAACAGAGTAATCAGTGTGACTGTCATAGCATTAGTTTATTTGTTTATCGAACTTCTTTACATGGTACAGGCTAACAGAAGAAAAGAAGAAGGGAAAAAATCTTGGAAAATATTAAAGGCAGAGTTTCTTTTATAAAAGAATGATATCATAGATTCACATGAGGACGAATGGATCACAAAACATGCACACAAATTTACCCATAAATGTGTGTTTGATCCCTTCATCTGATACTGTTTGACCTGAACCAACACACATTTTTGGGTGGATAATAAGTGGAAAAAGTTTATTTTCATGCAGTTTCTGTAAAATATGGATATGGTTTTTCCCTAACTAAACCACACAAAAGGGTAGATAAGGTAGAATATGTTCCTCTCCCTGGTAGTCATTTTACGGACATTACACTAAAGTATGTATGAACTGCTATATCTGATTGAATGTTACTCAGCTTCCTGTCATAATGGTATATAGACTTTCACTTGATAGTCTTTATTAGTATTTCTCAGTTTGACTGTCAAGGTAGTTGCTCTTCTGTAAGTGACTGTGTTCATCCAACTGTGCACACACCCTGGTTACTTTGCCAAAATTTTTCTCTCACTCACATACCCGAGGGCAGATCTTTGCACACCTAGATAATTATTGTTGAACAACATGATAAATCTTGAGAATCTGAAATGAAGCCCTAAAGGACTAAGTTCTTTTGGACAGTTTTTTTTTGTTGTTGCATGAGCATAATTTGACGTCTGCTGATGTGAGCTCTCGGGCTAAGTTCTGCTTGATCTCTCACATGGCCCAATGTGCCTCAGGAAAAACTTAAATTTGCATGTAGTCTAAAGAGACACAACAGCAAGTGGTATTACGGAGTCAAATGGTTTACTCCGCCACCCCCAAAAAACATGGCTATGAATTGAAAGGCTTAAAAAAAGGGAGCTGATTTACTCTGGACCTGTTGTATTTTGACTAAAGTGTGTCACAGATCTCAGGAAGTTGTATAAACCAATGAATAAACGGTATAGTCTAGCGTAGGCTCTTTATAATCTAGAAATCAAACGGTTTGGCTTTACTTGTTGCTCCATAGAATGTTTGAATCAAAGATTTTTCTGCACTTAAATGAACAAACAACAATCTGCAGGCTCTCTAGTGCCTCTGCAACATTGTGATGAGGCCTTTTTTTTACTGTGTTTTCCAAACGATATTGCAGCACTATAAAGATCAATGTGCTAAAAAATACAAGGAAAGGAATATAAGGATGAACAAAAATATGAAAAATAAAAGGAATGAGTAAAAATGATTAAAGAAGACAGCAAATTTCTCAAAATTAGTGTGATAGAGGTCAAAGTATGACCAATATGGTAGATTATTAAAAAAAACAACCTAATCAGATTATATTTATGTGTTTGTGTGTGTGATTGGGTGGGGATTAAACATAATTTTATACTTAGGATAAGTTTCAGTTTTAGAGATGATATCACCTACAAAGTGATTACTGTTCACTTGGCATTTTCTAGTCAAGCCTTTCTTCTTTCTCTGCAACACACGTTCATCAGTCACACGCTCACACATGGAGAATGAGGGGGTGAGTGCGATGGGCTCTGTTGGCATGGCAACCACATGCTTATATATTTCTCTCTACATACACTCTGAAAGCAGTTACAGGGGGAGAGAGGGAGTATAAATCATTATTTCTTATTTGGAAAAAGCAATGACGGACGAAAAAGGTCACGGTTGAGGACGGGTGAGGTTTTGAGTAGATGAATGAACAGATTTAAGCTCAATAACAGGGACAGAATCAGGAAAAAACTATCACAAATAGGTAGGGGAAAGTGAGGTTATTGATGGGTGAATTGCCTCTCAGTGCCGCGAATGAGTGTTTCTTTTTAAGCCACTGTAGCTGTTTTTTGTTATTTATAGAGTTTGAGTCATACAGTCCTATAAATTCCCGATAAAAAACAAACAGCACTAGAAAAGCACCAGAAGAAGAACAGATACTTCCAACCAGTTAGTTGAAAAGATTGCTTAAAAAACATCAGATAACTTTTTTGAAAAAAACATCACATGGTCTCACACTAAGGCATCAAGTTAATTTTCAAATATGCACAAATATTTTTGACATTCACTTTAAATTGGGTTTACAATACATGATAAATTGTTTTGGAAGGTTCTAATTTATACTACTATGGATTAAATCTTCCACAGCTATTAATGATGATTAATACTCTTATTGGTTTGTGTCATACAGCAGCACTTGGGGTGCCTCTCAAAACTGGAATGTAAAATTCCGTACCCCAATGGCTGCTGCCCTGCAGATTCCAGATGTTTCCCTGTCACACACCAGACTCAAATGGATCCCTCAGCATCTTGATGGGAAGTTTTGTAAGGGCCTGTTCAAAACCCATTCATCTTTGCCAAGTGGTTTAAAACATTCAGGATGGAATTTGACAGCACACTTTTAGGAAGACATACATTAATTCAGACAAGAGTCATCGAAAAACTAGGCAAACTGTTTGAGTTGTTTCAAAGTTTGAAGCAACTCGAACAAAGGACAGTTTTACTGCTGATCAAACAAGTTTATCTATTGTGTATATTTAAAACTTTGCATCTGACATTTGTTTGGGGCCCCACAGTCCATTACAATATGGTTCTGGTATCAGCACCATCAGCAAGATTGGATCCTGACTAATCGAATACACTAACTGCAGTAGTTTAAAAATGCTCCTCATAGATATTTTGTGATCGAGCCGAACTGAGAGGACTCTGACCACCGTCTTTACTGACACAGTCGGGTAAAACTCCTGTTAAGAGTTTGACCTCGAGATTAAATTTTTTACTGCATCCTTGGCTTAGTATACATGTGAGGATGCAAAATCAATTTATCCACCACAGTATATTTGACTCTTTTCAAGAAAATGTTGTTGCTTTCGGTCGAATAATTTTTTAGATCTTCAAATATCAAATAACTGCTACTTGAACAAAGACAGCATCATATGCTGTTATTATGAAAGAAACTGAATTTGGCAGACCAACAATCTGAAAATGCTTTGTTTACACACTGTGGGATTTCTGTTGTAGTTTATGTCTTCAAAAACAAATAGAAAAACATGCAAATAAGAGCATTTTCTTTGGGAAATTGGGTGTATTACTACACAGTTTGGCTTTGCTGTTTTTAAAAAAAAGATGGAGGTTTTGCAACATCGGCTTTCCTCCAGACTAATGGACCTTCTGTCAAATTTGGTGTATACATGCAGCAGTAATTTAAATTCATACATCCGAATACATATCTTCATTGAGGAGTACCTGTAAGCTCTGAGCAGATAAGCAGCCATTTACTGATTAAATAACAAAACACTGTGTAAAAAAACAAAAAAGAGCCTGATGGGGTCAAATAAATGACCCTGTTGCCATCGCATTTTGGCTTTTATTGTCTGAGATGACCACAGGTCGTCAGCCTCGATTTGCATGGTAGGTTTTGGCAGGAGGTTTTAAACCGGATGCCCTCCCTTGCATTTATCCGGGCTTGGGGCTGGCCCCCACAGAACGCCTGATGCCCCATTCGAGGATGCATTGCAGGCAACTGGGGGTTCAATATCCTGCCCAAAGACACCTCAACATGTAGCCTGGAATCAACCACTGTGTCCATATGCCTAAAAAGAGCCCTCTCATCAGTTCACTTCTGTTTTGTTGTTCCTCCTGATGTCTGTAGTTTGGACAAACTTTCCATTAGGACATGCAATTTCATTACATATAGCCAGAAAGTATTAAAATACATACACACACAAATAAAATACACAAACGTACAGTGCACAGTGTTCCACATGCTCCTTGGAGATGATGAATCCGAGTTGACCAGCTTAATTCGTAGCTTTGTTTCACGCCAGCACCTCTTTATATAAAGTGTGTCGTGTGCAGGTTGGACCAATATGCAGCTGGCAATTTGCACGTTCCATTAATTCAGACCGTGCCATGTGTTGATATTGGCATAATGGGACGACAGAGTTGGCCTTAGCCCACACTTAGCTGTGGCTCTGGAGACTAATGAGGTCTTTCAGATCCATTGTTGGGATTTAAGCTGTGTGTGTCTGTGCATACATACAGATGAGAACTGAGCCCTGGTGTAAAATAATGATCGCCTCTTTGCCTGTGCTCGGGGAGATTAGAGCAGCTGTTTTTTGCCACAAACAAGATACCTAAGGGCATGCGATGTGCTCGTATCATTTCTCATAAGTGGTTCGAGGCCCTCAAATGGGACTTTTTTTCTTTAGGTTTTCCTGCTTCATTCAGTACTGCCTATAAACTTTCTTAATTCCCAGTGAGCTGCCAGTTTACAGTTTTTACTTGTTTAATATAGGACAGTCTTGTATGGGAAAAAATAAATAAACGGGTGGTCAGTAATCAAACTTATGGATGAACGGGCTGCTGTGTTTTGGCTCCCTCACGGTATGATTTTTCCTGTATGAAAAAAAAAATCCTTTTCTGTACACAAATAGCTCTCCCTGTCACCTAAAACGGATTCACTGCTCTTTGATTGATCACCATAATTATACACCCTCTCTATCCTAAAATAGGCATCTTTTCAGAGAGGTGTGGGTACATGTGGAGTAACACGATCTGGGAAGTAAATTATCTCACAGACCTGTTTGGCCACTTGGATCTGACATGAGTTGAGCGATAAGTAGATTCCTGCTAATCCATTTCTGCCAATAATTATTAGAGAGGGTGCAGTCTTTTTTTTACGCAATTGTTCTCATTTCCATATTGTTAGATGGTAGTCATTTTACGGACATTACACTAAAGTATGTATGAACTGCTATATCTGATTGAATGTTACTCAGCTTCCTGTCATAATGGTATATAGACTTTCACTTGATAGTCTTTATTAGTATTTCTCAGTTTGACTGTCAAGGTAGTTGCTCTTCTGTAAGTGACTGTGTTCATCCAACTGTGCACACACCCTGGTTACTTTGCAAAAGCACTTGACTTCTCCATCATACTAGGTTAGTTGTACAGTCCATAAGGGGATCAGGGACTACATGCGCATTGGCCTCTTGAATTAGTTACAGCCCCAAAAGACAGAGGCTAAAGAAACTACAGAAATGGATCAGAATCAGGATCAGAAATACTTTAATAATTCCAGAGGGAAATGATTTAGATAGATACAAAATATACAACTATCTTGATTTTTCTCCATGAGATTTTGCAACCTTTTATTGAGTGCGATAAAAACTTGTACCTGTAATTTTTATTGGCTCAAACATCACTTGAAGCAGAAGTCCAGAGAAATAAGTTTTAGTGTCTCCAATGAATATTTTATTTTTAAAATATAAACACATTTTAAAGTTTATACCAATTAAACACATATTGAAACTTATGAAATGCGAAAATAATAGCAAAAACTGGGTAATATCATATTTTTCAACCAGACTGGTGACAGGTGACATACTCTATTCATGTAAGGATTACTTTCCAGGCATGTGGAGGGAAAAAAAACCCATTACTTACTAGTCTAGGATGGGTCACTAACAACAGAGAGGCTTCAGCGGCTATCAGTAGCTATACCCATCCTCTTTGTAAATCCATTACCATTCTTTAAATAAACTTTCTTTCTCTTGCCCTGACTTTGTCCTCACTGGATACTGTGGCACTCTCCATCTGATTGATGTTCTCTTTTTCCTGGCTTAGTACACATAACCCTTTACCAGTCCAACAGATGGGGCCTGTGATGGGAAATAAATCTGCTCGGAGGTAATCCTGTTTGCCATCTCTGCTATTTCGAACAGTCAGCTGTAGGAAGTGAAATGGGGCGCAAATGCTTGACGTTCACAGCTAAAATCAAAAGAGCTAAGTCTAATCTGAGACGTCATAAAACAAGAGAGCTTGGGGGTTCTCGTGGCAGTGGTTTAGACAAAAAGAAGAAAAAGTTTTGTGAAGTCAAGTGCCAAGGCTCAGGTAGTTTTCCCTGGGAGTATTTTTTTTCTCTTAGAGATTTAGTTTAAAAAATGTCTTGACTGAACCTCAGTTTAACATATTTCTTACTGAAAGACGTTGATAGTTAGGGATACGAGTACTTGGGGTGAAATGTAATAGTGAGATCAATCATCCGTAAAATCTTCACTACCAATTAATTTCAGATGTTTCCAATAAGAATATTCATCTATCCACCGACTTTCCTCCAAACAGAAGTTTGGGAATGTTCCAGGAAAGAAATGCAGAAAATCCTTTCCCCAGTTCCAGATTTCGAGCTCTGGGGGATCCTGAGGCATTCTTTGGCTAGTATAGACACATGATCAATTCTGTGAGATGTGGTTTCAAGGATTATCCGCGTCGGTCGAAAACGTTCCAAATGGAGATGGCCACCTATATTTGCAATTAAATGCTTGAACCGGATCAGCGGAAGTCTTTTGTTAAAGAGGATCAGCGGCTCTAGCCCCAAAAATTCCCCCAACTTGGCACAATTTCCATCAGGCTGAGCCCACTCCCTCTGAAAAAATACTCATTTTTAGCTGCTTGCACCCACAGCTTCATCTTTTTGGTAGAAACCAAATCTTGTGATCATGGGCGAGTGTGGCATTGTGGATGGACCAGTACATAGAAAGATTTGCCTCACTGCCGTATTGCCTCTCCACTACAATGAGCCACATCAATACCCTCATGACTTAATTTGTCTCTAGATCATATTACTGTACAATAAAAGGTAAGCACTGCTACCTCCCTTTATTTGCTACTCTGATCTATGCTCCCAGGATAAACATACTCTCCTAGTTTTGCAAGCACGCACACACAAATCAAAGAAGTCGGGTACAGTTTAGGTCAAAGAAGCAGTACAGTGGATTTTCTTTAGTCCGTTGTGTCCTTTTGTCCTCTTTGTTCTAGTTTTTGCAAAGGTTGAGTGGTGGTGAGGATCCGAATGCGAGTTGGGACAGAGCAGGAGACAGCAGCTACAGAATTAAGATTTATATTATGATATAACATCAAGCCCAAGCCAGAACTACAAAAACCAAAGCTTGTGAAATGAAATACCGGAGGGAATGAAAACCTTGACCAAACACACATGGAGGAAGAGCAGCAGGGGAGAGCGGAAATAAGTGCAAGTGGCAGGTAAACCAGAGGTGACAACAGCAAGGATCTAACAATCGCAGAGACAGACCGTGGATCTTAAATACAGAGGAGGATGATAAGTGTGAGAGAGAGGGGAGTGAGTGAGTCGTGAACGGAGGTAGCTGAGGGTAATTTTCCCACGTGAAGGAAGTGGCGCTTATGAACAGTTTGAACGGGAACTGAGGACACAATGGAATAATGAAAAGGAAGTTGATACAAAACTGAAGACCAATTCAATTAAATGTAAAAAATATTTATTTAAATTAAATGTTTGTGTGGCTCATTCGGTAAAGGAGTTGCTGTGGGCGGGAAAGATCTTCTGTAGCGATTATTGGAGTTTTACAACTAATCGGAAGGGTGGTCAGGGTTGTCCATAATGTTCTCATAGAACAAAAAATAATAATCAACCAAAAAAAACTAAACTAAACTTAACAAAAAATTCATAAGAAGACCCAAAACAAACATCAGTTCACAACAGTACTAAAATTACAAAAAAAAGTGAACAAAAGACAATTAAATCCACAAAAAACAACAACAACATAAGCCATGACATGGATTTCTTTTATTATGTTATCTTTTTACACAACCCTTTTGTCTTATTATGTATGTGGTCCTATACCCCTGTCTGATGAATACGGGCTCCAATGAGCTTTAAAAAAAAGAAATCCCTTTACTGTCATATTTCTTCTGAACAATTCCTACATTTTAATTGTGTCCATTAAATGAGCTGCAGAGTCTCTTCTTAGGCATTCCTCCTTTGCTTTCTCTTTCACTTCCTCCTTGCCGTTCTCCTTATAATGAGTTCTTTTTATCAGCCACTGTGCAGTTCGTGGTCGGGATGAATAATTTTAGAGATCACAGGAGACTTCTTTGCATTGCACTTGGTTACAACAGGTTGTCAGTAGGCTTTTGGAGTCTCTTGGCCAGCACGACCTATCTTGGTTTTTAACATTCCAATTTATGAGGCTTAATTACCCAGCTAATCTTATTAAGTAAGACAAAGATGGAATGTGATTTAAATGGAAGTGGATTAGCCTTTCATGACAGCATATTACAGTCAGTTAGAGCACCTCTGATCCCTCATCAGTTTATTAATCTTAACCTTGACATCTACATGATGTCACCACAACTAGCTATCAACAGTTTTTTTTAAATTAATTTAGTTTAATTTTATTAATAAACTTTTTATGTGTCTTGTTTCAAACAAACAATAATTTATTTTTTTTAGCATGAAAAAATTGTCTCCATCAAAATCACAGTTCATCTCTTGTTTCTACAAATGAAACACTGTTAAGATGTTACACCCTTTCTTTATCTATTTCTGTTTTGCACCTTTGACATCACACACACATTTATGTCCTCTATATTGCATGGAAGAAATTTCAACCAGGTGAATGAATTTTGAGATTTGTCCTCTTTTTTGGAACTGTTTTAGTCTCAAACTGAAATACATACATACATACATACATACATACATACATACATACATACATA
>CAJRST010016668.1:6423020-6458666 GCA_907169785.1 Menidia menidia | reverse complement strand
TACATACATACATACATACATACATACATACATACATACATACATACGATTATTTAATAATTGATGGGATTCATGGGATTACCATGAAGTGTGTAAAGTTCTTACACACTCTGGATCAGTATTTTGAAGCATCAGCCTGACTATGATCTGTTTAACAAGATATGGCTGCAGCAAATTCTTGAGCGTCAGATCAGAATTTTTACCTGTTTTATGTGATTTTTATGGTAAATTCTTCAATGGTCTGAGGGTATCTTCAGTTCCCAAAGGAACAAAAAATGAATAAAAACGGAACACAAAGGAAACGAGTGCAAGGATTTGAAAGATTGGATGTCTGATCTGCCACTTCCTTGTCTTTGTCGTACAAATGGATTGTTTAAAATAAAAACAACCCTCACACACAGACCCACACTATCAACTTTTCATGTTCTGACAAAGTCGTGCAAGTCCTCACCGAAATAAAAATATATATATGTAGACCCTGGTAAATTATTTAGTTTATTTCTTGTTCTTTATTTGGTGTATCTATCTTTTTTTTTTTTTTACTGGTTTTATTTTTGCTTTAATGCTGACTTATTCTACTTTACGTTTATTCAAAGCATGCATAATGAAGGCTGTTTTGATAACTTAGACTGCACAACACAAATACATCACTCCTAATCACGTCATGGATTTTCTTTATTTAGAAGTTTTCCTCTAATTTTCTATAGGGTAACATGATAAACTGACTGACTGTCTCAATCGGCTACTGTTACTCTGATGAGCGCAGTGCACTGTAGAGTAATATGGTGTGCTGAGTCAATCATGAAGATGACACTGCCAAGCCTCAGGGGCATCTACTCTACACATAATGCTGACAGTTCAATGCAAAATGGATCATTGCAGACACATTTCAAGCAAGCCAAAGACTTTTCCAGATTCTGCACTGCGGAGGCAGATGCGCGAACGGCCGCGTTGTTAGAACTGGCAGGCTTGGAAGAGGCGTTAACATAAGTTTCTCCACTTATACATTGTGAGCTCTGATTAACAGCGCTAGCCTGTCATTGCTACTCTGCTCTATTTATGATTATTCAAGCATGAAAACCATAAATACTTCAGCTTCCACTATTGTATGCCACAGTGTTACATTTCCTGTCTTTCTACTTTACAGCTTTTGCTTTCCATAGTCAGTTTTACTGCATCTGCGATATATATTTTGATTCATTATTCCTATATGTAATCCTTTAATTCATCATAGGTTGTGTTCATACCAAATTTATGTGTGTATAAACATACATGAATATATATATACACACATATATACAGTACATACAAGATTTTTATCGAACAAACCAGAACTGTGTTCACTTTTAAGAATGGTGCATCTGACTATGAAGTATTGATTATACAGTTTTGAGAAGGAAAATACAGGCAGAGTATTTAGCCAGGAATGGAATTGTGATTGGTAAGTGACAAAGATTGTGTTTCATGAGTCAAGCACAGAGTGATTGACTGCTGTTCTGCATTCTGTGTAATTCTGTCCATGTGCCAATCACAGCAGCTGTCTGGTTGGTTTAAAATCACGGCATCAAGTGGTTGCCAGTTGGACTGTTGACATAAATTCAAACGGATGCCTCATTTATGGCAAATCGTTACTGAAACCTGAGCCCATCATATCTATACAGTCAAATACCAAGTCTAATGCAAAATACATTTGATACATTTATTGAAGTACCAGGACATAATGAAAAGACAAATTAAAACATTGGTCTTCTCTTACAGAAACAACAATGCATTTTTATGTGACAGTGTCATTACTTATTTAGCTATAACTAAGCTTGTAAAGTACATGACTCACTAGCTTGTAACATCTAACTGTAGCAGCTTACGGTAAACAAAAAATCCTTAAACACCATACGTTTCTTAAATTGTGGAATATTTGTCTTTATAATAGTACAAAAAATAGTACTTGACCATTGCTACAGTTTGTGTATTTTCTTTTTCTGTTGTTGATTTATCGCTGTGATTTATAGCCAAATCTTTGGTGGTGGACAGATATTTGACAATACTCTGGCACACTGAGGAGTTCATGACCAAGTCAATGTCTGCAAGCTATCCAAAACAATCCCAAATCCTCACCCATCCACGACTGTGCTTGATAGTTGGGATAGAATGCGTTGGTATGCTGTATTCTAGCAGTGGAATTTAGTCATTTACATTCATCAGTGAGCCTCCATTCTTTGAGACTGAGATAAGGAAAGGGGGAAGAGGGAGGAAAATGCAGAAGAACAATTTCGTATATATTTAAGTTTTGCTCTGCTTTCAAGTAAATCCCAAAATAAACTTCTCTCCAATTTGTCTATATAAGTATTTTTGTAGGCACATTGACATGTTACTCTGTGCTTAGCATGAAAGATCTGAATGATAAAACGGGCAAAACGAAATAAGATTTGAGGTTGCATACATCCATGATACCCAGGTACATTCTACCTCCAAACCCAACGCATGTAGGTCATACATCCACTGCTAGTTATGCTTAGTTCTACTTTTAAACAGCTAATTTAGTTCAAACGTCAGTAGTGCGTTTGTCCTGAGCTTTATGTTCTATGCTGTTTTCGTATGCCATGTCAGCTTTTCTGTGTAAAGTTTGGGGATGTAACTGGAATCTTACTTTTCTAACACCAGGCAACACCAGAAATAGTGGTTCCATCTGACATTGCATGGCACTCTTTAATGACATCTTATAAACAGTGAAAGATATTTCTCAGAGAGGACCAGGTGAATCTGCTGTTTTCATGTCAGTAAGGAAGTTTAACTCAAAGAGTTCAAGGCTTCACAGTTTCTTGCACGTTGTGTTGTGTTATCGAAAAGTTATTTAAATGAGTGAGGCAAAGTTTCTTAATAATTAGAGAAGATCGATCTTGTCGAATAAAGAGATCTATTCGAAGGCAACAGTGTAAGGTCACAGAGTAAACCCAAGTGAGTGCGTGCCGATGGAAAGGCACGTCCCCTTATATAACATAGTATGGATAAAGGAATGGAAAAAGGCCACTGTGCTTCTTATCAGCAACAAACAAAGAGATTCTGATTTACATCTCAGTCCTCAAGGAAATCCCATGGAGAATCTCCAAGAGGACAGGGTATGCATATTCTCAGGTGACAGGAAAGGGCCCCATTGTGGATTGATCAAAAGGAGAATCTTCTCAGGTGTGAGGATGGCACAAAGGGCAAGTCATACAATTTCAACGATAAACACAGGAATGGGAGATTCATCCTTGATGGGATCAAGGAAATTGTTGCATTTCCTACTGGTGCTAAAACCACAGTCGCCAGACATGCGAGACGCCTCTTAACAACCAGGTACCCTCAACAAAGAACCAAAAAATAAAAAATCTTTAGGACAATCGTTAATAACCGCGTTCATTGGCCTCCCTCTTAAGAGAAAACTAGATTTTCTTATTCAAGTGCTGACTGATACCACCGTCAATTTTTTGCCCAACGTTTGGAGCAGCGGTGAGCGAATCATTTCCTTCCCTTCGCATTGAGTCAGTGAGCGTAAACACGGACAGCGTTAATCCAACTCCTCCATCCTCTCTGTGGTCAGGGAGTGTTTTATCCCTAAACCCTGTCAGTGGGATTCTAACACCTGTCTCCAATTAGGTCTCTGACAACCGGCTGCAGTCTTCTTTTCAAACCCCAGTTTACTGCCACACTGCCTCTGCTTTAACTTATCGCGAAATGCGCCATTTGATATTTGTTGATGTAATTGTTCCATTCATCGGCTCTCCAAACTGAACTGCGTCCTGCCTAATTGTTTGACAATATTCAATTGATTTAGTTTGATGTAACGGTAATTGGACATTGTGCTATTGATTATTTGGGATTGTTTTCACCTATTGTGTGTGGATGTACAGTAGCAAACGTACTCAATTATATCAGCCTCTGTTAAGCATCTCGTTTTGGTAGACTAAATTTCCATAAACCCCGTGTTATTCTGCTGCTCTGATTAGGCTCCTTTTTGAATGCCACACATCCAAATATCACAATAGCAGCTGATAGACGAGAGGGAGCATGCGCTACGCATTTGTTCTGCTGTTTAACCTTTTTCAAGAGCAATTTTAGGTCGAGTGCCTTCCTCAAGTCTGCGTAGCTGCGAACAATTTCCAATCAAATCACCAGCCGCGCATTAAATGGCTGATCTGCTTTTTTCCCCCTGATCAAACTGATAATTATATTACAGATTTCAATCAAAATGGTGACCCCTATTCACATTCAGTGCTGCTGACATTTTAGCGTTATCTCATTCTATTTTATTATGTGTGTGTGTGTGTGTGTGTCTCCTTGGTTGTGGGTTTGAGTGGCCGGGCCTGAGTTTGTCAGCGACAAAGAGCATGGAAATATGATGAGAATGACTCTCATCAAGTGGCACCATCTCAGCTCTAATCAACTCCAATACTCTGTCTCAAGTTACCTCCATCACTGTTCTGGACATTGTTGTTATCAAGTTGCGTAGCTGAAGTGTCATCAAACTGTCAATCCAGAGATAATCGGGTCTCCAGACCTGTTGCTGAGCCGGCTGAAAAGTGACATTGACGGAGATACAGATTGACTCTACTCATAAAGCTCAAAAACGTGAAACAGCAGCTGTTCTCATTGCAAACAAGTTACTATATTTAGTTAAAGGAATTTGAAAGGCAACAACACAGAGAATACTGAATACTGGTGTCAGTGATGGTAGAGCTTTTTAGTGGGAACTTTTAGGGGAGCATGTTTGGCTGCTATGAAAAGGAAAACTGATGTGTATTTTCAGGCGTAAGACATGTCACAACATGATTTGCTTTTTAGAAAGAAGCTGTAGTTGTCAAGTCGAGTTTGCTTGTTGAATGTGTGTGATTCTTGCTGAGGCTGACGATAAGGGGGTGAGGGCAAAAAGTGTCTCAGCTGCTTTTAGACCCTGCAGTGTTATTCCACACTGGTGGGGAGCGCCAATCCCCCAAAATATTCAGTGTCATGAGCCGCCTCCTTCTGAGTTTCTTTCTCAAGTCGTCTTCCTCTTGTCTCTGTCTTCCTCCTTCACCCTCTTTTTTTTGTATCTTTATTCCACATCTCTCTCTCTCGTCTCTTCCCTCTAATCTCCCTTTTTTTCTTCTCCCATTTTCTGTTCTGCATCAAAGTAAGCCAGTGCTCTCTGGCAAGCACCAGCTCAAAGCTTACATTCTCACCCTTCAAAGCCACTGCTTGGGTATAACTGAGAGAGACTGAACATGTTTTGCATTTTTGACATGCAGAAGAAAAAAGCAAATTTTAATGATGAAAACTAATTTATCATTAACACACTATTAGTCAACTCGGAGACTAGTTATGTTTTTTTTCCTTTGTGAAAAATTGCATTCATCTTTCCTACCTGTTCTTTGCAGTGCTGAACTAAATTACTTAAAATTACAAAGAAAATCTGGTTATAATTTTCTCATATTTTTACTGAAAATATGATAGTTCTGTAAAACTGCAATTAAAAATGTCCTTCCATCTTCACAGACACAAATTATGCTCATCTTTTTAAATATATTTTGTACATAGAGCTGCTCCTGTACATAAGAGCTATCACAGAGTTACTACTGTAATCGCTGAGGCATTGTTCCCTGAGCCTTTCAATTGTCAGGATTTAGTGTTTTTCCTTCTCTCACCTGATGAGTTTACAGATAAAAAGAAAAAACTCTCCTATATGAGGGTGGTTTTAAAGCAAAACAATAGAAAACACACGATACACAAAGGAAGCTCAGAGTCTTTTGCCGAATGCACTTAGACATCAAACCAAACTAAAGTGTTTCTCCACTTTGCTTTATTCAAATTCCGGGAACACTCAATACACTGGTTCATATCAAATAAATCTGATGTTCTACTCAGTACCTAGAGCTTGAATTTGTTACGGTTGTAGTATTTGTTGTTTGAAATGCTCTGTTGCACTGCAATCACAGTAGGGTTTGAGTTTAAATGCTGATAAACTTTAAATATCAGTATCTCACCGCGAGATCAATAGACAGAATGTTCTTCACAACATATGCCTGAGACGGTCAGACCTGATTCCAATCACGATCCAACAGAAAGATCAGAATACATCTCCAGGCAACCTCAGTAAAGTAAGATAATGTTGTGGTTGCTACGTTGCAACGATAATTCAAGTACTTGTTACTGTGTTCACGACTATAAAGTTTGATCTAATCAAGGCAATCAGAAGAAGAGTTTCACGTGTCTGAAGTAATTTAGAACGCACTTTTCACAAAGACATCACTGCTTCTTGACGCTGCACAAAGTGGCTGTCTCATACTAAGGTGACAACAAATCTGCAGATTCATTTGCTTACACAAGCAATCACCAAAAGTATAAGCGAGTCAGTTTGTAGCCTTCAGTTTTGTCTGAACATCAGAAAATGACGGTATGATGTATCGAGATCGACAGAGAAAAGTGACTAAACAATAAAGTGAGCTTACATGTTATGCAGATGTACGATACCACGTAGAGAAAGCAATACTATTGGATAAAACCTATTCTGAAACCACAGACATATGGGCATCCACATACAGTATGTTTATGTAACACAGGCATTAGAATGGAAGGATAAAGACTAAAATCTTCTCAGCCTGAATCTCCTGAATCTTTGCATCATACAATTCAATCAAGTGCCTATTAACCCCAAATCTATTTAGAGCTTTATGATTAACGGATTTAAAAACTTTCCTTTGTGCTGCAGGCAAACAAGGCTTTTGTTTTTTTCTGACAAGTTCAGTCATTTGTTCACATTAGTGTCAGCAGGTGAAATACAACTGCTCTGAAAAAAATGTTACCTGTTTAAAATATGATTCATGGTTATTGTATGAAGTGACCTTGTGAGCACAAGATCATTGCAAGGATGGTAAAGTCAGTCAAGAGTCCTTTTTTTTCCTCTTTTGATACACATCCATTATACCCTTCCCTGAAAACGGCAGGTTTTAATGCCACTGAACTGTGTTGAACAAGCAGACATGTGAACTCAAATCTGTTGATATGGACAAGCAGCCGTCCCAATTTTCTCTGACATGTTCCTCTAATTTGGACAATCTCAGGCTTATTGAGCTATTTATTACATGGTACAGTGTAATACCAACTGACTCAACACTGTGCTTCCATATCTTTTATTTGTGTTTGACTTCACAGTAACACAAAGTCGATACACATAACTTTGTTGTATGGCTCTGCATTACATTACATGTATTTATCAGAAAAACAACTCACAAGTAAAATAGACAGAGTATAGAGAGGTTATTACAGTGAATTGGCGTTTAGCTCAAACTGTTCTGTACATCGTTTATCCAAACACATGCATCTGTCTATTATTCCTGCATGGGATCTGTGATCGGTGCACCCAAAATTGATATCTGGGCTTTGTGTTTTGAATTGAGGCTGCACTTTCAAATGACTGTAGAAGTGAAGAAAGGGTGTCAGAGTGTGCTCTGCTCCAGAGCTGTTGTTGCGTACGCCCACAGGTGATGATCCTCTGGTCTGCAGTTTGCACGTCACCATATGCTATTGAGCCGGCATGCTTTGAACCTTATTTGAGGCCAAGGTAGTTTTTTGTTGTTGTTGTTTTTTTAAAGTAGAGGGATCAGATAAGTGGTACTATCTGCAATGTTTTGTTTTTTAAAATCCCACATAGGTGAGAAAGTTTTTCCTGCTGGTTCACGGAGTGCATACTGTTCAGTTTGTGATCATACTCCTGAATGTTTCTGCTGAAAGTGATATTCTGGAGAATCACCATTCAATTTCCCCACTTTTTTCTGGTAATGTAATCAGTTAAACATGGTTGCATTAACAGAGTTGAACCTTTAGCTCATCAATTAGAATGATTGTTGTATTTTAATTATGTATGAATATTCTAAAAGCAGATTAATGATAATAAAAAAAGACAGTGGGCAGCCTATCATGATACATTACTGAGCCTCAGGGTACAGTGTCGTGGCACTTTAAGACTGCTTGTTCTCTTGAGGATGAGATGAGATGTGCAGATATGAACATTATCACTGATACTTCATTATGGACACCACCACCCTTCACTTCCCTTTCCACCCAAGTAGGACCTAATTATTCTTCTACCGCTGTCAGCCTGAGCATCATGTGTCGCTCAAAAGATAAGACACTCGATTGCGGGTGAGAGGGTGGCCCAAGGTTCTGTAGGCTGTCAAAGTCAGTGACACATTAAGAGTCGAAATTCAGTCTAATCTAAAGTAAATCAATTAGCTGGAGAGATAATCAATAAATAATACAGCACTAACACCACGAGTACTAATGATATTAGCGGAACAATTTGTTTCCACTTTCTCATCCAAAGAGCCAAAAATGTCATTTAGCGACAAACCTAAGTGGTCTTTAATTGAGATATTGCATTTGACCCCCGGGCTGTGGACCTAACACGTGAGAGCAGATATGTTCCTATGGCCATGTGCATACTGAGCAACTGAGTGTAAATGGCATCTTTAGTGAGGCCGTTTCCATGGAAACCGAGTTGCCAGGGAAACACTGCACGTCTCTTTGAATTAGAAATGTCTTTTTCTATCCCTCACGCCTCCTTTCTGCATGCCTCTTCTTCACTTTTCCGCTTCCTGGTCCTCTTCTTCTTTTCCCGACTTCCCCGTCTTTGACAGGCCAGCTGCTGCCAGTCAAAAAAGTCCTGCGCTGTTGAAGGAGACATGCAGCGAACACAATGCAAGGAGGACGGTTTGACGTCTGAGCTTTGCACTAAAAATGGAAAAAAAATGGGGGTAAGGGGAAGAGTAGCATAAGAAATCGGAAGGAGATGATGAACGACATTCAAGCGATAATGATGCAGAGGAACGGAAGGCTTGAAAGAGGAAGGCAAGGCTACAAAGAGGGAGAGAGATGGTTGATGAAGGGGTCGTGATTGATTTTAGCTCTCCGTTGCCTTTTTGTCTGTGTAACAACATTGCTTTACTCACCCAGCCATTCTGAATTAACCGTAAGTGTTATCATGGGAAATGGAGGATATTTGATTTCGGAAAAAAAGCAGGAAAAAAGTGCACGAGATTGAGTAAAGTACGGCGACAGGGGAGTTATTGCAAAAGCCGCGCAAATAAAAGAAGCGGAGACGATCTCCTAGGTGCTGACGAATGTCTAAAATAAGAAATAAGCGGAAAGTGAAGAGACACAAAGTGAGGGAAATGGAGTCGAGACATGCCGCGGGAAAGCACGTCATGACAAGGTTCTGAACTGCATGTCTCTCATTGCATGCTGTGCTTGACTCCGGCCTGCACTCTCACCCTGTGTGCTTGTTAGAGAGGAAAGGAGAATTGAAAAGGCAGAGCGCATGGACGGAGGGAAGACAGACAGGCACAGAGGGGGGAAGAGGAGGGACAAGAGAGCAAACGTGACACGGTTAAAGACTCCAATGAAAGCTTTAAGACTGTAAATCAGCAGAGAAACACTCACTAATGCACTGCTTCATAGCAGGTCCTTACACTCTACACTGTTTAACCTTATTTCACAACACCAAAGTTATTAAAAGTTAATCTTAATTCTGATTTTCCTTATAGCATCATTTTGACATTTTAAACATCACCACTATTCTCAGCTGCTAGGAGAACCAGGTGATTATTTTAAAAATATGCAATAATTTATTTATCATTGAATTTCTAATTAATATTTATCTTATCACCAGTACAAATTTGATAGTGTTGGTGTAAAGAAAGGCACATTATAAAAATAAAATGGGATGAATAGTCTGATTATAGAAAGAAAATTTGTGTTTTGTTCTAATGTGTTCGACTCTAATTGTTGAAGATATTAGAAGACATTAAAGAGTGGAAATTTACAACAATAGCTGTTATTGATAGATATTATTTTGAAAAATTGTGGAGTTGGACAATATTTTTTCTCAGTGTGTTGTTTAGAATAATGTGAGATTCACATTTGTGTAGTCATTTCATGTCTTGTGGGATATATAGACAAGACAGTTAGTCTTGTTAAGTTTGATTTATAGTCACATGCTTGAATCAGTTGCTTTGCCTATTTGTTTTCCAGCAAAGCAGAATGTAGGGACATGTTTCTACATCTTTCCAACGAGCCATCATCCTGCTGCCCCGTTGCAAACCGTTTATCCTTTTTATAACATGATGTTTATTTGAAAGTTAGCTTGTTTTTTTGTGTGGAAAAAGGTCATATTGACTGAAAAGAGTGAGGCAGATATTATTATGTCATTGTCATCAATGTCTGTATACACTTTTCTATATATGTCTGGATGTCATTGTTGTCTTCACGCATGTCTAAATACAGGAAGCTGTCCTTTATCCACCAATGAACGTATGCACGCTTCTTGTCATCCCCTATTTTTGCTTGAAAGCCTAAATGCATGTATGACACAGCCATCTTTCCATGTCTGTGTATCGATGTGTGTCATTCTGCCTCTCCAGCCGCATTTGTATGTTTACATGTACTGTATTTGACGTTTTCCTCAATCCATCAATGTTTATGTGTATGTGTAAATTGAGTTCCCCTAATAATCAAAATAAAGGTGACATCCTTTCATTCAAAAGGTTTGTAAATTCATCCAAACTTTTGACTGATTCATAAACACATAGAAAAACACATGGAAAAGCAATCAAAATAAATCAGAAGGTGAAACTCTCCTAGCTTTTGACCTTAAATAAGCTGGTTCCAATATTTTTCTCCTTTAAAAAAACTTATAGTAACATAAAATCCCCCTCACTTTTGGATGTCCAAAATGTTCTTCCATTTACGTTAAACAAATCAATGAATGAAAGCTTTCCACATGCTTCAATTATTATAGGGTTTTTTTTTTTTGTTAATGTGATACAGAGTTGGTCAAAAATAGAATATTACCCTCATATATATGTATGCAAAAAAATTAGGTTACCCAGTGTGGGTCAGTTTCCATTTCCTGTAGTCCCCACAAACGTAGTTTAAATATGTTCATCAGAAATGTGTTGAATCTACTTAAGGATCAGCAGAGGAACATAAACAGTCACATAGCAATGTTTACCTCTTTTTGTCAGGAATGTGGTCCCATATCAATATTGATAGAAGATTAGATATTTAAGGAGCAATATGAGCCACTCTCACTCAGCTGATTCAATAATGCCACAATTCTTGATGTGTGCTGGCACACACTGATGCAGGGCTGAGCCTCTTTTGTCAAGCATCGGTGACTTATCAAGAAGGAACAGCAGTGTGTCAAAGAGGATGCCTTTTTTTTTACTCCACCGAATGACTGCTTTTATTCACTGACAAGCCACAATCTTTTAAAAGGGCTTCAGACAGCAGAGTGTATTGTAACGGTAAAGAAGGAATGATTCAAGTGCTTAAATAAATAAAAAGAAGATATGAATGTGGCCATGCCTCTGAGAAGAAGCATCCCTAAACTCTGCACTCTTGCACTGCTGGCTGTTTGTTTTTTAGCATGTTGACCGCAGATAGAGGCCACCTGTATTGTCTATATAGTCCAATCCAAAAACTAGAGTCCAATCCATTCATAGTGATGGGTGAAGATTTCAGGCACACCTCTTTTTCTTTCTGCTACAGATAGACATTTCTAAAAACCTGTCTAATATATTTTCTGTTTCTCTCCTACTTGAGTTTGTCATATATCTACGAAATTGATTTATTACAAAAGCAATGTAATTTCCCTATGGAGTTTCATTTTAGTCACTTATTTACATAGTGCCAAATCTAGTGCTTGTTAAGGTCCAGTTTATTGTAATGGAATCATAAGCCAAACAATTCCACTTCATTAAATTCGAATGAATCAAATTCATACAAAGCAATTTCACAAAGAAGTTGCCTTGCTGATGAAACAAACAAATTGCACCAAAACCTCTATAACTATTTAATAGATATACAGTACATGTGTATACATTATGGAGCTGTAAACCAATTTAATTGACTGGAACTAATACAACTAGATCCCTTCAATAGTAAAACACATCTGAACTATAGTAGGCTACAAACATATCTCAAGCCAGATGTGTCTATTTTTTCTTAGCAAAGAATCAGAAAATAAACAAATAACTTGTGCATTTTAAACCAGGGAGACTCGTTATGTGTATTTCTTTGGCTGCAAAACTAGATAGTTTACTTAAATGCTAAAACATGTGCAGGATCAATCTAAAATGAAACAGACTTGCACTCATATAATGGCTTTCCAGTTGTTGCTGTCTCCACATGGTTATTTTTCACATATATGACTTCTTCACCTGCAGACGCTCAAATAGAGATCTTCCTGTAACGCACCGGTTAGTTAACTGGATCATGTGGTAGCCGGGGTCATGTCTAATTATGTCTTATGCTCATTTGAATTGGTGGGATCTGGCCAAATCAGCATGCAAGCTGTTGTGTGTCAGTAATTAATTACCTGTGTTCTGTGCTGTGCTAATGAGCTTAATCAACTCCTCATGCTGGAGCTCTACATTTGGCTCGCTGGGCCGAAACTGAAGCAAAAATGTTGCCCCCTTTCATTGTTGCGCTCAGCCCGCTGTTTCCGACAAATTTTCCTTTTGTCAGTTTTGTTCTCGGCTTTTTCAGCACACGTGGACTTGATTATATCTCTTGTTCTCCGTCGTCCTCAGCGTAAAGCCCGTGCTCAGGGGCTGGCCGACGTGATGCAAGTGCTGCTGGAGCACCGAACGTAACAGTGGGAGACTGAATCAGACAATTAATTGTATCTTCCTTGTGGTGTAGAAAGCGGCGACAGCGATGCGGTGGTCTAGAAAAAGCTTGAGGCAAACTCTCAGTTACTTGTGCTTTCAGATGTCTTAATGTGTTTTTTGTACGTGTGGCAAACGAGGTTTGCTGGGCATGTCTCTTGCTATATGTGTGTGTGTATTTATGAGAGAGAGTCTGTTTGTGACGAAAACAGATTAATTTGTTCTAATTAGACATTCAGTTGATGATTATGCTCGTGGTGCCGAATGGAATACTTGATGTTTTTCAGGGAAGACAACTGAAACACTTGAGTTTTAATGGATTTCATAAAGTGCTGGTTGTGACATAACTGACTGTGACTGGCAGTAAGAGAACAAATTCTTTTCTTTTTTAAAAAAAAAAGCTTGTTTAGTTGGATCTCACATAGGAGCAATATCAGTTGACAGCTGCCTCACTCACTTACAAATACATCCGTGTTTAGATAATCACATATCCAAACATACATTCAGACACTGAACCTCAGAACATCTACAAAAAGCCAAAAAATTTCGTAATTTACATTTTTTTATGAGGTACTGCTTCTAGCACAGCCTGTCTTTATGAAGCTGGGACTCAATAGGCTGTAGTTTATGGGGCTGCTTTACGCTGAGTAAACAACACAGGTGTCCCTTTTAGTGTTTCATCACGCCTCCAGGCATGTACACAATTGGAATGACTGTATTAAAGGAGACACATTATGCCCTTTTTCACTAGCAGACACAATTTCCTGAGGTCTTTATGAAATGTCTTGTGACACGCTTTGGTCTAAATGCCACCGTGAGACCAGACAACAACACCTTTTAAACCATGAATTTACACCTTTGTTTAGATCTGTGTGGAGCGACCAGCTCATATCTACTCTGCCCCTGTCTTCCATGGGGTCTGCTATTTTGAGACCACTAGAAATCAATAGCTTGGAAACACATTATTATGACGGAAGTACCAGTAAATAACCTTATGTGAGGACACACAAAAATTCTGGCTTCTGCACACTAGGAAATATAAAAGAACTTGAATAATATTTAGAATTTCTTTTTTGGTGGGACAAGATAAAAAAAATCAAAGTTGTAATGGACACCCCTGCTAAATATTGATTTTGATTTATATGCTGCATCTTTCTCGTGAATATAAATATGTTAAAAAAGGGCTTTTTATTGTACAGTGTTTTACGACATTTGTCAATATGGGCTTTATGCATTTGATGTGAAGAACAAATGCATGAATATGGCTTGTTTGTAATATAACTGCGCAGATGACCTGTTCTTGTATTATAGGAGCTGAATATACTGGGATTAAAACTGTTAAAGTTTTGTTCTCTTTAAAAGGAAGCATGCAAATTCACTCAATCTATCACAAAAACACCCTATTAAAGAGTCCGTCTTTGAGTCATTCAGTTAAAAGCTTGGTTAATCATTTAAATGATCTATTAAGTCAAATGTCAGAGGATAAAATGAGAATTATCCTCATATTTTAGGTGTGGTGCGAAGGATTAAAAAAAAAAGGGTTCATCAAGATGGGATCTCTGCTGTGGTGCTGAATCAGCCCAGATGCAGGATCATGCCATCATGCTGTCAGCTGCCCACCTGGAGATAGACTGTGCTAAGAGCAGGTTTTATTTCTCCATGTGTAAATGTGACATTTTTATATCATTGATGGCAAGTGTAAGACATTCAAAGTCAAGTACAACACATGACTCACGTAGGCTGTTAAAGTTAAGAGCGTAGCGGCTCAGCAGGTGCTCTGGGGAGTGGGTAATCTTCGTCTCACATTTCTAGGAAATGGATACTGAAGAAAAATCTCTATGAAGCAGATGGCAAAACAGCGATCATGAGAAAAAATGTCTGTGGAATGATTTATTGTGAGAATGTTTATGAAATCATGTGACTGTCTATGTTGATATATTTGCAGCATTGTCCTGTGGAAACACGTTTGTTGACTGCTATCAGCTTTTCGGAAACCAATACTTGGAACTTATTAGGGGTATACACTCTTGGAAATGAAGCAATTACCGATATATGATTTAGAAAGAAGAGTGAGAGAATGTTGCCCAGTCCCTCATAAGAGAATCTACATATCCTCACTTTTCTTTTCCCTGCTCATAAAAAGGTCTACACCCTTTGGCACTTCAAGCGAATTGTGAATTGGATTTAAGTAAAGGTTCCAAAACAGGGAAGGTATATCTGGAATAACTAAGTTTATGTTGTATAGATTTCTTTGGGTCTGAAACTATTTGCTTCTACAGATATAACACTGATCAAAGCCTTGAATTAATTTTAGACCACTTTTAGTTACTGTTAGGTGACGTGACTGAATTATTTGTATATTATATTCCGTTTTTCTTTTTGGTATTGTTATGTAAGCAGGTGGATTACTAGTTAGCGCTTATGTATTGGTGGTTACAGTTTTCCACCCATGTTGGGCTCATAATTGCGCCTTTGCTCCCTGCCTCCCCTTTCTGTTTGGAGTGTTACCTGCCTTGTTAGTACGTGGGCACCAGGTGTGCATCCCAAAGGGTTTCGTCTCCACGGCGCCGGCTGTGTGGTTGGTCGCTGCACGCGTGGGAGAGCGCTGGCTCTGTGCTCCTCAGGCTGTTGCAACGAAGCCCTGGTCCCCAAGTGAGTGAGCCGGACTGCTGGTGGTGCCGGGGCGTAGCCGCGTGCCTCTGAAGCTGTTGGAGGGTACCTGTTCAGCTGCAACGAGCGATTCAGCCAATGGCTGCTATACTATGGCCACTCCTTTGTTCACGTTTTGTGTTATTTATGCTGTCAGGTAGTTGGTTTGTGTCCAGCTATTGCTAGGTTTCGAGTATGTTCAGGAGTTTTAAGATCTAGAAGGCGCGCTTTAGAACCGGCGTTTTGATTCTTTTGTATTGCCACCCAACCATAATTATCCCTTTTATAGTACCTTCTATTTTAGATCCAAACGTAGATTGGGCAACGCTCCGCTAAACCTTAGTTTAAGTAGTTTGGGATTCATTTTTGTTCTATTTTCCAACATTGTTTTTTTTAGTTATTAATTTGTGTTATTAATGTAATTTGTGTAGCTTGAGTGCCAAATGACTTTTGGTAAGTTTTTTTTTTGGGTTGGTTTTTAGGTGTGGAATTTCAAGAATCCATTTCTTATGTGAAAAACTAAGCATATTTTGTACACTATTTCTGCTGTTGTCATTTTGAAGCCCGACCTAAACACCTAAGGGTATTTTTATTAGGGAAACACCAGACTATCTACCATTTATTTTGTAGTCTACCAGTAGGCCTTATGGTCACAGCCTCAGAGTCATAACCTGGATATTTTCCCCAGTGTTAGTTTTAACGATAAGTATTGGTAATTGTTACCATAAATAGTTTATTTAAACTCCATAAGTTGTACATGTGGAGTGGAGGGTGTATCAAATTTACCAACAACTTGCATAAAACCATTGCTAAAACCTGAGAGGCAGCCACACACATTACCAAAAAGACATATGTAATAATCTGCTGCTGGAAGCTAAACTTGTGATGTTTACATTGTACCCTGTGTTTCTTGTTCAGCCAATCCAAGCCACGCCCCTCGTTTCCGTTATTCCTCGCACCTGTGTTTCTTCCTATTTAAACCTCCCTCAGTCACAGCCACGCTGCCAGATTATCGAACGCTTTCAGCAAGTAGTTTTCCAGCACTCCTACCTCGCCCTTATAATCACGACCACGCCTTGTTCCTCGGACCTGTCCCTTTTGCATCGCCCTTGTCGGACTATTACCTATTGCCCTTCTGGACCTCGACCCACGCCTGTTGCTGTACTCCGCTCTCGCCCACTCCCACGGATTCTGCTCTCTGCCCCGATCGTGTATGACCTCCGCCCGTCTGACTAGGAGTCAGGATCTGGACTTGGTTCTCTGCTTCCACCACAAGTTGGCACGCTGCCCTGCATCAGCGCTTCCCTCCCCAGGCACCTCGTCCCGAGCTCCACGTCAGCGCAGTATCTGCTCCACTCCTGGTTCCTCAGCCGATCCCCACATCTACTGAACGCCGGCGCTGCAGCTGACGATCCTGTGCCCGGTTTGAGCTGCCTTTTAATAAATATCAGACTTACCGCTCACTCCTGTGTCGTGGCTGAATTTCTGGGTCCCTCTAGTGCACCATTACAAAACTAAACGAAAAGCATTTACTAAACATACTAAAAAAGTTTTGTTTGTTTGTTTTGATAGTATAAAAACTGTGCTGAATAAATGTCCTGTCCTTGGTGGATTAAAACACTACAGTATAATAGAAATCTTGTGATTGTTTGATTTAACAAACCAGATTTGAGATGGAGGATTAAAAGTATCTAACAATGATGTACAAATGCAGAGTGTTATATTTAGCCTGATGAACAGCATGATTGTGGCTTTTGAGAAAAAATGAGCACCAAGCTTACTCATGAGCTGTTGCTGAATTTTTGGCATCAAAGTGGATTAGTTTTTGTTTACATTGTGTTAGCTGCATTAGCAACAACAGTGAGGAAAAAAGTAAAAATAACAGGAAGATAAGTTGGTAAAACTGCTGAAATGTATTGAAGCAGGGGGCAGAAGGAGGCAAAACAGGGAAAAGCTGAACTACACTCCTCAGGAGCAACAAAGTTGTAGCGACCCAGACGCAACACCTCCACTCACGGCACTCAATCCCAAGACTGAGCATTTGCAAGGCATTGTAGTTTTACAAGAAAAACTCCAGAATTCTGCAAGTACTTTTTTTCCCTCACTCTTTTGCCAACACCGACACATGTTGCATCTTGTTAGGTCCCTACCACCAAAGAAACAAACATTTTCAAGTGGTCTGACGAAAAAGTGCTGTAATGCTTCTATGCATGCACACACATACAGTAACTGTTATGCCTGTGAGCAATATTGTATGTGTAATGTTACTGAAAGTAGAATACATCATAACGAGAAAAAAAAACATCTCAGCTATGATTTTCCTATTTATCAAAGCAGCTGCATTTCAACGTGCTGAATCACAGGCTGTTACTCCTTGTGTATAATTCGGATAATGTTTTGAACTGGTCATCACACATGGCTCACGACTATATTTATATCTGCAAAATGACTCAAGAATTTGCCGCAAGCTGTGCGAGATGCAACATTCAGGTTAGCTGGAATAGCACGGCAATAAAAGACGTACAGCAACGTACTGCTGAGGCTGTCAGCACCAAGACAAACACTATGACCATAACTTATAAAAGATAGTTTATCACATCCATGAATATGTAACATTGAGAGCGGCAAAAACATTGCTAGGATTGCTGCTGAAAGAAATTTGATAAGTCTTATGAAACTGAATAGGCAGCTTGGACCGCATCCTTTTTCTCAGTGGTTATAAAACTGGAAAGCTCCAATGATGTGCTTCAGACTCAGTTTGGTTATAAAAAATAGTTGAGTCAATCTGTGGTTATAGAGCGACCTGGCCTTTTAATTGTGCCATGGTTCTTGTCATATTGTAAGAATATGCTCAGAAGGTGTATGAAGTTATTTATCATAGTATGTTTTACACCAGGACTGTGGCTTCGTTTTTATCCGATTAAGTCGGAATTCATCCCACCACCATTCTCTAAAAGTCCCTGTAATACTAACTGTTCGAGGATGCTTCACTTAAAAATAAGTCATTTAGCAGGATGGCGCAGAGTCCATTCAGGCTTATTATTTTTGTCAGGCTCAACAAGTGTAGGGCTGAGTAGGTACTAATGGAAACTTCTCAAACAATGAATATGAAATGTGTCTTAAAAAGAGAGGCAGATTCTGTCAGATTTTGTCAAATCAAGAGTGCCAAGTAGTTTGTCATTGATCACAGAACATTCAATGAAAATGTGTTTTCATTGTTGTAGAAACTTTTAGTGTGGATGATCTGGATCAGACTCGGAAAAATGTATTCCGTGACACTCAGTTTTGGTCTTTTTTATATTGGACACCAAACTCAAAATTCTTGTGTTCTCTGTTGGATTTGGATGGGTGAGCTAATGTCTGGCACGAGACACAGAGGTACCCAGACATTTTATTATGTATCCACTTCATGGTACAACAGCAGAGAAGAACCTCACAAATTCTACCAGCTTTTCTGATTAAGCACATTTTCTTTAAATTGTAGTTTCTCACTTGGGAAAGGGTCCATTGGCGTCCCCTATGCCCGGAGTGTTTCTGATTGTTAACCAAATATGAAGCCCAACGAACCAGAACCTGTGCAGCAGCAAACTTCACAACCAAAGCAACGGCTTTAATGACGCTGCTCACATCATGCAGGGCCATCATTGCTGGTTTAATTCATATCACATTTGTGCAATCCTGCAAAAAGAAAATCACAGCATAGTCATATGCTGCTAAATATAATTTATCAGCAGCCGTTTTGCTGGAAATGGGACCTGGTCTTAGTATAGACCAGTATAGTATAGCACTATATGTCTAGGAACCGACATTGTGGTGTAACCAAATCCACCCCCCCCCCCTCTGGTGCCCATATTTGAACTCCATATGCCATCAACTTAGAATTCTTCTTTTGAGTGCTATTCTTTATTAAAACTCTGTTTATTAATGTATTGAAATTTTCAGAGCCTTTAATAAATTAATGTATTGAAATAATTCAAGCTCCACTAATGAAAGACAAATCAGAGAGCATCAGTACAGTTATTCTGCAAGAAGTTAAGCATTGACTAAGCATTTTTATTGCTGGTTTGAATCAATCCATTATGTTTGCTCGCACATAATTGCATACATAATGGTGGGGAATTTAAAAGTTAATTCTTCACACAGGCAGCACTTAATAAACGCACTCAGACTTTTATTGTCATAGTCCTAGTTGTCTATTATTCCATCTGAAATTACCATGGATGGATAAACTCTCTTTATATTTAGTCGCTGTTGCTTTATGTTACATATTTCATGTTCTGAAATGCAGTCTTGTATTTGGCTTTAGGTTCTTTGTGAAAAGTAGTACCACCAGCCTCGCTCTGCTGGCCGTGCTGTGGGAGTGAATCATATTTCAGCCTCGGAAATCATTTCCTCGACAAAAGTAGCGAGTACAATTCAATCAGCAGATCATGGGATCTTTTCGGCAGAGTACTGAATGAAGTCGGGAATAAGACGTTGAAAAAAAAGGCCATTGACAAAGAAACGTGACTATGGGATTAATTAATACGCCGTGTGAGTTTGATTAGAAATGTGATGAAGAGGCAGGTTGGGCTCAAGCTGAGGAGGGGTTGACAGCAGCAGCGGCCCTCAGACTGTGAGGAGGAGAGATGGAGTGAGCGGAAGATGAAAGGTGGTGAAAGACGAGTGTGATGAAGCGGAAAAAAATCCGGGTGTTGGAGGGAAAGACGCGTACGCTGCCACTTGCGTGTGTGTTTTTTTACGTGTGTTTGCGAGACCCTTTTTCTGCGCAAGCTCTGAGGGGTTTGCTTGTTTTCTCAAGCGCGACTCCCGTCTCTCTCAGACTTTAACAGCCACCCATCTTTCACTCTGCCCCTCCAATCCTCTTCCACCAGGGCTTGTCGAGCTGGGGGCTGATGTGTCGCTCGTCCTCTGCAAATCTAATTGGAGACAGGCTTTCGCTGGCATGACATGGAGATGAGTTGCCAAATCCTCTCAGCTCTCCCCACTTGAGGAGGGCTCTACTCAGCTACTCTGAGGCTGCATAGGCAGGCCCCGGCGCCCCTCCACGCGTCCTGAGAGGTGTCTGTGACAATCTGAGGAGAAACCTCACTGTCCTTACGGGTTTGAATCACGCAGCAGCTCCTGACGCTCCATCGGCGCTCGCATCTCGTTTTTTTTAATTCGTAATGCCGAGAGGCAGGGACGTCAGCACTGTGGGGATCATCTGTTTAAGAGGCAGAAAAAAAAAGAAGAAGCAACAACAGTGTTTTATTTACGCAGACGAGTGTGTGTATTAACGTGGTTATTTCTGTCAACCTCCCGGTCTCCAGTGAGTTCAGTGAGAGTGCGGCATCATCCTCATAACTGGAGGTTAGACTCACACTTTAGGCAGCAGAACAGCACTCCAGGGAGCCAAACGACACAGAGAGGTTTGTTTTACTTGTGCTTTATCTGCACAAAGGTTGAATAGTGGCCCTGAAGTTTTTCACTCTCCCACAAGTCTGCCCCCCTCCCCTATTTAATTTTTGTCAAAGGATGGAATCTAATTCAAAAATATGTTTCACAATTTTTGTACCTCGTCACCTCGACTATTTTTGAGAATGCCATACTCAAGCTGGAACATGAAAGCAATATTTCATGTTTTCTCTGGATGAGAAAAAAACTGAGAAGATTTGAAAGTGGATATATGATCAGTGGTGTAAAGATGCAACATGAAAACACTGCATTAATTGGTCCTGACTTGCCACAGGTAGACGAAAGAGTGCTGCTGAAGAACATCTGTGGAATATGCGCTCAATGATAGGTTCACACAGTTTGTTTTGTGGAATGTATACACACTCTTTTCCATTCCGCTCATTATAAACACCATAAAGCAAAGCCCCCTCCACCACCTAAGCAGGACACATCAGGTCACAATTATTTCTCAATTTGTCTGATTCAATTGATGCGATTCAAAACGATGCAGCATATTACTGTGTTATTACACAGGTTTTACACAGAGGAACACTTAGTAACACATATTATCTTGAGGTATCTTGAGATTGCGCGGGATCATTTGTCAGTCCCTGTCAAATTGAGACAAATATGCCACTCAGGTCTGATGCTGACTGATGCAATCATACTCAGCAGCCTGGTTTTTAAGCATCATTAACTAATTAGATTAGCCTTTGAGTCATTGAAACGGGCTCCATTAAAAAACATCAACTCCCCCCCGTGGAAGCTGGCTCTGAGTGCCGTCAGAGTTACTGGCGACATCAGTTGTCTTAAAGTACTCCTGTAGATATTTGTTTGTTCAAAAACAAAATCAATGTTTGAGGATTTTCTCTGATACGTACAGTTTGAAATCATACACAGAATGTATCAGCTGAGTCAACCCACTCTGACAAGACTAGGTGAGATTCAAATATCAGCAAATCTTAACAATTAAAGCAGCTTTATGTTAAGCATTGTGCTACATAATGACAAGGAGCCCCATTCAAAAGGAGAAGTTTGCACTGCACACAACGTGGAAAGCAGAAAGCTTTATATTTCACTGACTGTTCTTATTTTGCATCTCCATCCTTTGATTTTAACTTTATTTTAATGCTAATGAAGCTCCATGAAGGTTGTGCATCCATCTGACACCTGTCAAAGCAAATCTGAACCCTTTCAATATGGCTTCCAAAAGCTGATTCCCTCAAAAACAGGCACTTGAGACATGTTCACATCCGTCCCCCCTGCGTTCATTTACACCCTATTTGGAAACGATGGAAAAAGAGAACCCGAAAATTATGTGACAGACCTCTTTTTTGGACGCTTCGTTGAGCAATGTGTGTTGCAAAGCAACTGGCAAGAAAGCAAGCAGGTAGTGAGGCAGGCAGCCAAATACAAACTGTGCAAAAGCCATCACTTTACACCTCTGTGATATGAACTAATGGAGCCACAAGCCATTACCTAAAGACAGAAGATGGAAAGGAAACAACGGGGCGAGGCTGTGGGAGTCAAGGGGAAGAGGAGAAAAGCCCCTCCACCTTTGCCATGCGGCGGTGTGATAGACAGAAATTAAATTGGGTTGATAAGGAACATGAAAGAGCAAGTACAATTAGATTATGATCAGCTGTAATTTTAGTTGGAGAGTTCGACGGAAGTAGAATTCTTATGATCTGCCTGAACGGTGAGTTTTGTTTCAGAGGTGACAGCACAAGAAATCTTCCTCAGATTAGAAAGACATAATGTGAAAAATTAGATATCAAGACGTAACATGTTCAAGGGCAGAAAGACACTGTGTAAGGAAGGAGAATTTAAAAAGTATTTAACTCCACACTCACCCGCCCATGGGTAGTATCCTTCTGTCTCCAAGCTCGGGTCCCTCGACCAGAGGCCAGGGAGCTAGATGGTATCTTAGCTGCTCTCAGAACTATGAACTCGGCATGTGTCTCTGATGTTTTCTCTGGGATCTGATGGAGCCATTCCTCCAATCTTTAAGAGTGTGGAAAGTGTTTATAAAGGCTTATAAAACCTGATTTACAGATTTACACCTATAGTGAATAGATCACTGTGTATATATATAAATATATATGTGTATTTTAAAAAATACTACCACATATATATATATATTTATATATCCATACTGTGTTTTCATAGAATATATGATACAGTTTTAATATATCTAATACATAATGAAAGCAATTTCACACTGTGAATCCTTGAACGTCATTTTAGCGAGGTTGACAGGTGGAAGTACAGAGAACATGGTTAAAGACTGATGGGATAATAATGCCAGGGAGAGTAACAGATAGCAGTCTGCATCAGCGTTCATCTAAACCCATTGTGTAGTCGCTGAACGGCTCTGACAATTGTAGATATTAATGTAGACACGAGGTTAGAGGTGAGTGTTGCACTGGCTGTCGATCAGGTACGAGAAATCCTCCATTACTTCACTAAACAGAGCGGACTGTACATCCTGTCAGTGTGGGTTATGCGTCAGGGCTCAGCCTGCACACAGACGCTCCTCACCCAAACATCCCCCTGTGCTGCCAATCCTTCCACCATAACTAACTAATGCAAAGCTATTACCATATCATTACAGTGAAAAGTGGGGACCACGTACTCTCTTACCCTGTAAAGAGAGGAAGATGTAGGCAGGGAAAATAGGGTCAGAGTGGAAGCTTTAACTGTAACCTAACACTACTCTGCCTCCAGTATGACTCACAAGTATGACTAATCGCACACGTGGTTGTGTACATTTATGTGTTGGCCAGTTCATTTATACTAATAAGTGAGTGTATATCAGTGCACATGCACCAGACAATCATTGAGTCTTGTATTGTTCCTACAGTTTAATCTAAGTTCAATTCAGGTTTTCAATAGAACAAATGTTGCAATGTAAACAAAGTGATTAGATATATTACATGTTTATACATAAGTTATTGAAAATGCATGCATGGTTGTCTGTTACTAAATGTGCCTACGACAGTATAGTGATCTATCCAATATCCATTGGACATCAACCCAACAGGGTAAAGCTGTATAGAAAACAATACAGAAAATAATAAATTACCCGGGTCCCTCATCTATAGCGGGGTTAGGTTAAAGGTAGCAAGCGTGCTCAGCATTCGCAGCTCTTCTTACAACGGACAGGCAACATGTCCACAGCCGATTTGTTTGTTTGAGTCAGCCATTTTTGGGAATTACTAGTAAAAATCGCCCAGTTCTGATAAGAACCCTTGAAACCTGGATATAGTTTCCCCCCAAAGACGAAATGACTCATAAATTACGCTTCCTCTCAACTAACTATTCTAATATGGTTGCTGTTTTTCTTTGAAGAAGCAGGAAGCAGAAAAGTGACGCGTCGAGTATCAATGACGTGTAGGTCGGTCGAATACAGCCTGCCTGTACAGACACAGGTCACATTTGAAGAGATCGGATAGGTATCGCTTTTAGGACCACATATAAAGTGGGAATAGAAGTTAAACAATATATCAAGATACCAAAATTCCACAAACCTTGATGGACTGATGACCTGTCCAGGGTGTGACCCACCTTTCCCCGTTTGTCGGCTGGGATAGGCTCCGGCTCCCCAAATCTGTAAATGCATTCTGAAGGAGGAAACACTCCACGGCTCCTCTGAGCAAACAGAACCCTTCATAATGTTCCCTCTATAAAGCAAAAAATCTGTTGTGTAAATGTAGAGTGCAAGTTAAAAATCAGCGAGATAGCAAAAAGTGAACTGTGAAGCGGTGAGGGATGACTAATATATCTGCTTGGGCTGAGAATTTATAGATCTCTAAGATCTGTACAGATTTATAGATCTCTAAGACTGGGCTTGGACACATAAAAATGAAGAGGCAAAAAGAATGTCTCCACCATAAACACAAAATCCAGACACAGCAACATCCCAGCTGTGTGAGATGCTTTTTTTGTACTTAAGATGTATGTCTACAATTAAGTATTAAGTAAATAGTGCCTCAGTTTAGGGTCAGTTTTTCTCGATTATGACACATTTTCTCTTTACAGATTGTCACTGACAATCACAGGGAATTGTACCAGTGGCCGTTTTTTAAGTGTGATTCAACACTTCAAATCATCTGAGTCTCCTCTGATCAGTATATCTCTGTTCTGAGCACACTGAAGACCACTGATATGACGGTGCTCTCATTACAGCCCTACGAACATGTCGCCCTCAGTGTTTTTGGCAGTAAATAATCCGTCTTGACTTATAGCCTGTGACTTGCTTAGCTTTTTTTCCATGACTGACTGACCTGCCCTTGACCATGTTACTGCAACAAACAGGTTCCTGAAGCGACAGGAGAACTTCAGTGAAATGTTTTTCTCTTCATTTTGAAGAAAAATGTTTTGACGATTTTTTTGCAAATGAGTGTAATGTAACAGGTGGCCATTTATATGTTATGCTCTATATCACTACAGTGGGTGTATCCCTTTCTAGTATATATAATTCTTTAACTACTTATTCCATTTATCTGTTAATTAATTTGAGTATAATTTATTAGTGTGCTTTGATTAAGCATAATCGAATCAGAACATACACATCGCTCCAAATGTAAACATAAATGATCATCAATACATTGTAACATCTTCTGTATGTCATACAATTGAAGAGAATACTCAAATACGAACAATTCTCTATTGATTCCTGTGTTTTTCTGGAGATAGACATGCTCCATAATCACCTTTTACCTACCTGCCAGTTCACTTATGCTGTATGACTCATGACCTCATCCCCTGATTGGCTCTGTGTTTCTGGTTTCCAGGATGACCACTCCATGTTTTTCCAGTTTGGCCCATCCATCGAGCAGCAGGCTTCCGTCATGTTGAACATTATGGAGGAGTATGACTGGAACATCTTTTCTATAGTCACCACTTACTACCCCGGTTACGAGGATTTTGTCAACAAGGTAAATAAACATTTTAAGGAAGTTATTCATTCAATGTACATATTTTCTCATAGGATTTCATGCACTGTACAGTATGTGCCTTGTTTCAGCTATCTCTCCTTCCATTGTATTTGAAAAGAAGGTTTTTATTTAATGTTTCATTGAAAAGATTTAAGCTAAAAAGAGTTATATCCTCTAATTAAGGGGGCTATAATTCCCTTTATTACTATCCACAATAGTGCCCTGTAAAAGAACACCACCACCATTGTTAGGGATTAAATTATTTTATAACCTGATGGGGACACTGGTTGTAGTTTTTCGGGCTGTTTTGGTAAAAATGTAAACCAAACACCTCACAACATCATGGCCATTAAAATACATTGGTTTTTTTTACTATCCAACTGTTACATGGATGCAACTTTTGCAATTAACATAGAGTTGCTCCCTCAGACATTATTGATGACATATTCTTCAGATGTAATAATTAAGACATGACCAAATGCCCCTCATGGACATTCTTATAAGGACCATGTGCAGTTGGTGAACTGGTCCTGAAACTGTTGCTTCACTGGAAATATGACCTCAAGCGTTTAAAAAATGATAAGGTTATGCAGAGTCTGATGTCAATGGACAGCCCATTCCATTTTCTGTTTTCCTTTAGAGAAAGGTAAAGGGGATTTGCTGAACATGTCCCTGTGAATCCAGCCACTTACTGAGATTCCAGCCTGCTTATCTCCAGGGCAAAAAAAATACTTTTAAAAGTGGGATCCTGAATGAATTTGATATCAGACACACATCTGAGAGGAGGAATGTTATTGAAAGTCAGCTAATCGTATATATATATATATATCACAATAATGCTTCTAGAAAGACTGTGTCTTTACTTCGAACAAAGTCAAAGTAATAACCTGATTTTTTTTCAAGTACCATAGATGATGGTACTTGAACAGTTTTCAATAATATACTGTACTTCATAGTATAGACATGACACAAAAGAGAACATTTTTGGTCAGAATCTTGCAACAACCAGTGCCAGAGCTTCTTATAGAGATGCATTAAGGGTTTTTAGGTTTGTTAAGGATAATTTACCATCTTCCTTTCATCTTCACTCTTATTGAAGTTTGGTGTTTCCTCTTGAATATTCAGTAAATTGAATCCATACTTTCATTTTCTGGCCAAATGCCCTATGTTTCAGCATAGACACACACACTGAGAGTTATTTGGTCCCTGAAATGGCACATCTTTGCTTTCTCTCGAAACACAGAGGTGTTAAAGTGTTGAAAAGGGGTGCCGGTAGTTTGTAAATGTGTTGTGGGTATGTTGTAAAGGTTTCCTTCCAATGACTTCTTTTAAACTCATGTACATGCAACACTACCACTCAAAATCTTCATGGCAGTTGTTTGCTGTCAAATACCTGTAGAACAGAAGTCACCCTCTCCCATTTAATTGCATCTCTACTCAGAGACTAAAAAACGACATAATCACTAACCGCATACAACTCCAGGGGACCGACTTTAGTTTCTTAAACTAAACACAAAACTTAAAGATTAGCTTCCCAAATCTAGTAACAGTGTGATAATGTATTTTAATGGCACATCAACACATCAACAAAAAGGAAAAAAATAACAATAATAATCAAATGTGACAGCATAGAATCATAAATAATTCAGTGATGATCCACGGCATGCCAGCAAGAGTAAATGAATGATCATGGTGTGTTTGGATACTGCTGGGAAAAACACGTTACCGTTCGTTAATAGCGGATTAAATGGTTGTAGGGACTGAAACAGAGGGCACTGATACAGGAGGTCCAATGAATGGGACATGTCCGCCACACTTCATGGGTCACGACTGTTACGCTCAAGCTTGATTGCCATCTAAACGCCATATGAAGTTAGAAATTCACAAAAATAAATGCTGAGACAGTTCTAAAAGTAATATCTGTGTGCAGCTTCTCGCTGTTGATTTACAGCAGCGTTTGTGTGGAAATAGCCTCAAGATTTGGGGAGAATAATTAAAAAATCTCTCGCTTAAAGTGTCAAAAAATAAACGCAAGCACAATTTCCAGCTCTGAGAAGATGTGCAAAGTCAAACTGGCAATTTAGAGGCCACAGGAGGAGGTGGGGGAGAAATCTCAGTCTGTCTTTTTTTAGTATTTCTCCTTCACATCTCCAATGAATGTGAGTAGCCCTACACTTTTCAAGCCTTTTCTTTTTTCCAAACCAGGTCCGCAGCACCATTGAGAACAGCTTTGTTGGCTGGGAGCTAGAGGAGGTCCTATTATTGGACATGTCGGTGGATGACGGAGACTCCAAGATCCAAAACCAGATGAAGAAACTGCAGAGTCCTGTGATTCTTCTTTATTGCACGAAGGAAGAGGCGACAACCATTTTTGAGGTGGCTCATTCGGTGGGCCTCACAGGTTATGGCTACACTTGGATTGTGCCCTCGCTAGTGGCCGGAGATGCAGACCATGTTCCCTCTGTCTTCCCTATAGGTACATGAAGTATCATTAATTTACATTAGTGCCATTTAATTAAAACATAACCATGCAGCATATTGGATAAAACTTCAATGATGAATTAGAATTACTGATCCCCGTTTTATACTCAAAGATACCAGTACGAATGATTAATATTTCTTCAACATGGATCAGAAATATTCTTGATACTACTGTTCCATTTCAAGGTTTCAGAAAACTTTGTTGTTGGGTAAGAACATGAGGAGCAGATGGGCCTGTTTGCATATGCAAATGTGCTCTGAATGGATTTGCAATACACTGGCAGCCTCTGGTAGAATGTATGCTCATATTTGTAACTGCAATTGAATTGCACTTTAATTCTTTCAGTTACTATATTTTACATGCCTGAAAATTGTCCAAATAATACTTTTCCAGGAACTCTTTCAGATATCAAATCCATGCATAACTGCTTTCTTTTAGTAAAGGTTTTTGTTTTGTTTTGCCATAACTCAAGTCTAAATATAGGTTCGGTCCTGATCTCACTGGGGTTTATAAGTAACGAAAATCAAATGTCTGAAATAGTTGCCAGGATACCAACTTAGTTTTAGAGTGGCACGCTTTCTTGTGAATCCATTTACTCCACTGGGCATGTTTGATGCTGTTCGGCAAAACTGCTGTGTGTTTTGCTCCTTTCGGTTCCACTTAGCTGAGCAGGTGAGAGCTAGAGAAAAAGCTGTTTTTTTTATCTGAAAGAAAAACAGACACTGGATGAATAGGCAGGTGTGCCTCTATCCATTACATTTAGGTCGAACTCTTTGAAATGAGAGCTTCATATCCAAACCAGCTGCGGAAAATGATCTGTAACAGCAGTTGTTTGCGTGTAAGAAAGTGAATATCAACATGTAATGGACAACTTCTCATGCTCAAAAAGTCAGGGATGACAAAATGAGAAGTCCAATGCTTTTCCCCAATTTTTCCTTTTTTTCCCACACCTAATTTCTCTCTTTCTCTCTCTCCCAGGGCTTATCTCCGTGTCGTATGACGAATGGGACTACAACATCGAGGCCAGGGTGCGTGATGCAGTGGCTGTCATCGCCACAGCAACCTCCACCATGATGTTGGACCGAGGGCCACACACTCTGCTGAAGTCCAGCTGCCTTGGTACTCCTGACAAGAAGGGCTCCAACACCGGCCACTCCAAGGAAATCCTGAAGTGAGTCAATGCTCGTTAGGTGACAGCAGGACTGAGGGGCTTGTGTCTCTAAACACAGTTTCTGACGATTACCAGTGAGGATGTTTGACTAAAACAACAACACAAACACTATTACAGGTCAGTCATGGTAACACTGCTCAACATATTTGCCATGGCTTTTAAATTGGGGATAGCTGAAGTTGTGTGCACGGGTGTGGGCTTCCGTGATGAGGATTCTAGTGTCCATTTTTCAAGTTTTACAAAATCAGACATCCAAATCCAAACGCAATTGTGGGTTTCGATTAATCAGCGTAAAGATTACATCTGCTGCTTTAAATAGCTATTGAAATCAGCCGGTTTGTCACAATGAAACCCCTCCAGGCAAACTAAAGCTGGGTTGCCACTGGTTTAAGCAAATTATCTTTTTTACCAGTGAATTTTATTCTGTGCTTTCAAAACGATGTGGTATGGCCTAGAACAAAGATTTTCTAGGTCTACATATTTCGTAGCCCATTCCAAAATAGTATCAAAAGATTTTACAGATGTTCATAATGTATGTGTGTACATAATGTAATGTACAGTGGAGGTTTTCCTTTAGACTTTACTAATGAGACCTTCGAAATTGGTGCATTGAAAAATGTCCCCTGACCAATTTATTTATTTATTATTTATTTCCTTTCCATTTACATTGAAAGGACATCCCATGTTTGCCTGGGCTGGGCTGGGCTGGGCTGGGCTGGTTTACATATGCCATTGAAATCTGCACATATTAGCATGCCAGGCTTATAAATTAATTTGAAATATTATGTAGCGCTTCCATGTCCACATTCAACATGCAATTGACCCAAAAAGCAGTTAAACTGAAGTTAGACTAATAAATCTACACCCAACTTTATAGATGGTTGGTTACATAACAATGTTTTTTAGCTTCAAAATGTCATCAAGAGGTAAATGTTGAGAACAGAATGTAAGGAACACACACATTATAGATTTGGATTCTCCTGCAAGCGGTGTGTGTTTTTTTTTAGCTTTTTACTGCAGCCTGAAGTCTACTTCGCTTTACCTCCACAGTGAATGCTTCTTTCTGCTTTTGCCATCTGGCCAAGAAGATTATGCTGGTGCTTCAGTTTAATTTTTTTTTTAGCAAAATAGTAGAAAAAATGTATGGAATCATTTACATAAAGATTTAACCAGAAGTGTGATGTGGCCCAGATTAGAAGTGATTAACTTTTGATGTTGATCCCGATCCAGGATTATTCAATAAAGCTTGGTAGAGCCTCACGCTGCCTTTGATTCTGTAGTGCTGATGTTTGTGTATCCAGTGTAGCAGAGAAAGAGTAAAAGATAAGAGCAATCCAATCTTTGTGACAGCACCAACAATGAAATGACTTGGAAAGCGTTTTCAAGTACTCTGCCTATCCTACTGAGAAACATAGAACGTGGGCAAAACAAATCACATTTATGTGTTAACACATGACATCACATATTTTCAAACAAAATTGAATCTGGGTTAAATTAATAGATTGAATGTAAAATATTGCACACTTTTCTGTTTAGTTTCTAAATCACATCAGTTTCTACGTACATTCGTGTAGGCACTTACCATGCAGACACAATCCCCAGGGAGGGCAGGAATTTATTCAAGCAGTCAATAAAAGTTTAAACACAAACTGAATAGAAACGTTCCTTTAGCTCTCAGACTAATAACAGGATCTTCTCTTATCTCTATCTTGACCCACAGCCATCTTTTAATGAAAACATCCGTCTTTTCCTCTTCCTCTGAGCCAGCTTGTTTTGCTTTTTGGCACATTACAGAGCAAGTCGGATCGTCAGTATTCAATAATTTATCCTCATTTAACTTCAGAGAGCATCCCTTTACTGTTCACATTGATCAGAGATTCCACAGCTAATTGAATTCATGGGGACGACTGGATTAAAGGAGGAGTGTGTGGGGGTGGGGGTACTCGCAAATAGCTTAAAGAAACACACATTTAAAAATCTACACAAACTTACTCTTAGTGTTTTAGAATAATATTTCAATTGCTTTCAGTTAGGAGGATGATAAGACATACTGACATCATTCTGTACTCTCAGTATTTTAGTCACTGCACCTTGGTTATTCTTGTTTTTCAACTTGTTAAACATTTTCTTAATTTTTGTCCGTCATATTGTCTGAGACAGGGAAATGCTACTGCATTAATGTCCAGATGGAGGTTGGTGTATTACTTCACATTTTGGTCTTGTTTTTTTTTATTTGGTGTAACATCAGGAGCACTTAAGCGGACCATTTTGGATTCATCCACATACAGCACTAAGATAACAATAGGACTACAGCCACGAGTATTTCAGTTCCCGGTGGAAATACCACCCCACACAGGGTTAGGTCTCAGTCATCCCTGGGGCACACACCTGGCATGCTGCTGTGCAGTGCGAGTTCGCATGGAGAGGACCGTCCACCAACCAGCCGTTCCATTTTTTCTCCATCTCACTGAGCAAAGCATTTAGATCGGTGGATCTTGATGGTGACTCCGGGGTCTTGCGAGAGCCAAACAAACACACACATACGATAGCTACACGCACACACTTAATTCCTCCCATTCCATCCTCTCATTCCCCAAGAGACAAAAGCAATAATAAGGCCATATGTCTCTCCGTGTCTCTGAATAGCTGCAGGCCACTGTGGGCTGCATGCCTGCTGCATTAGCATGGCATCCTGTCAGCGCTGACGGACAGAGATGAGACACCATTGTGAGTCATTCTCTTGGATTTGTTCAGGGGCTGCCGACCTTATGGGGGGGCACTCATACACACACAAAACACGCATATCTAAGTACATGCAGACACTCTCCAGCACATATACAACCACACATAAGTCAACATGATTCAAGGAGCTCTTAGGGTCAACCATGTGACAGAGAGGGCAGGAAGACCAGGAAATGAGAAAATGGGCTCCAAGTGGTATTTCGATAAAGCACTACGGGGCGCATTTGAGTGTGTGTTGCAAAGTATATTTGTTTTAATTACTACAGCTACTATTGTTGATAAGCGGATGAGATCAGATTCTTTTTCAAATCCCTGTGCTGCTAAAGCTATCTGTCAAAGGTAGATAAGATGGAAGTGATAACCATAGGGACTTTACTTGCACGTGACCAAATAGTACCTTTATTCCCATGGCATGGAGCCAGTTGTGCTCGCGACTTTTTTAGCCTTCAGTTGTGTCTCAGTCGATAACTCTCTCCAAAGACCATTATACATTTCGTTCACATAGGAGAAGCGAGCTGCTTTTGTTTTATGTCACCCTTAAAGTATCTCCCTCCTGCAGCGGGAGAGCGGCATTATTCCTAATGGGCACAATAAAAGTGCCCGTCTTACAAATCCTGTGTTTATTAGAATACAAGTAGGCCGTTCTATAGTGCCTCTGGGTATCTAAAGCACAAATGACCATCTTTTCCTTGGTCTCTTGCTTGCAAGTGAAGCGAATAACTGTCAATAAGCAGTTGTGTTCCCCGCCTTGTGTAACACTCAGCTTCAATTCTCCTCCTGTCATCCATCTTTTTTTTTTGTATACAGTTCTGGTTTCTTTTCCATCTCTTTTGTGGTAATTCCCTGAAAGCAGTCTATTCTCCTTGAAAAAATGTTTCAATCACATGAAACTAAAATGGAAAGTCAATGAGTTATGGTGGTCCTTTTGTTTGTCCTTTTCCTCACATGATGCTGTTTATAGTCATTTTGTATTTTTAGATGCTCAAAGGAAAGAAAAAGAAAATGAGAAGAGTATTTCTGAGGAAAAATGGCTCATGTGCAGTGTAAATAGATTTTCTGTCCTATCCTTGTTTATGACTGATTGCTAGCAGGGACTTTCTTTGATTTGCTATTGAAACAACCAACCAATAGATCAAAATCTTTTTTTTTTTTATTGAAATGTTGTCATTGGGTTGCTGCTTACATAAGTGTCAGGTGCTCGCTGGGTTTTCACTGTAATATGTGAGAGCTGACCATTGGCTTTTCAATGTTTTTGCAGGAATAAGTGAATGTCACTTTTAATACGGTACTTATAAATTTAATCGGTCTACTGTTTTTGGCGCCGTGAAAAAAACATCTATTAGCCGCACCGTATCATAGGCTGCAGTGTTCAGAGTGTGGGAAAAAAGTAGCGGTTTATAGTCCGGAATTTACGGTAATCCCCTTCATTCCGACTTTAGTCAAAAGATAATCTAGAAAATAGAAAACTTTCACACTGGTATTGGTGTTTGGGGATTAAAGTAATTGCATGACTATGTGATAGTATGTTCTTAGATGTCAAATTTCCTTTTTGACCAACCCAAATTTTAAATATCAACAAATCATATGGCAATCAGCCAATCCTCCATTTTTGAAAATAGAATAATAAGGTTGTCTTGTGGCTATATTGCACTGTTTAAAGGCAGAGGTATTAATGCATTTATTTCAGTAATGGCTTTCTTTGTCTTTTTTGTGTTAAAGTGAAATCCCCTCACCACATCCAGCCAGAGCAGCATTTTATGGATTGTTAATAATACAATGAACCAAAAAAATGGAAAGAAAATAGACTATCTGTGTGAATACTATGTCATATCAACATGACTGAGCTACATTGTCACATGCAAGGAATAAAACTAAAAGCGGTATGTTGGCTCCACAAAAAGTCTCACCGATCATCATAAAGGATTGAACATGTTCTTTGGTGATGGGTTTTGGGTGAACTACATCATTCTTGCCAAAATGTTGAAAGAAAGCTTTAAATATTTTTAAAAAATAAATTAGTTTTTTAAATAAACCAAACTCCATGGTCAACCAGAGTTTGTTGAACTTAAAGTAACAAAGACATTTTATGTTTGCAGGCCATACTTCCTAAAAGAAAAAGTTATTTGACAAGCAAAAACACTAATAATTGTAAAGTAATTGATGAAGAAGGGCAGAAATGTGAGAGCACTGGTAAAATAAAAAATACTAAATCCCAAATGTTCCATTGACAGAATCATTGACACACTAAAAAAGCCACACTGCATCAATTTTCTGACGATTTTATTTGTTTGTTTATTTTGTACGGTGAATGATGGGAAAAGTGGAAACTACTTTTTCACTTTAAGGAAAACGGCGTCAGCCAATAATTGGCTTTTTATCTTTACATCTTTAATTGGTTTTACACAATCATATCATGTTTTAATGTGTTTCTTGGTTCAAAAGCTACTTAATTATGAATGATTAGGATTTTTAGACTTGAAAAGCATTGCCTATTGCTATTACATCTTGCTCACAATTAAAATGAGGGAGTTCCTCCCCTTTGTCCAGGCTCCATAAGTGGCCATCCGATGTCTCCCGCACAGATGTTCTTATGAGTCCAGTTAGCATGGAGCTCCTCTTGACTCATTCATGAAAGAGTGTTTCTCAGAGAGAATCATAACATTACATCTTTCTTATATCTAGTTTTCATCTTTGTGTATGTGTTTGAGTGTGTGCCCATGAGAGTTTACAACATCTGATTTATTCTACAAACTTCAAACATACAAATATCTAAGCAGTTGAACTGTGCCAAGGTTTTAAATTTGCCATTTCATTTTCAGTTATTGCCAATAAGAATTATGTAATGAAAGATTTCAAGTTATTCTTACCACATTAGTGGCAAAGCTGGTGGTTTTCTCCATTTGTACATATATGACCAGCAAATTGAACTCTTGAGGACTGGACTGCTAATGATTTAAGAACTACCGCCAAGGTGATTTGAAGAAGCTTGCTAGGTTGACTTGTCCGTCTATTTGTCGACATAGGTGTGTAGTTATCATCAAAATAATGCACTGGACTGTCCGACTCATGGTTCGTGATGAAGGGCTGCTGGAGCAAAGGGGCTGTTATAAATGTATTCTGCATTAGCAATTATCTGAATCTGTTCTCTACTGCGCATGTCTCCTAGAAAGTGCTCCAATGTGATCTTGTCAAACATGCCGCCTGGACAATCAACCACCAATTTAATCCAGCCCATCCCTGGAGTCTATCACACCTGTTACTGGGCAACAGGCAGGATACACCCAGTCCATCACAGGGCCACACAGACACCGAAAGGACAAACAACTACTGTGTTCATATTCGCTACTCTTTTCAGTTTAGTCACCAAATGACCTAACATGCATTGTTTTTGGACAGTGGGAAGGAATCTCAATAGAGATAACTGATATTACATTCCGGGGATATAATTATTATTCATTATCACACAAGATGAGGCAATCGAATTTATACATACACATGTGTGTGTGTATATATATATATATATATATATATATATATATATAT
>CAJRST010016668.1:6354028-6421500 GCA_907169785.1 Menidia menidia | reverse complement strand
CACACACACACACACAAGCCGCTCCTTATCCCGCTCGCATTCAAGGTATTTATTTCTCCGGTGGATTGTTTCGGAGGCAGAGCGTCGCCATGGTGACGGCAGCCCACAGATCAGCGTAAGGAAGAGAGAAGGAAGGAGGCGGCTGAGAAAAGAAAGCGAACGATTCCATCTTATCTGCAACTGCTTTACACTTGTTGACACATCTATAGAATACACAGATATAGATTCACCGGGCAGTTAATACACCCTGCCAGCTCTGGTTGTGCTTCTCAGATGTTATGGGTCTCAAACTGGGTCACCTTTGTTGTGGATCTGGTCCTTTTATGCCTGGAGTGCTTAAATTATCAAGGTTACAACTACTTTTACTCTTGATAGCAAGATCGTCAGCGGTAGTATTTTCATCTCGCTTAACTGTTAAACGGTTTAGACATACAGAAGAAAAGAGATCTACGCAGATATGAAGTCCTCGAGCCTACCCACAGATTGGAAAAGCTACAGTTTATTTAAAAAGTATGACACACTCATGTGTTTAAAGCATAGAAATAGTAAGGTTGTATTAGAGACGGTTAGGAGACTGAGGAATAAGGGACATGTTCATAGTTTCTAACTACAGTGCTCCACTAATTGGCCACTTGAATTAAAAAAATGTTACATTATCAAGAACTACATTGGTGGAGACATACAAAAGCATTTGAATTTGCCTGTTTTAGCATCTGTGAGGCCAGTGTTTGGGGAATTTCCTGGTCATTTTCAGTTGATGAGAAACAATGATATCTCTACCTGTTACAGAACCAAACAAATAGACAGGAGGGGACGTTTGTCACTCAGATTTGAATTCTCATTTCCAGGTATGTCATGAATGTGACATTTGAGGGACGAAACCTGTCATTTAGCGAGAAAGGCCACCAGATGTTTCCCAAGCTGGTCATCATACTTCTGGACAAGGACAGACAATGGGACAGGGTAAACCTCTTTGCTGCTCTTTCCTTCAGTATTTTTCTGCCTCCAGGATGTGTCTGTCACTTCTTTTTTTTTTTTCTTCCCCCCTGTTTGAAGCGTTCCCCCGCAAACTTAAAGTAGCTTTGACGGTAGCCTGCATATCACACAAGCTCTCATCCCACTCACGCACGCAGGTTGGCAAGTGGGAGAGAGGCTCTTTGACGATGAGATACCACGTGTGGCCTCGTTTCGAGTTGTACTCGGAGGCAAAGGAGCGGGAGGACCACCTGTCCATCGTGACTCTGGAGGAGGCGCCGTTTGTCATCGTGGAGGACGTGGACCCGCTCAGTGGGACCTGCATGAGGAACACAGTGCCCTGCCGCAAACAGCTAAAACTCAGGTGAGGGTCGCCTCCGGAGGTTACGCTGCTGCCACCTATTTGAACTTTAATCAGACGGAGAGTGAATTTATCTGAACTGTTCTCTTTTTCTATACAACCCTATCCATAGGGGATATATGGAGATATAGGGGAGAAGGTTGGTACTGGGAATCAGCTAGTTAAGATGACCCCGCCTATATCTTGGCAACCACATACTTTAATTTCACACGTGCTCATTCATTGTGGAGGCACCCATAATTGTTGAATAGAGGAGACTGACGAGTGACTACCATTTTCTTTTGAAAACCACATTACTCATCGCAGTAAACTTTTTGAAGCTGCAATAATGATAAATGCTCAATGCTTTTTTTTCTTCTTCCAAAATGCTGGCTAAAGAGCAAAGTGAGCCAGGTGTTGTGGGGTGAACTGAACCTGCTTTGAGGTTGGAGGGAGGGCCATCTTGAATAAAGTGGTTTTGAAAGTTCAGCTATTTCAAGAAGTTTAAAACTTAGTGGTTTTGCAATTGACAGAAGCTCTGACATGCTAATGATGATTTGGGAAGTTAACTATTTATAGAGTTTTGTTCTTTAGCGTTTCTTGCTGAAGATTTTAGGCTAAACTATCTTAAAAAGATACGGTTATTTTCTGAAAATAGCATTGGTTTAGTTTAAGTTTGATGGTCAGTTTACCTCACCACCTTCAACTTACCCCTAAACTGGGTACTCTTAGTCACAGGTGGATCCTTAATGTTGAATTTTGGTCAGAGATATGTTTTCAATGAATGAGTTAAATCAGAAAATATTGATCTGATTTCTCTTTCTCTCCCCTATTACAAACTTTAGTAAAGCAAAGCTACCAAACTATTGGAATACGTCTCATGTTATTCCTTTCTGGGTCTCTCAGTCTTGTGATTACCTTGAATTGTTTCACCTCTCTTAACTAGATCATTAACTCAGTTTCTGTCCCCATTTTCCTCCTCCCGCCATCTAGCTCTCAGGAGTGGACCAATGAATTTTCTTCAAAGAGCTCTTTTTTTTCCATCCCTGACCTAACTGAAATCTCCTGAGATCTTTCTCCATCTTCCAGCTCAGTGTGTTTTTTTTTTTTTAAACAGATCTTTCAGCTTGCATTTACCTGTCTTTCTCCCCTCACAGCTTATCGGGGATAGGCAGCAACATTTCATGAAATAATATGAAAGGATTTCTTTTCAGACAAAAATACCCCGTGAGCCAGATGCACAGAGCTGTGCGGAGTTGTCTTTGTGCTCAGAGTAGCAGACACATGTGGGCACAGCTTTAGAGCCAGATAACTAAACTGCTGTTTTTTGCTTTATTATTGAAGCTATACCGCTTTTTTGTCAGGAAAGTTGTTCACTTGCAGCAGCCTGATTTCATAAGCAAACATTGCGGATAAGCAGTGTTTGACACTCTATTGTGAACCAATAAAACACACAAACATATTTGTCCTTTGCCTGGTAAAAAAAAGAGAAGTGAAAGAAATGAATTCTGACTGCGCCAAAGCCGCCATTGTGTTCCACAGCTGCTGTGCACCTGTATCTGCTCAGAGCCAAACAGCCCATTGACTGATGACGCACTTTGGTTTAATATTTGTGACTCATTGTGTGTTATTATTTGACCCTCATTTATGTTTGATTTGGATGACAATTTCTAAACATCATCTCCGCTTTTTGTTCCGTTGTTTTGCTTGGAAGAAATAATGCATATCACTAATCAGATTTTCCTGTCAATAGCATAACCATAGATTTGCAAAACTGAATGGAATAGTTTTAATCATTAACCATTATAGCTTCTATTTTTTTTTTATCACAGCTTTAATGGTGGAGATGATCATTCTTCATCAGTCCTGTTCAAGCTTTCTTGTTTAGCCTTTAACAATTCAGCTTTTTAGTATAGAACTCCATTACAGACTTTTTTTTGTCAGAAATTGTCATTTTAATTAATTAATTTCCTTTCTAAGTCCTAACTTTCTTTGCTCTTTATTGAGATGCATTGCTTTCCTGGAAAAAAATTTTTTTACTAGGGGCAAAATGTCCAAAATGTCTATGTACCCTGTGTAATTTGTTGTAGTGGGAGTAACTACCTAACCACAGGTCCTCTCATAATTGTGGGAAAAAAAACTTGTTTTTTATTTCAGGGAGTTATCTCTATATGTTTGATTGGGCCTACACCAAAATCCCGGATTGGACATTGATCACTGAATCTCTTCCATCCGGTTATCCACAGCCAAGGCCTGCTTCTCTTTACCCCACTGTAACCTTGTTTTCTTCAGTTTAGGGCTTAGTGACGCTTTATGTTTGGCTTTTGTGGATGTAAATCCCATTTTCTTCAGCCTGTTTTTCAGTTTGATCCCAAACACGACTCATGTTTCCAGACTTTTTCTTATTTTTCTTTTGCTACAGTCACTATTTTCCAGGTGTAGTGCTTTTCATTTTTGTGCCCCGCTACCCACCATCTTTGTTGGTTGATTATTTTTATATAAAATGTGCATATACACCTAGAATCATCACACTCTGTCAACGGTGCTCGTTGATCATTTTTTGCTCCAGAACATGAAATTATTCATTTCTGTTTTCCCACTAATGAAAGCGTCTTCCGTATGAACAGGGTTTGAATTACTAAAACATTCTCATCTTCTTTCTCATCACCGCTTCCCCTCCGTCTCATTGATTATATCCACTACCAGCAATCAAACAGGGGATTCGGGGATTTACATCAAGCGCTGCTGCAAAGGTTTTTGCATCGACATCTTGAAGAAGATTGCCAAGAACGTAAAGTTCACATACGACCTCTATTTGGTCACCAACGGCAAACATGGCAAGAAAGTGAATGGAACATGGAACGGCATGGTGGGAGAGGTGAGGACACTTTCTTTTACGCAGTCTATCAAGACATTGCAAATTTCAGTGTCCAGATCTACATTACGAAAACGACAATATTCGGAAGGAAAGTGTAGTATTTTTCTGACATGTTTATGTTTAGAATTCCTTCTGTTTAATGTCTTTTATTAGTCAATCATAGTTGACACTGTCTGTGAACTTTTACATTTTACACACATTCAGGACCCTTTTTTAAACATACCACAGTCAAAAAAACAAGAAAACACTGAAAACAAAATTCAAACTTCATATCCTAAAACATTACATCTTTCTGTTTTTGTGAATAAAATTGTATATTTGCGATTGGCAAATCAATTAAAAAATTAAAGAATGACATGAGCTGGTTTTTCGGATACAGACTTTTTATTTAGCCAGAGGCAGAAGTCAGCGAGAAAACGTCCAGGTGGTAGAGTATTGTCGGGTTAACGATTGAACACTTCCGACATAGGAAGGCTTTCCTATTTTTATTTTCTTTGCATTTTTTCCACAATTACTTTTTTGCTCTCATTTTACTCACACACCACCCTCCTTTCATTATTTCAAAACAAGATATGCCGTGAAGCACCTGTCATAAGGAAGCCAATGCAGATGACATCACACCCAACAGATTCTGTCGGGCTCATGTGAATTTATTTATTCGTTTTTTGGTAGGGCTGATCATTCTGTCTCTGTCATGCCATCCAGCACTTCTTTCCGCACAACCTGGCTTGAGGGAAAGCTGTGATCAAATCCGGGAAGCCTCAGGAGGGACTCACTTAGATTCCTAATCAGAGATGGAGCAAGAGTGCTGAAGACAGTGAGGGAAGGATAAAGATTGATTGGATTCAGGAGGGAAAGCAGCCCCTGGGAAAGACCCACTTCTCTCTTTCACGCATCACATTTTTGACATCCAGTACAATTCAGTCCTCATAATTAGATTTTTCTGTCTAGGTTATTTGATTGTGGAATATCTTAACTATATCTTTAGTCCACTAACACATGCTTGTGGTGTCAAACCCCAGAGTTACAAATATGTATAAATGCAGTACTTGAGAATGTACAGTGCATCTTTGTATCTCTAAGTGGGCGACTAATGATTTGGTGGGCAGTTAAATATGGACCCAGTGTAGAAATGATGATCTGCTTCCTCTTTATATCTGAGCTGGGACTATAAATGGTTATGAAACCTCAGCGTTAAATCCTTTTTTTAACCACAGATCTGTGAGTTTTCTGAACTCAGCTTGTGCGTTTCCCTCCCGTCCGTGCTTGTCTGTCTGTTTGACCCTCAGGTGGTGTTGAAGAATGCCCACATGGCAGTGGGTTCACTCACCATCAATGAGGAGAGGTCCGAGGTCATTGACTTCTCCGTGCCGTTCATCGAGACGGGCATCAGTGTCATGGTCTCCCGTAGCAACGGCACCGTCTCCCCATCGGCCTTTCTAGGTGAGCGGAAATACACCAGGTGCTTCGGCCACTTTATAACACAGTACAAAGAGCTGTCGAATGCCCGTATACGCTCATGTCACAAAATAATTGCACAAGCACAGAAAGGCTGTTTATCTGTGGTGTACGTGGCATGAAAAATATGAGTTTTGTTTAAATCTTTCTTCATGCTACAAGGCTTCTGATTCCATGTTACACGTGGATGCCTTTGTTGACCACACTGCTTGCACATTCTGTCAAGTTTCTGAAACCTCTTGAAATGTTTCCCTTTCACACATGGACAGAAGAAGTAAATTCCTTATGTTGTTATCACAACTGTCATCGAGCGAGAGGCTCCTTAACCATTGTTCTGACTGGAAGACGCAAAGACATAGTCTGACCTATGTTTTTGTGTGAAAACCAAAATAAAACAGTGGCAATGACATTGCGGCAAGCAGTCCTTTTAGCAGCAGCTCAGATCCTTACAGAGAAACAAAGACGTGGCTGTGGGATGATTTGGGGGTGTGACTGAGACGAACCGTTTTGGAGGAATGACATTTAAGATATGTGTGTATATGAACAAAAATAAATCTGTTAAACAAGCTGGCTTCATCTGTTTGCAGATGAAGAACATTGAAAACATCCAGAGCACACAGATGCAATTAAACAAGAGCTTTATAAAGGAGAAGTAAAAAAAAACTAGATAAAACTAGAACCGGCCTAGAATCCACTGACCTGAATCTACCTTTGAGATGTTTTAAAGTGAAATGTAAAGTAGTACAACCCCTCTAGCAAAAATGCATCTAAAAACTGAACTAAAGGAAATGCCTGAGTAGTGAACATCCACTGAAAAATGACAACCTTAAATTTTTGCATTAAAATGATGTAGGGTCAATATTTGTCCCAAGTTTTTTTTTTTTTTTTACTTATCAGCAGATTAGTGTTCATACATAAAGCCATTTTTTTGAGAAACTGTTTCTAAACTTTTAGAATCCATGTACATGTATGCTCATGTTCTTCTGGGCTATATAATAGGTGAAAACTGGACACACATGAGTTTCTGTCTATGCCTCACTCAGAGAAACCAGTTTACGTTTTAACCCATATTTTATTTTCTATATCTATCATTAAGTAAGGTATTCTTACACACTGATGACATAGTTATATATACAGCAGTACCTTTTTTTGATCAAACTGTGGAGCTTTGGCAGGAGGCTTTTCAATCCCAGCTGCACTCCCTGATTAAATCATATTCCTAAATATAGAAAGAATTTCTGCATTCATGCCCTCCACTTGTTACCCTATTATGATGAATAATCCATACATTTCTATACCAGAGGGTAAAGCATTATTAGGTAAACTCTGGCATCTGCTGAGCCTTTAATCATGCAGCAACACAACACTAGATCTACTTTTCCAAGAATTGTTGATGTTCCTAGTGTGCACTCAGCTTCTTCTTTCTTCTCATTTATGGAGTCAGTTTTAAGATATAAACAATAAAAGTGTCTGAAGTACTAGGTAAAACCTTCTTTTTTTTACTATCCAGCCTGATTTTGTTTTTATATATTTTTTTACATTGGCTGTTTTTTTCTTAAATCAAAATTTTATGTTCTTTCTTTGAGATGTGTCTCCTGCTGCCACGTCAACTAATACACCATAAGAAGAGTAGATATCATGAGATATCAGTAGATATCTTGAGTAAACAAAGGCCAGATTTTAAAAAAAGCTAACGTAACAAAACCATTTATAGCAGTTTAGTTTGGCAAACATTATGTTGAGCTACACATTACCACAAAAAAAATGAACTTCTTCTGCATGTTCCCTCTCTTCCCCATGTATCTATTTCAGAACCCTTCAGTGCGGACGTCTGGGTCATGATGTTTGTGATGCTGCTGATAGTGTCCGCCGTGGCTGTGTTTGTCTTTGAGTACTTCAGCCCAGTGGGTTACAATCGCTGCCTGGCAGATGGACGAGGTGAGAGCCCACCAATATGCAGAAGCACACATGAATGGACACAGGAGCGCTTGAACCCTGTGAATCTGCAGCTGAAAGGTGTCAACGAGATACGTCGTCGGGCAATCTAATGAGCAGAAATGATTGCCTAATTCACAGCTTTTGTTACCTTGAGTGTACCGTTGAGTAAGAGTCCTAAAGGTGCTAAATTACTTTGACAATCCTGTCTGAATGAGTGCATCTGGAGTGCTAGACTTAGTACTTGATGTCTTTGAGTACTTATCTACATCAACAGTCACTTCAGGTCTTCTACTAATGAAGGAGATCTTTGACGAGATCCTGATAGGTGATCCAAAGCATTCTTAGCCTCCTTATATGAACAAAGACTGCTCTGTTCTTGCTGTGAAATTACTTTTCTACCTTGCTTTTCTCAAACAATGCCCTATTGTTACACCACCACATCTGGGGGGGTATAAAAAGAATAGATACACTTTGATAGAACTATTACCATACACTGAAAACGTACGTCAGCTTTAACTGTGTTTGACAGAAGCGAACAATTACTGTGTTGAGTCAAATGCAGTTCCAGCAGGTCATTCAAATCATTTTCTTTTCTCCATCAAACTCAGTGGCTCACTTTCAATCCATTTTTTTCCTTTCGAGCTTGTGCACACACAGCTCCGCTTGGCTCAGAGGATTGCATTAATCTGCTGCAACAGCAGTCACTCAGGACAAATTCAGAAAAGTGTTACATTTCAACACACAGTCTTTGTTTTATCAAGGATCAGAGGGGATGAACCCCTTTGGAGATATATTCTACCAACAAATCTGTTTTCTTTTTGTCTTATTGCTCAACAGCCGTAGACACGGGTTTGTGTGGTTTAATCGCCGGGTTTTGAAGGCAATCCTATACTGCTGCTCCAGCTGTAGCATAATTGTACCCTGCTGTGCATCTATCTGCCCCCTCCCCCTTTATCCTCATCCCTGGCACCGCGGAGCCACTGTAGGTAGTATTTGCTTCCTGACACCTTGTCATACAAACACAGAGGTAGGTGGAACAGAGGCTGTGTGTAAAAGTAGGTTGTCACCGCTGCAGCTGAAAGAGCTGACTCGCTCTGCTCAGCACATCCAGCAATCTCAGACAAATTAACTGAAAGGAGCACGTCTCTCTTTTTTTTTTTTTTTGCTGCCATCTGTCAAATTCCTATCATAATGATTGTCACAAGTAAATGCAAATGAAGTAAAGTAGCACCTGTTATCTGTGAAACTAACCCCCCCTTCCACATCCCATCCTCCTCTCCCCTCCTGTCCTTCCGTTCCCCAGAGCCTGGCGGCCCTTCCTTCACCATCGGGAAAGCCATCTGGCTGCTGTGGGGCCTGGTTTTCAACAACTCCGTCCCCGTGCAGAATCCCAAAGGGACCACCAGTAAGATCATGGTGTCGGTGTGGGCCTTTTTCGCTGTCATCTTCCTGGCCTCCTACACTGCCAACCTGGCTGCGTTCATGATCCAGGAGGAGTATGTCGACCAGGTGTCGGGCTTGTCAGACAAAAAGGTGCGAATGCAATTCAGTGTTGTGGATTGTGGGGTGGGGGAGCAGGTGTGTGAAGGTGCCCGAGAATAAGTCATCCTCTTTTCAGACATGGTTTTATATAGTTTCTGCTTTTTGTCTTTCGGTTAAAGCAAATTTGTGTCGGACGTCACTTTTGCATCAATAGCCCCCCCCCTCATGATAGTGACAGAGAAAGCCATGATGTGCATTTCATATTTACCACCCACACTCAGCTCATCAAAAGAGCAGCCGGAAATGTTTCCGTCCCTCCCATCCAAGCATGTTGAACAGGTGCTGAGACAGAAGATGTATTTCTACTTGTCAAAGTTTTGTTGCACTTACAGTAATGAGCATAGCTGTCAGAAAAGATATTTCCCTTTATCTTTTCTGTCTCCACTGCGTGGTCTTTGGCGTCCATTGTGCGTCAGTCAGAGAGGAGAGGCTATAGTACAATCATAAAATGACACTAAAATGGCATTCTCCAATAGATAATGCAGCAGTATTTTTTTCTTTTCATTGAGCACATTCTCTGGGGAAGACCAGAGTGTTAGAGGATTTGCTTGATATTGATTTTGATCCATAAAATGATGCTGGATTATTCTGAAATGCCGGTCATTTAAGTACCTACTAACCATGGTAGTTGATGATTTGGACTAATTAGATTAACAGCTTGAAGATATTTGGACTTCTCTGCTCATGTGTTAATTAGTTTTCATACCCTCTTAAGTCATGAAATATGGCACTCCCATTGAAAAGCATTTTTCGATTAACTACTGAGAGTCTTATAACAAATCAGTAGCATTAAAGGAGATCATGATAAATTGCCATTTGTATTTGTTTGAGTTAATTTCAGTGTTTAGATATCTTCAACGTGATCTTTAAAACAGTTGAAGTAGGCCTGGCAAAAGCAAAACAATCATTAAAGTAGTAACCATACACACATAAGCTACAGCATTTAAAATCGTTTTACCACATTTAACCTTCTTTCCAACTTTGTCTCTTGTATAGCACGTTTGTGTAAATATATCCAATATTCTCTCATTTAAATTTACCCCAACTCTAATCCGTGAGTTCAACTAGAGCTATCTAACTTCCATTTCTTGCAAAATACATTAACAGCTGTGTGATGCGACTCGGTGCCTTTTTCATTCACTTCTCTGTCACTTTTCACTTCCATTACAGTTCCAGAAGCCCAATGAATTCTCACCGCCTTTCCGGTTTGGTACAGTGCCCAATGGCAGCACAGAGCGCAACATCCGCAACAACTACAGGGACATGCACGCCTACATGACCAGCTTCCACCAGAAGAATGTAGATGAGGCCTTGTACAGTCTGAAAACTGGGTGAGGAGGAGACAGACAGAGATGAAGAGTTAGACTAGGACGGGGGAGAGGGAGAGAGCTGAAAGGGTGCCGGCAGAAAAAAGAGACACCATTAAAGATCTGTGATGTCCTGTACTGATGCAAAACAGATGAAACATGATGAAATAACAGGCGGGGGGAGACAGAGGGAGAGGGTGACTTCCGCACAATCGCTGTGTAGCCTGTCTTTGCTCGAGAAACTAAATTCTAATTTGTTCTCTCTATCTGTCTTCAAAAATTTTTTATCAACCACTGCTGAGGAAATAAGAATGCAAAGCTGTGTGTTCCAGTGATGCTGAATGGCCACAGAGGCCTGTAAAAGCCCTAAGGCAGCTTTGATGGTAGCTGGAGAATCTGGAGTCTGTCATGTCAATTTATCAACTCGCTCTTGGTTAATAGATAGAATAGAATGCAGAGTTTCACTTGGGGAAATTTTTGCCGGAACTCTGGATGCTCAAGGACCTGACACACTGTGCATAGTTAGTTGATTGTGAGACACAACTATCTGTACTTAGAGGGGAAAACCAGACATTGCTGAGAGAAGAAACAGTAGGCTTTACTTGGAAAAGTTTAGGTTTTAACTAAATGAGACTGATCCCATGATCATATAATACAATAGCCGAAACTTGTGACACAGAAACTATCAAGTGATTGCGTCAGACATGAATCTCAAGCTGGTTTCCTGGGGTTGCGTTTATTTGAAGTTAATCAATGCCTTAAAATTAATTAAGTAAATAATACACATCTTAAAATGTTTCCCCTTTAAATCCTGTGGTGTGTTATTACTTCTGAATTATAGTCTCTTTATTTTCAAACAATTTCTTCATTATCTTTTCTTTTTTTTAAAGCTTTTTGGTTCGTGATTATTAGTGCTGAAATAGAGATAATTTAATTTTTACACTTCCTAATGATTACAGTTCTGGGTCCTTCAACCCCATCCTGGAGTGTTTCATCAGGGCACAGCAGGTCATTTTCATATGAAACAGATGAAAGGGAAGCGTATAATTTGGGATATCATTTTTGAAAATGAACTTTCTTTATTGTACTGGAGTGGTTCTCATAGGGAAATCAAAACTTTAAACACATCTTATCTAACTTGAGTAGCTAATATAACTGAACTGTGTCTAAATTGTCAAAATTATATACTTTTATTTATTCAAGTCACGTCACTGACTGTAAGGACCCTGCAGATTAGACAGAGCAACCAGATGTGTATTAAGCAAACAAACCTTTTTAAGTTAATTTCTGGCATAGACAATTGAGCCACTCAATGACTGGAAGTATGTGTTCCTTCTGTGTTCAGGCAACATGATTTTTAAACAGTTCTTGATCTCTAATGTTCTTATTCAGGGCCATTAGAGAGTGCATTAGTCCACTCGACAACACATGAAAGCATGGAAAGTTTGTTCCATCCATTAATTTTCTTCATCTTCAAGGCACAGACATAAAAATGGTTTCATTCACACATATTATACAGACCTTTTTAAATAGCAATAATTGTAGGAGAGAACAAATGAATGACAAGCACATCATTTAGGGATTGTAGACCTTAGGTCAATAGAGCTACATAAGTGTGGGCCATCTTTCATCTAAAAAAACATTTATAGTTTTCTTTTATAGAGTACTTGAATAGAAGTAAGCCGTCCTAATAGCTGTAATTTTCAGGAAACTATACAGCAGTGAAAAGGGAAAATTCACGATAGGAACTTAACATCTATGACCTGAACCTGAACTCCTTCCCCACACTGGATCTTCTGGGCCACATGTGGCTTCCCTCTCCTTACACGTTTTCCATGTGTCATGCTCCACAGCAAACTGGATGCCTTTATCTACGACGCAGCCGTGCTAAACTACATGGCTGGCAGAGATGAAGGCTGTAAGCTGGTTACCATCGGGAGCGGCAAAGTGTTCGCCTCCACAGGCTACGGCATCGCCATCCAGAAAGACTCCGGCTGGAAGCGAGCAGTGGATCTGGCTATCCTTATGCTGTTTGGAGATGGTAAGGACTTTGTGGAGATGGTAAGGACTTTGATGTTTCCACCCGATTCGAGGAGATAAAATAAATGAAAAGGTGCCCAAGAAAGAAGTGATATCAAACGGGGAGAAATGTGTTTGACAGCCATAAAAAAAAACATTTTCCGTGGTTTTAAGTTATACAATTACTGTTCAAGAAATAAGGTCTCACATGGTTGGTAAGGGTAGAGTTTTTAGGTTGGTATTAAGGAGTTTTGACTCAGGAACAGGCCAGCTCTTTTAATTGAGAGAATCCAGACGTTCTTTGGAAAGGCAGAAGCAAGAAATAGATAGATATACAGATGTATAGACAGAGTTAAATATATTACTGACCTAATCCTGTTTAAAAGCAGAAAATTGTATATTAACACCAAAAACAATCCCAAAATAGATTCCCAAAGAGCAGAAAATGTAAAATATAATCTTAAAGAATTAAGAGAGTCCTTCCTTAGTTTAAAATTAAAAGAAAGCTTTTCTCAGAGGGTTCAGGCAGTTTTGAAGGATAAAACGCGAATGTCCTATTCGATTTTTATTTTTATTTATGTTTGCTTTAATTTAATTGTACAATTACACCAATATAACCTTTTCCAGACAATTCCTGAATATCAAAGACTGTCTGAAAAATGTTGTGCAGTTCGACTTACTCTTTGTTCTTTTATTAAAACATTCAATAGAAAAGTGTCTCACTCCAGAAAACCAGTGTAAAGATCCTTCTATCATTTCGAATAATGGGGACATTTTTCAGGCCTTTACCACCTCCACTGGTCAGCGAGTGATATGCAAGAAGCGAAGGAGTAGGATGCTGTTTATGCTCATATCCATACAGCACATTTATCTGTGTATAAATTATTGCTTTAGCACCATCTCATATGCTATATTGGCGCCGCTACACTAAACCATATCATGTGAATGTTTACACAGGGAGCAGGTTGAAGCCTGGATCTGTCTCCTATTAGTGGATAACTACTGAGTAACGATGACTAATGGTGATGACACACTCTGCAAATTGAGACCACAGAGCAACATGCTCACAGCTGTAGATCATGTTGGACGTTCACATGTTGTTTCAGGACTTGAGTGTTTATACAGTGGCCATCAAGATGGAAAATTATTACGAAGAGAACATTTTCAAATTATTTTCAGCAAATTTTTGTCATGCCTCTTGAGGGTTTACAGATAAAGTAAGTTAGTCATTGATAATAAAAAAACATGTCTGTCCTTGACTGATCACAGCTTTTGTAATGGAGACATCATTAATATCACTGTGTAGTTTTATTCAGCCTAATCAGTTTGTTAAAACACACTGCAATGTTTAATTTATGTTAAAAGTAAATCCATTTTTGCCTCGTGAAAGAAACAATATCATTGTAAGCGGGACTTTTTCTTGACCTATCAACATTTGTCTAAATATTTAATCAATTAATACATTGATTGTGGCTAATACATCCCAATGCTGCTTGATTTAGAGCCTTCTTGCCACGGGTCCTCAGAGATGCCTCTTCCATGAATAAAAAAACCCCATAAATGTTTTATTCAATCATTGAGCTCATGAATATGTAGCATCATTCACATTCAGAGTTTTTGTCATGCTTTTGGTCACAAAAAAAACAGGCATTAATGCTTAACACGGTCAGTTTGATCACCACCGCTGCCCCCCTCTGAAATGACCGTTGGCAAAACACTGTACCTCAGAGTGTGAACGTACATGAAGGAGTGAAAAAGCCCTGTGTGCATGAACGTATGCATGAGTGGATGTATTAGAAATACAGCAGAAAGCGTTTTATGGAAATTAGACTCTAAAGGGCTGTCAAATGAGTAGAAACCATTTGCCCATGTTTGTCAGACACACAGCTGACCACCAGTGATAGGATAACTCCCTTTTTTATCCATTCAGGTATTCAGCCTTTTCCATACCTGGTGTATTTTACTTTTGGACTGTGGAGGAAGCTTTCGAAAGATTCCCAGATATCCATCCAGACATATAGAGAACACGTGACATCTTCGTAGAAAATCATTTTAATGAGTTAGTTTGAAAAAAAAACTAAAGTTGTTTCAAGATTCATATCAGAGAACAATCATCCAGAAAAGTTTTACAAATATACGATTATGACACATCTGTGTATATGGATACAAAAACAAAACCTTGTTTCTTTTAATGATCTGTCATGCGCTCTCTAGTATGAACTTGTGTCTCGCAAATGTTATGTGACCTGTTTATTTTACATGGTGCGGACGTGTTAACCAGCTGATCCTGTCCACACTGAGAAATTAGTCAAAAATACCATATAGAACATTTGGGGAGCGTCAGGTTCAGCTCAATCGAACCGTACAATGCCATGCCATGTCACGGCAACTGACGCTGTTGTGTTTCCATCACACCTCTGAGTCCACAATTCCGATGTGCTATTTGAATCCCCCCCTTGGGACAGTACTACAACGGCTCTGTCTGGTTCAATGCGAAATAGTGAAAGCAGTATAACAGAGTCCTCATTTAGAGAATCCCTCTCAGTAAAGGACCGCAGCACCCATCCTACCTGTTTTGTTGTGAATAGTACAACTAGTGTTGATAGTATTCTTTGGTATTCTTTCTTTCGCGTCTAAAAAGAGAGAGACCTGAACAGTGGCTAAAGCACTGTCCACTGACCTTTAGCAGTCACAGGACACAACTGTCAAAAACAGTGCTGTCTTTTTAATCAGTGGTCCCACGATGAATCCGGTTTAAAAAAAGATTTGATAATTTCTAATCATTTCTTTAAAAAAAATTTCAACTGGATCTGATTCTGGGGCTTAAATAGGTGGTATTATTATTTGTGGTGATTTACATAAAGGGTGGTTTTTAGATCTCACTGTGTCGTTCGAAGTGAATGATAACCTGAGATAAAGGTATTGTACATTAGAAGTGTATTATGTATCGTTTTTGTCTTTTACTCCAAGTCCTTTTGTGTATGCCTGAGATCAAATCTCTTTATTTGATCCCAAACGTGTAAGTATTACATGTCAGTAAATAAAAAAATCATACCTGTTGTTAAAATAACTTAAAGAACAGTCACTGCTCTATGGTTTCTTTGGGAAAGTTGGATACAAAAAAAAACAAAGGTTTCTGATGAACTTTTGACTTCACAGGCTGCACCTGCAATGCATGTCCATGTTCTCTGTTCTGTTTACTTCCTGCCACATCATATATCGCGCAGACGGCTGACACACATACACACAAACTGTGGCCTTCGAGGTGCTATCATTTTCCATTGTGGAATTCATGATGGCTAAACAGGTTGCTGCAGATGGAACATTCACCTTGGATCAGATCTACGGGAGTCCGATTTACTCTGACCTCTATATGCAGTCTTGTGTGTACATACAATGTTTTGTGGCAGATATGATGAACGTGCCTGAGTGTGTGCTTTCCAGGGTTTGGACACGTGTACACATATTCTCAGACAGCAGTTGAGTCTTACCACTGTCTCTACTGTTTGTGAGGCCAACGCGTGACACACGACCTCATTGCTTTCCAAGGATTGCTTGGCTGTCAGTACACATGCAACAGACCAAGTTGAAAGATTTCGCTGATTGATGTTAGCTCGCAACTGTTGTGTCCTGTTTGAGCCAAAAGAATGACGTTCTGCGCACAGCAGAATTTCTCTAACTGCTTCACAAAAGCAAAAATAGCACTTTACGTCTGGAATCATTGGAACAGATTCACGTTCAAACATACAAAGGGGGATAAAGATAAAGAGAGTAATGATGCAGGAGTAGAAAGAGAGTAGTGATTTTCAGATCTTTCTGATGCTAATTGGTGTGATTCCAGTTTGGCTTCTTTTTGTCTGGTCCACATCAGTTTTTCTATTAAGGTTTCAAATGAAAAATGAAGATAATTCTGTTCAAGTTTGATATTAGTGAGTGTTCCTCAAGGAGGACTTGTGTGATCAGCAATGAAAATTGTAAATTGATATGGAATATTTCTTGAAAAAATCTTCTACACCTTTTGTATTGCTCTCAATTCTTAAATTGGTTGTTTACTTTGAATATTTCGTATCGTGTTTAGTCTATCAATTATAGAAAATCTTGATTTCTTGAATTTGATGGTAGCAAATCGTCCCAAAAGTTGATAAAAAGGGAATGAATAGCCAGGTAGTGAGTGGTACTTGAATGAAATAAGTGGATGAACATTCATCCATCCATTGTTTATATCTCTTATTCCTGGAGACCGGTGCCTATCCCAGCTGTGAGTGGGTTAAAGGCAGGGTACACCCTGTACAGTTGGCTATTCCATTGCAGGGCCACACATCGAGGAAAGACCAGACACTCATATTCACTGTCAAGTGAGAGTGTTCAATTAACCTAACGTGCATGTTTTTGAACGGCGGGAAAAAGCCAGAGTACCCCGGGGGGAACCCAGGCAGACATGGGGAGAACATGCCAACCCTGTACAGAAACAGTATCAGCCCACACAGAAAATCCACACCGAATGCAAATTATCTTTGAACCTCAGGCAACATTCTATTGAAAAACAGTCATGGAAACAATTGTATTAATTCTCAGTCATCTAGGTCATGGTAATCTTAGAGTATAAGCAACTAGTTAAGTTGCCTTGAGTGAAGCTCCTACGATGGAAATCCTCGAATGGGCTCAGGAACACTTCCAAAAATGTGCTGTGCCTTCCACAAATGCAGCTCAGAGCCCTATTGTGTGCAGCAGACATACAAACATGACCTAGAGACACTGCTGGCTTCCTTTTAACTGCAAACAACAAGTAACTACTGTCTATCAACCACACTTGATGTAACGACTGTTTGTGTGTTGCTTATTAGCATGAGAGCAACGCGTGACCAACACCTTAAGGCTACCAGAAAAGTAAGTGTGCTTTTCTTCTCTTACAGAGGCCCATTTAGGTACAAATATTTTTAGTGAAATCCAGCCAACAGTTGTCTGACACAAACATGATGTTCTGCAATAGGTGGGAACATGTATTAACACGAGAATACACAAGAAGGCCATTGATGCAGCGCAAACAAATATGTCTGGACGTGTCCTTCCCTTTTTAGAAGCTTCCCTTGGGATGCGGAACGGAGAAGGATGTATCTCAGGATGGAAACGCTTACATGACCACACACACACTTCCTCTCTGAGGACTGTCAAGTCCCACGAGGCAGCTGTGTGTCTTCCCAAAACAAAGAGGGGATTGCCCTGCATAAGCACTCCTTAATGAGGAAGATCCTCAGGGTAGCATTCAAAATAATGCATCGTGGCATTTGTTGCATGTGCACGAGACCTGGGCTGTTTTTGGTATTTACAAACCAGTTTTATAAAAAAGAAGAAAAAGAAATGCCCTCCGTTTTTTTCCCTCTCTCACTTAATATGTTTAGACATCTACAGACAAACTCAGTGATGTGTGCAGGTCATATCTGACCACTACTTTGATGCAGTAACCCGTTTGTGTGTGTGTGTGTCCAGGTGAGATGGAGGAGTTGGAGGCATTGTGGCTGACGGGTATCTGTCACAATGAGAAGAACGAGGTGATGAGTAGCCAGCTGGACGTGGACAACATGGCGGGGGTCTTCTACATGCTCGGGGCCGCCATGATTCTGTCATTACTCACCTTCATCTGTGAACATTGGTTCTACTGGCAGCTGCGCTTCTGTTTCATGGGCGTGTGCTCAGGACAGCCTGGGTTCACCTTCTCCATCAGCAGAGTGAGTCTCCTTAGGTTTTTATTTTGGATCTGACCTTTGTCCTATCAGCAGAAAGATCGCAGAAGTGGCTTGTTTCAGTGTGTATCAGTGTATTAAGTATTGTGGTCTGTTGTGGTTCATGCTGCTTCCCTGTGGGTTTTGTAACACAAAATGCATGTTGAAGAGTATCCCATGGAGCAACTCTTTATTCTTTAACCACAATGCTAACATTGGACATAGAAAAAAGTCTAATGGGTCCAATTATATTACCATTAAAAATCTCCTATTTTCTTTTTAGAATAAACTCACTTATGTGAAGACATATTTGATGAGAACTATTTTAATTTGAAATAACTGATTTATTATCTTGGGAAGGTTTAGATTAGCCTTGAAAAGGTTAGTAATGAAATGACTTTCAAAGAGGTCACTCCAAGCAATGGCGTCCTTTTTATGTAGAGCAGAAGAATGGCACCACTGGGCTTCTTAATCCTTTTTTTTTCCTTTTTTCTTTTTCCACTCGTCTGTTCTGCACCACAACAGTTTATTCAAATACATTGCTGTGTTGAATGTAAGCACAGCCAATGAACAGGAGGCTTCCGTCCAGAAACAGAGGGCAAAATAGAGTAGATGAAATAATGACAATGCTGATGTGGTTATGTGACAAATAAAGGTCTTAAATAATATAGGCGTATCTGTGGGTCCTACTTAATCACAAAACAGGATTGTCTTGAATCTGTTGTTGCAGTGACCCCAACATGGTGGAATTATCACCAGTCACCCAGACTCCCTTGATGCCTTTTTTTTTTAAATAAGCATGAGAATGATAACAAATCTAGTCCCTTTTTAGGGCAAACATTGGCCACAGGAGCCTCTAACTTTGCCGAATTCAGTGGTCTGTTGCATGCAAGCCTTAGAGTCAAGCGAGAAGTAACAGGCAGGCTGGCACACTGTCATAGCGCCAGGGGCATGATAGAGAGAAGGAAGTGGAACAGCAGAGACATTCTGTCACTTCAGACTCATATTCTTCTTAACAAAGTCCAAATCAGAGCATATGTCTTTACCTTCAGTTATTGGTGGTTTTCTTAGATAACAATGCACTTAAAAGGAGTTTATATTCCACTGGGAACACAGTACTGCTACTGTGTTTTGATATAGCTGGGTTACAGTAGATTTAATTAATCTTCATAATTAATCTTCCGTTCATAGTTTGTACAAGTTTGCACTGACACTCAACACCTTAACAAATTATTTATTAAAAACCAATGATACGAAGAACATTTTAACTAAACAGAAACAACCATATATGATGTGCCTATCATCAGAGAGCATTCTGGAGGCCAAAGAAATAATTGTAGATGTGAAAACTTCTCTGTCTTCTTTTGTTGTACACACGTGCATGTCTTATATATTGGAAATTGTGTTGCACTTGTTTATAATGAAAAGGGCTGAAAAGAAAAAAAATGACTTAAAGAGAATCCATAACCTCTTTTCTTTCTCACTAAATTGCATCCACACAATCAGTCACTTGAGATGCCATTACTTTGCATAATTTAACCTTCTCGAGAAACAGGTAGCCATTGTGTGGGGAAAAGGACACCAGTGTTTATGTGTTAAGGATGAATACAGTAATTACAATGTCATTTGTTTCAGACCCACTCACAATAACCTGAAGGACATTAAACAAGAGAAAGAGCATGGGAATGATTATTTTCTGCTGTGTTAAATTGCTATCCATCTCCCACTGTCGACCCCCCCCCCCCCCCAAGTTGTAAAACGCCTAATTTTGTTATTGTTTTTTCAATTTCAAAAGTGGTTCCATTAACCTAACATTTACACTAAATGCATTACTTTAAAGACTACAGCTATAGTCTGAGTAGAAACATATTCAAAGCAATTAAGGCCATCAAAAGAATTTCAGCTTATATACAATTGACAAAAAATGAGATGATAGACAAGTGTAAGACCTGCAAAAGGTTAATAAAGGACGGCGAGAGAAAAACACCTGCCTGCAAAAGATAAAGAATGAAATTTGTAGCAGGAAGGCAGGAAAAGAGCAGAGAAGTACCTCAGTAACCACTGTTCTATTACCTTTCACATCAGTTTAAGTAGCAATAGATGTAGAGAGATAAAGACAGGAAGGCCCATTGGAGCAGCTGTCGTTCACCAAAGCACCCTGAAACCGAGATAAACCAAACACAAAGCGAGAATGGCACCATAACATAAAAGAGAGGTGATGATTCACATTCATGAAAGGAGCTCGGCAACTGAGAAAGTGACTAAGAGACAGACAGAAACTGTTTCTGACAAGCTGACGCCTTTGAGAAAAGTTGGCTCGCATGCTGGCTGGTGCGTGGTGTGTCCTCGACCTTTCGGATTTGGCTGTCGCCTTGACCAGATTCCCTCAGCTCCTATTTAAACATGCTTGTTTCACTCCACTCTCAAAAGCTTGAGACACAACGCCCGTTTTTCTCAATCCAAACAGACACAAATTTGAAAGGACGGAGTCACTCCTGTTTCGAAATTTATTCTGTTCCTAAGATTTTAAACAAGTCATACAAGTCTATCTAATGCGATTGATTTTCTTGTTTTAGTTAAAAAATTGAGGTACATCAGAAAGCTAGTCGCACCAGAAAAACACATTGGTGGTCAAAATCATGAGCTCAGCGTTTTTTTTGTCTTATAAATCGAGACACTCTTCTACTCTGTCAATACTTTGTTTCCTTACTCTGTGTAGATGCTGAGGGTCAACACTGTTGGCCAGAGAGAACCCATTCATGAACTAGTGCCCTAACACAGTTTAATAAAGTGTAAAAAAAAAAAAAGCTGGTCATAAAGTAATGCATTAACAGCCCTGTGTCTGTCTTTGTCTACAAGTCTTATATTTGGCTCTGTCTCTCTAATCTTAAAATCCCTCTGATTCTTACTGGTGCTTGACATTTCACTTTTGTGTTCCATAACTTATCATTCTCACCCTTCTTTCTTCCTCCTATGGCCTGTCGCATCCTCATGCTCTCTCTTTACCTTCCCTCTCTTTTCATTTTCACACTCCAGGGTATCTACAGCTGCATCCACGGGGTACAGATTGAGGAAAACAAGTCCACCATAGACTCGCCTTCTTCCACAATAAAGAAGAACATGAACAACACCCACTCCAACATCCTACGGTTGCTCCGCACTGCTAAGGACATGACAGCAGTACCAGGCATCAACGGTTCGCCCCATGCAGCGCTTGAATACAGCCACAGTGGCCGTGAGTCGGCTATTTACGATATCCAGGAGCACCGGCGCAGCCTTGTGGGTCACCCTGTAGACTGCAAGTCTGCGCCGCCTTACATGCAAGAGGACAACATGTTCAGTGACTACATCAGCGAGGTGGAGAGAACTTTTGGCAACTTGCCCCTGAAGGACAGCAACCTGTACCAGGACCCTTACCGACACCACCACCCGGCCTCAGCTCTGGGTATGTCCGGCCCCCCACCCAATAGGCCACGCAGCTTAGGCAGTGCTAGCTCGTTGGAAGGGGGCATGTTCGATTGCGACAGTTTAGGGGGAGGGGTAGCGCCCATCTTCACCACGCAACCCCGCCCCTCCATGACTCATAGGAATACAAGTAAATTTGACCTGATTGCTGGCCACGCCCCTGTTGATTCCAATCAGGGCGGGTTCAAGGGAAGCAATGTGTACGGCAGGTTTTCTTTCAAAGGAGGCGCATCAAGCACGGGTTTCATCGGTGGGCATGACAGGTACTGCAGTGGGGGAGGGGGAGGCTCAGGGGGTGATGATGGGAACATTCGCTCTGATGTCTCGGATATCTCCACACATACTGTGACCTATGGCAACCTGGAAGGCAACGCCAAGAGACGTAAGCAGTACAGGGACAGCCTGAAAAAGAGGCCGGCTTCTGCCAAGTGCAGACGGGAACAGGATGAGATAGAGCTGAATGCCTTCAGGAGGAGACCCCACCACCACACAGTCCATCACCACTTCCCCCACGGTCCTCTGGCACACCGTCCGGTCTCACCTCCCCTGGAGCGGAAGAGGGGAGGAGGAGCGGGTAATTCTTCACCTTTCTTATTCCGCAAAGACAAAGACAACCTGAGGGATTTCTATGTGGATCAGTTCCGCTCCAAGGAGGGCATGGCCAAGTGGGAACAAGAGGGTGGAAGTGGAGCAAGCGGAATGGGTGGTGGTAGCAGTGGTGGTATCTGTAAAAGCTTAGTACCTGTGGAAGACTTCCTCAAGGGTAAAGGAAAGAAATCGGAATGCAAAGGTGGGATTGGTGCAATGTCAGCAGGACAGCAAGCTCACACCTGCTGGGAAAAGGGGGTTTCAGGTATAGGAGGTGGGGGAATAGCAGGGGGAGACTGGGAGTGTCGTAACTGCCACAGTGTGTGTCATCACAGTGGAGGAGGATCCGGCACATGTCCATCAAGCGGAGTTGGGGGAAGCAGCAGTCGTCCCAGTTCTGCATGCAAACGCTGTGACTCCTGTAAGATACAGCCAGGCAATCTTTATAACATAAGCGAGGATAATAACATGATGTTCACAGGAGGGAAGAGCAGTGCAGGATCAGGCCAAACCCAAACTCAGGCTCAGCGCAGGAAGCTAGGACCAGGTGGGAAGGTCTTACGGAGGCAACATTCTTATGACACATTTGTGGATCTGCAGAGAGAGGGAGCAGGCCGCATGGGAGGGGCTGGCGGGGGTGCCGGTGGTCAGTTCCCTCAGCCCCGGAGTGTGAGCTTAAAGGACAAAGACCGCTTCATGGATGGTCCCAGCCCCTATGCTCACATGTTTGAGAGGTATGCAGGTGACAGAGAGTCTCCCATGTTTGGAGGAATAGACAGGGCAAAAGGAGGCTCCTCCTTCAGTTTGTTCCGCGGAGGCGAAGGGGGGTTGCATCGCCGTTCGGTGGGAGAACGAGACCAGAGGGAGCGAGATAGAGGTGTGATGGGAGGTGGGGGCTGTGGTGGTGGTGGTGGTAGCAGAGGGGCCGGGACTTACTCCTTGTCTAAATCTCTCTACCCAGATAAGGTGAACCAGAACCCCTTCATCCCAACCTTCGGTGATGACCAGTGTTTATTACACGGTGGCAAACCGTACTACATCAAAAAGCCACAGACGCAGCAGCAGCAGCAACTTCTCAACAACAACCGAGGAGGAGGGGACTTCCGCGGCTCCATGGGAGCGACTTCATATTTGCCCGCTTCTGCCACAGCTGGGGTGATGTCCAATGTGGCCACAAGGTACCCCAAAGAGCTGTGCCTGGGTGGGGTGGGAGGGCCCATGGGGAACCACCACGTGGGCAACAAACTGCTGTCAGGAGGCAGGGACACATTAGGTTTGGGGCAGGGACAGAGACCCTTCAATGGTGCCAGCAATGGACACGTGTACGAAAAGCTCTCCAGCATTGAGTCGGACGTCTGAAAGGCAAGATGATGGAGGAAAGCGAGAGGGGATGAAGTGAGTGAAGATAATGTGGGGAAGAGGAAAAAGAAAAAACGGCAAAGGTTGGTGACTTCTCCAAAAGAAGAAAAAGAGGATGCACAGGAGTGCGCGTTGCTCTCGGTCCAAGGAAAGAATTTGGACAAAGCACAGTGCCCACTGCCGCATAAAGATCAAAGTTCAGAGGAAGACGGGCTTTTAATTACAAGAAAGAATCCTGGTGCTGCTCCAACACTCAGAGGGATATGAAGGGAGGGAGCGACGGAGGGGGGGGTGGTGGGGAGAAAACGAGATCGATTCTCCAGTCTCTTCTCTCATCACATGCCCGTTGTTTTACCCTCCCTCCTGCAGTTCCTCAACACCAAAACGAAACATTTTGTCTAGCAACGGAAATACAATCATGAATGAGAAATCTACACTTCTGCTGAAGTAACAGGGTAAAACTAACAATAATTGTATTGACAATGTTGATAATATTATTGAATATTATTCCAGTGTTTAATGATGATCAGTTTGGATTGTTTTTAACTTTTATTTATTTGAATAGTTCATGTTGCATATTTGTATGATGTTAATTATTTCTCAACTCACGAACATTACAGGAAACCGGTGGACCAATGATACAGTGGAGACATTCTTTTGGGGCGGGGGTTCCTGTGTTTTGGATTCTTCTTTGCTATAAATTACTTCATGTTTTTTCGTTTGTTTTACCTTTTTAAAAAAAAAAACTTTTCATACTCTTGATTGCTGTGAAGTGTATGTAAGAGGCATGACTTGCAGAGAACAATGTATTTCTAAAGGTTTCTTTTCTCAAGCTGCAGAAGCAACATCATCATACTGATTTGCTGGTTTAGTTCCTTTCTGCTTGGCGGTACCAAAAGGGTCTCACATTTTGAGCTGGATGTGCCTTAAAAGGACTAATACTACTTTTCTTTCTATCTTCTTTTAGTAGACAGTTCCATCTCCAAATAATCGCTCAATTTGTTTGAAACTAAAGATAAAAGTAAACTTTTCGGATATGAGGGTAAAATTTCAGGTGTTAATCTGATACAGTGATACATACTAATCTAAACAGATCGCTGCCATAGCAGACATTGACGTTTTCTTCCACTACTACTCACCCTGAGGATAAACCACAGGTCAATTCCTTTAAATCCTATTCCAATCATTTTGATCACTCCTCAGCTCCTAAAATTAGATGACCCAGAAACTATAAACTGCATTTAATGTTCTCATCTTGTGGTGTTTCACTGAGTCTCGCTCGATTGGCTGTAACTTCTTTGCCAGTCAGGACAGGAACATGATGGACTGTCAGATAGTGGCCTCTGCTGCCAGCATAAGATGTTAATTCTTTCACGAGTGCGGTTACAAGCACTACCTCCCACATTAAGCTGCTGGATGAACAGAACGCTCACATTTATTTTCACTCTACTGCACGACCCCAACAATTCTCATAATAATGGAAGATCAAGCTAAATATCATCCTATCATCTCCTGTTGCAAATAAAAAGAGTATTTTGGCATTTTAACCTTGCAGACAGGTTGGTGAGAACACAGGCAATGCTCCGACTTGTTAGGCTTCTCTTTTGGTTAGTTGAACATTATGACTGGAAACATTGTGGGAGCCCCCACCTGGCAGTTTCTAAAAAAACAGTAAGTTCCCCGGTCAGCAACGCTGAAGCTCAGTAAAATGGTTTCAACAGATACGCTGGAATCCTGATATATACTACAGATGTTCAGGAATGGCGGTGTGCGCAAATGTCCCACAAAATCTGCACCAGATATTTTTCTCGCTGTTGCTCCTGTACTCAGATATACGCTGCGCTGATATCAATGAAGTCAAAGAGCCTCAGTGCTATTTTTGACCAGTTAGAAAAAAAAGACGATTCCTTAAGGGCACTATTTGAATCGCATTTAGTCTTCTCTGCACTCTAGATCGACGCTTTTTTTCTAAGAAAAATCTGTACCGAAAAATATTGTTTTAAGTATGGTGTCTGGGCCATGTGTTTGGCTGCACACTGATAAGCTATTCCTCCAGTCGTCCAAAAAACACTGGCTCTCTATGGAGATATTTACTCTGCTGATCCAAAAGGCTGGTCAGCAGTGCTTTTTTTATCAACAGTAATAGACCCAACCAGAGATGTGCACAATTCAAAATAATGCATGTATAATCATTTACAGCATAGACACTTCTAATAACATCATTTAAAAGTTGCTCTCGGAAAGCTACCTTTTTTAGAAGCGTGGTAATAATGTCACATTAACAACCCAGCAAGAGTTGATGGTGTTCAGTGTAGCAGATAGAGAGAGGAGAGGACCAGTGTTGTGTTGAAAACATGCCTTCTCCGTGCATTGGCTGGTTGTCTGACCAGCAACCATTAAACAAGACAGCATCCAGTTTGCAATGCGATGCTCTCAAGGAAAGTTACAGCAATCTCTTAAAGGCTCCTGTTTGCCTTCATTAACGGAGCTGTTTTTACATCAGTTCCAGACCTGATGACCTGAGTTCTCAGTCTAACAATAGAAGTCACTGCACACACAGCAGGAACTCTACCTTCAAATATAATTCATCCACTGGTCTCAGATATCCTCTGAAGCTTGTGGTAGATTGAAGATGCATGGTCATCAGTACAGCTGACAACAGAATATTTCAAAGTTAGATATGTCTTGAAAGGGAGATCAAAGCAGGAAGGGCTCAGGGGTTTAGGTTTAGGTTTAGCAAAGGGGGTAGAGTGATTTAGAGGTTTTTTTTTAAATGACAAACTCTTTAACTAAAGATCCCAAGCTTGTGCTCTCTAATATAAACCCTGTATACCCTAATAAAACCCTAATATATTTTCACATATCATGTCACATTTAAATCTACAATTCAACATATTAGAAAAGGGCAGTTTCTGCTAAGAAGGTCAGTGGTTTGATCTCCAGTTTCCGCAGAACAAATGTCATGATATTAAACCCCACATTGCCTCCCAATAATTTGTGTGCATGTAAGTGTATGATTAGTTAATTAAAAAAAAGTTGGTTTGAAGATATTATTTTGCAAGAAGTTTAACAAATAACTACATATGCTCCAAAGAATAGCATGTGAAGTTTGGCTATGGGGCTGTATTAAAAAGAAGAAAAAACACAGAAAGTCTCTTAAAGAAAAATAAAAACCTAATTTGCAATCGCATACAGGCAAAAAACATAACTTTTCAAGCACATTTTACAGTGGTCAAAGAATCCAACAAGTTATTGACACAAGCTTTTTATTACTAATTAGAGTCCATGTTAAATTTTCAGTATTTAATTATGTTACGGTATTTTTTACTGGCTCCAGCATAGCAAGATACTGACAAAATATAAGAATGAGGCAAACATGCTCCTATTTACGGACAAGTTTGCCATTGAACATAGCCTGACTCTCTGGTTCCCACTGTTTGCAGTCTTACGCTCAACTAACAAGCTTCACACCAAACGATCTGAAAGACAAGGGTATTTTTCTCCGCTAACTCTCACCAAAAAGGATGTCGATATACATAAATTTAGGATGATTTATTGATTCCAGTTAATAAAAATAATCTAAATGGACAAAGTGGGTTATATCTACTCCTGTGTAGGCTCAACAACCGGAGTTGGAAAAAAAGCGTTACAGTATCTTTGTGTTCTCCCCCACAACATCATAATCTGTTTCCCATGCTGGGATTTTAATGAATCAAAGAGTTTGCCCTCAAGCCCACGGTCTTAAGTGCATTGTGTCAATTGCAGAATTTTCAGGGGAAAATTATAGAACAAGAAAAAAAGCCTTTTGATAAGCATAGCAATTTGACATGCTGTAAACTTTTAAAAAAAAAATAATTTCAATTAACTGTATCTATATGACACCAATTAATAACAAAAGTGAGTCATACCGCTTTAAAGATCAACTACTTCAACACAATTCTAATTCAATCCAATTCAGACCAGATTAATGTGATATGATTCATTATAAGTGCACTCATGCAGGATAATGCCAATTTCTAGAAAGCAGCTTGGTCAGGGAAATCAACTCAGACTTGAATCAAACTAACAACTCTCCACTATTACATTTTTATGATATACCAAATATAACAACTACTTCCCATTTTCAGTCTCCCGTTTCCACGTAAATTCACGTTTTAAACTTTTAACACAAACACAATTCCCATACTCAAACACATAGCAACTTAGCGGACATAGTTCTTAGTTTGCTGTACATCCCAGTCAAAACTTTACTAAGTAAAACTTCTCTTGGTTGACAAGTCAGTATGTATGATACTATTTGTCTATAAGTGTTTTTTAAGGACTTGCATGTATGCAGTTAGCTTTTTTCAATTTTCTTTTTATCTTAACCTTTAGCCCAAAAGTAAAATGTATTTTTGAAAATACTTGGAATTCTATCATTTTCAGTGGTACTGATGATCCATGTAGTACTTTGTTGTATGTGTGTTGGATTTTTGTGGGAAATACCACCAAGAGATCTCTGAAAGTCCAAGTTTGGGTTGTATTGAAGAATACAGTTGAATTTATCAAAAATTTCACAAAGAATTAAAAAGAAAAGAAATCTGTTTGCGTTGACATCGCTCAAACATCAGCGTATTTTTCATTACTGCTTTTCATGTTTTTCATCCTTTGGAGATATCAATATTTGTTCATGTATGTGCCTGAATACATACGCTTGATTACCTCTGTGTGTGCTCATGTGGAAGAGAGTCTGTGTGAGAGATAACTGTTTATTGTACATGTACTATAAAGAAAAATGTAAATACTTTACCTCACACTCATGGACTTTTGATAAAAACTGTAAAAAAGTTTTAAAAAAACAGCAGAGTACATCTATTTGGGATAAATCTTAGATTCGTATATGTCCCTTCAAAAAAATGCTTTTATAATGACTTAAGGCCAGGATATGTGCAATCCTTTATCATTACACAGACGGTGCACACATTTAATGAGCAAATGTCTCTTTTTTAATTTTGTTTTTCATTTGGTCAAAGACCGACTAAATCGGTTGTTTTCCTCAAAAGAAAAATGTTAAGCACCTTTATGAATTGATAACAAGAAAGCACAACAGACACCACATTTTTACAGAGGTAGTCTTTTTTTCCCTCTTTGTCTAAAGCCTTCTGTTTTTGTGTTCAGTCACAGAAGATTTTAACTCCATCTCTGAGCTGTACAGATTGTGAAAAATGTACATACGACACAAATCTAGTTCGCCCTTGCATTTTTTTGTATGGAGAGATATTACTTGTGTGAAGAGAGTATTTCAAATTTGATTGAATATCTAGTCATATTGAGATGAGATTAAACACAGTCAATGTCAAAATAAGTGCTGAGAAATATTATTCTTCTGTCTCTTTGGAAAAAAAGTGTTGGGTATTAATAAAAAACAAGAAATATTACCTGGTCTGCTCAATTTTGTCCATCAACTCTTATCAAGCACATGGACATATTCATGTCTCTTGTTATATTGAAAGAATTTCTTTACCTCCGAAAATGTTGGAAAGATGCATAACTTGTGAATAAAGACTAAATGCAAGGTCTAATTTACTTCCAGAGCAAACTAAAAAAAACAAACACAACAACAAATGACTGAACTGAGAATTAATCTTATTTTAAAGATGTAATTGAGTGTTGTAATTATGAAAGTTGGACATGTTTTCCATTCATGCTGGACAGATGATTTCACCTGCTATCTGGGTTCATGGACTTCTTTGCTCTTTTTGTTTTTCTAATGCACAATTCTTTTCAGTGGGTGACAGTCCAGGACACGGACCCTTTTACAAGACTCCTGCTGCTGATGTATGCCATTAATGCTGTTTGACACAAGCCAGGTTTGCGTTGCAGTTTTTAGGTGAATTTTCAAAACGTTAATGAGAAAAAGCCACAGGAAAAACAAACTTTTGAAAGCCACTTAAGTGCAAATAAAAGTTTGTGTGGAGGTTGATTTAAATTTTTTGAAGAAGACTTGATACATATTAGGGGACCGGGAAATGCAGATTCACCACCCTGGGTTAGCAAATGTGATGGACTAAGCCCTTCTCACATATAACCTCCATGTAAACAAAATAATTCCTGAAAATGTTTTTTTTTTGGCTTTCATCTTGATGATGTTAAGCACCGCCTTTGAAGTCCCCCACTTAAGAGTTTAATCTTAGGACATTTATGTCTCCTACTGAATTATATCCACAGCAAAGCTTAAACTGCTTCCTCATGTGATAGTATTCAACTAATAGTTGATTAAACACGTTTAGGGCAATATATCTGATTCACTTCAATATTTTGCAGCTTTCCAGGTGATTGCTTTCAGATTTGCTTTCAACAAGGGTTGCATCTTTGTGAAAATAGCAGTAATTTACTTAAAAAAAAGCAGCCTATATAAAGGCATTTGATTCTCCAAAGAATGCATTTCATATGAAGCATTAAGATGCATTCACAGTTGTGAAAGCTATGCAATGTGTAGCAAAAGGCCTCTTTACTAACAAACAAACCGTGCACCGGTGACATGCTGAAAAGTTCATCAGTTTCTTTTGCTTTTTTTCATTAAGATGAATTAAACTTCAGAATTCAGTTCATCAGACGTCACATCAGCTTTATACTTCAATCCACTGTTTTCTAAATGAACAGAGGATGGACAGGACAAGCACAGTGCTTCCAAAAGGCATGAGGACGCCTTAAGGTTTCTTATGTACATACCGTAATGCGTCAACGTTCTCTAAATCATTCAATATTCATTCATGTGCCTTCAGTTATGAGATTCGAACCTCTGCATCTTTCCTTTTAATTTTTTACACAGACAACCCAATTATGTTAGTGACCCATCCATCCATTATCATAACCGCTTATTCCCTAATGGGGTCGCGGGGGGACTGGAGCCTAACCCAGTGGTCAGTTGGCAAGAGGCGGGGTCACCCTGGACAGTCCGCTGGTCCATAATAGGCCCACACAGAGACACACAAGGACAAACAACTACACACGGGCAATTTGGAATGTCCAATCAACCTAACATGCATGTTTTTCGACACCACCGTCCCACCATGTTAGTGACCCTTTGCTGGTTAACCATTTGAGATAGACTATATTTTGAAACATGTGGGAGGCAACATTTTTATTAGAAGATTTTTAATAAACAAACCCTTCTCAGTTCATCCCATTCATCCATTTTCTGTACAACTTCTTCCCAGGTCGCCAGTCTATCGCAAACATGTCTCAGTTTATGCATGTTCCTACTGTGTATCATTTTCAGTCGAGTGGAGGGTTTAAATTACTTTCCGTCTTGTAACAAGCTGCATTCTCATCATGTGAAATTGATGTTCCTCTACAACATTGGACAGGAGTGGTCATAGACCAAAAGGCTGGGAGCTTAAGGGTGGGGGGGGGGGAGCTATGAGTGATCTATTGAGGGAAAGGGGAAGCGGCGCATACTGACTGAGCAGCACAGATCAAAGCTCCCAAAACCTTGCTCCCCCTCATGCCTCAGACAAGCTCTTTGCTGTGAGAGCCTTGTCCAGCAACAGGAGTTATTTAAAGAAACCAGCAGGTTTGAAAAAGTACCAATGTCTTGCATACAGATTCGGCGGGTTAGGTTTTAACATGTGCAGTCCTGGACAGAGGTCCAAATCGCAGAGAAGAACTGTAAATAATATTTGAACAACTTTCCTGTTTGTTTGTTTTTTGATTCTCTCTTTTTTTCTTTCTTAATTGCACAGTCCCTACGCCAACCAAACAACCTCAGGATGCAGTGCAACACATGTAACTACTTCTTGACAATTAACTGTTACCTAGCAACTGGCTCTTTTTCCTAAGATGGGCGGGAGGGGGAGTACAAGAAAAAGAGTCGGGGGAGGGGGGGGAGATTTATACTGTATTCCCACAGCATCTTAACTGGATCGGATGCAACAATACATTGACAATACAGTACCAAAATGGAAAGTACAGCCTGAGCTTAACGCCCACACAGAGCAGCAGAGAGAGGGGAGGGAAGGAGAGGGAAGAAGAGAAAAGAGAAGAGGAGGAAGAGGGGTGTGGTGGTTTGATGTACAGATTACAGCATGGAATAAGCGGGTAAGAGTCAGTGAAACGACGGAGAAACCAAATTGGCATTAGGGTGTCGCAGGTTGAACACGAAATAAAGGAGGTGCGTTCCACCCGGCAGTGTGTGGTGAGGGTGACAAGTCGTAGAAGAGGAGGAGGGAGAAACTGGTTGCTGTAGAAACAGTTGGCAAAGTTTTAATGAAGGCGTAAAGTTCGATGTCTGTGCCCACAACATATATACACACGCACACACACACACACACACACACGCACTATCACCAAAAAACAGTGGGCTATAATTATGTTAGCAGATAATAGGCACCCCCTGCTGGGCCCATGAGGACCGCTCCTGACTTAGCTGAGCAAAAGCAAAAGCAAAAGATCAGGCTTCCTTGTGTGAGCGTGATGTCACATCTGATTATGGAAATAGGTGAGGACTGACACCCTGTGGCAAAAAAATAAAAGACATCCTCCGGTTGTTATTGTGAAAGTAGATGGAGGCTGGCTTCATCTGTAGTACAAATGTTTTCATAGCAGTGTGATTCATCTTCAAAATGCGCTCACAATATATATATGTGTGTGTCTGTGTGTGTGAGAAAGGAGGACGTCATTCATGATCAATACAGACCTCAGAAGCATTGTTGAGTGTCATCAAATTTTCCAAAATATTCAAATGAATGGTCAGAAAGTTCAGTGTTGCCATGGATGCAATTGATTATACCAAGCATATTCAAGCCTTTTTTGGTGGGGGTCAATTGTGAATCTTTCCTGTTAATTTTCTTCTAAAAACAGTTTATCTCTGAGTCTAATTGTGAATCCAGGACTTGCTTTAGCCACACTACTGAAGTATCATAGTCATTTATATCACTTCCCTGAGGACATGTTGATGGCTGGTTACATATGTGCGAAATAATGTGACCTTACCCCTCAGAGTTTAGAAAATAGTGTTGATAGGTGCTACTGGGACAAATAGCGTGAATTTAATGAGCACTGTCAGCCCTTTCATTATCTATCTGTGGTCACTTAGCCCTCATGATGCTCATACCTTCTGTTATTAAGAATTGCATCTTAAAATGTGCAAATTGCATTTTTCTCTTTTGTCAAAAGAAGTGCGTAACATGAGTGTTAAGTGTTAAAGTGGTATTTTTAGGAGATGAAAGCTTTTGAGAGGAAAAAATGATCGCAAGATCAATATTGCATCTAGTTGCAACAAGTTGCAATATTGACTGTGTGCAGTTAGGCTTCTCTCCAGTCTGTGATCAATAGTCTACTGGTGTCTAATTGTAGGAGGAGAAATTGACACAAACATGTCATGCGAAAGTGTTCGGCATGTGTGAAGTGAAATTGATCCCTTTTTCTTCTTTTTTTGTTAAAAGTATCATTAAAAAGCTCAACCCCGGCCTTCGGGGGCAGCTGTAGTGTATGTTTTAAAAGCTTCCCTGCTGTAACACACCTGTTAGCGGCCCTCGAGGCCCAGAGTGAAAAAAAAACCCTGACTGAGGAGAACAGAAGGGGAAAGAAGACTGGAGTTTGTGAGCAGTGGACACAGGATCAGCCACTGGTGAGGATGATGAATAATCAAGATGCCACCTGCCCTCATAACCACCAGGAATAGGAGCCACATTTATATACACAATCGATCCACAATTGGATCCACAATTGATCCATTAAGTTCCATCCATCCATCCATTGTACCCCGCTTATCCTTGGTCTGGAAAAGCAAGACTTATGTCTCCCTTGCCATTTCTGCCAGCTCCTCCGGGGGGACCGCAAGGCGCTCCCAGGCCAGTCGAGAGACATAGTACCTCCAGCGTGACCTGGGTCTTCCTCTGGTCTTTCACCAGGGAGGTGTCCAGGAGGTATCCTAATCAGATGCCCGAGCCACCTCAACTGGCTCCTCTCACCATTGAGGAACAGCGGTTCTACTCTGAGCCCCTCCCGGATGACCAAAGTTCTCACCCTATCTCTAAGGGAGAGCCCAGACACCCTGCGGAGGAAAATCATTTCAGTGAGCTCGTTCTTTTGGTCACTACCCAAAGTTCTTGCCCATAGATGAGGGTAGGAATGTAGATTGACTGATATATCGAGAGCTTCGCTTTTAAGCTCAGCTCTCTCTTCATCAGGACAGACTGGTACAGCACTCACATTACTGCAGACGCCGCACTGATCCCCCTGTCGATCTCCTGCTCAATTTTACCCCTATTTGCGAACAAGACCCCAAGGTACTTGAACTCTTCCACTTGTGGAAGGACATCGCCCCCGACCTAGAGGAGGCACTCTACCCTTTTCCGCTGAGATACCTTTGTCTTGGACTTGGATGCACTGATACTCATCCCAGCCGCTTCGCACCCGGCTGTGAACCGCTCCAGCGAGAGCTGTAGATTGCAACTTGATGAAACCAATAGGACTACATCATCTGCAAATAGCAGAGATGCAATCCTAAGGCCACCAAGACAGGCACCTTCAACGGCTTGGCTGCACCTAGAAATTCTATCCATAAAAGTTATGAACAGAGTAAGAGACAATGGGCAGCCTTGGCAGAGTCCAACCTTCACCGGAAAGATGTTCGACTTACTACTGGCGATGCGGACCAAGCTCTGACACCAGTTATACAGGTCCACAAAATACATGTAGACTGATTGGGTGAACTCCCATGCACCATCTAGGACCCTGCCGAGGGTATAGAGCTGGTCCATCGTTCCTAAGCCAGGACGAAAACAACACTGCTCATCCTCAATCCAAGGTTCAACTATTTGATGGACCCTCCTCTCCAGCACCGCTGAGTAGACCTTCCCAGGGAGGCTTAAGAGTGTGATTCCCATGGATTCCGCTGGAACTGTAAAGTTCTAAAACACATACTTCAGAATGTGGCCACAGGGTTGAAATGAGCTTAAGACTGATTGAAATAGGAATATACACAAGTTGAGTAAAAGGAAGAAATAAGCATCATGTGTTCAAACTGCCAGGAACAGTTAAAGAACAAAATACTGACAAAAATGGAGTTTATTAAAGAAGACTCATCTTTTTTTCCAGGACTAATACACATTATAAGGACTTATTCTTTATTCTACAAGACAGCTAGTATTAATGCAAACAGAAAGTCATGAATGGTTTAAAACATAAGTTTCTCTTTAATTCTCTTCAATCCACTCTGTTGCTTTATCACTCCCCCTGAACTTGCTTCAGTCCCTTGTGCTTGAAGACTCTCACCAGTCTCCTCCTCACCACCCGGCTCCCTCTGGGCGTGCTCGCCCTGACTTTGCTCCTGGGGTCATACCGGGCAGCACGCACCACCTCCCCTTTTAGGATCTTTACCCTTCTGCTTCCCGCCTCTTCCATGTCTCCCCCCTGGTAGCCGTGGCGACGGAGGAACGGTTCCAGCGTTGCTAAGCGATTAGATAGCTCTGTGATGCGGCGGTGGAGAAGGGAGACTTCTCTGAAGAGGTCATTAACGGATTCGGACAGAGGGCGCACCCTGGAGGAGGAGCAGAGGAGGATCAGCCTCAGTGTCTCTGGTCAGACCACTCACGTGGTTCATGATCATTCAGGTCTAAGTCAGGACGCTTATTGATAGGTTACACCACAGGTACAGTTTTTCTTCTCCTCTCTCAACTGCTTTGTTTAAAATTAGTTTTGTGTTCTCTCCCCTATTCTTCTCTTTGTAGCTTGTTTCTTAATGCCTTCTTTTCCTTTTTATCATTGTTAACGTTCTTTATCTTCCCTCATCCCAGCAAAACAGCAGAAAAAGGTCTAAAGTTTTTTAACTTACTGTTTCACAAATCAATCTATCTCCGTTCTTTGTATATGAAGACTCAATAAGGCTGGGATCTAGTTATAGCCTACACATAATAGTTTACATTGAAAGACAGATATTAACCGTTTATAATATCGGGAAATCGTTTAAGATTCAGTTCAGGCTTGAATATGTGCTACTGTCTAATGATTGGTATTGAAACTGGAGACGGAGAGAGTTGGTGACATTCAGCTACAGGCCCAAGCTGGGATTCAAACCAAATGCTATATTTAAAACTTTCAGCTTCTGTGTTTGGGTCACCTTTTCAGCTAGTTAAGCAAACTGTTTAGTTTCTTTTATGCATATTCCCTTTCTAGATAAAAGATTGGCCATCTAACTTTAATTTAATTTGTTTTCATTTGTTTAAGATTTACATATTCTGTTATTTCATCAAACTTTCCATCTTTAATGAAACAATAGGTGTACACCTTCACACTTTTATAAAGGCACTATCATTCAGTTGTCTGAATGCATTTTCATCGACTTCTTTTGATGTTTTGGAATGTGATCCTATTGGAAAATAAAAAAAGCCAGTTCCTCACAGCTTGCTTTTAGATATGTATGAAAAATGGGCAACTAAATCTCCTCAAAGATGCTTGGTATCTTGGTACACCCTGATGAATATTGGTGATGATAGTACTTTTACAGAAAATAAATACATTCTTGTATTCATTAGCTTGAATTTACTATCCGTCTTTTATTTTTGTATTCTTTTGACATTTGTGCACATATTCACGCGGATTCATTTATGCGTGAATCTTAAGCTGTTAACAACCCACTTTACCATGTTAACAACCATCCTCAACTGTTTTAGACCAAAAATGAAGAATGATTTGCTGAAGTGACGATATTTAAAGCATAGCAAAACATGGCTTAGGAAGATATTTGCCAAGGGTCTCCACAAATATTTGGGGGAAATGCCTTGACTTTTTTTCCCTTTTTTAATTTTATCATTGTTACTCCAAGAAAATTCGGAAGATATTTGCTAATGAGGGCACGTGATAAAAATAAGGTATGTTGGTGGGAAACAGAATTATGTGATGACCATTAAAAATGTGCGGGTAGAGTCTTCAGACAAGAGATCTAGAGTGAGGATACTACAAAGGCCACTGACTCAGCACCTTCTGCCAACCTTGCCAAACTGCATGCAGCGTCACATAGGAGCACTTGTAGATGCAAGATTATGAGTGAAACTGAAGGTGCATCCCTGTTACAGAGTGTAAAAAAGTTTTGAATGTCAATGTAGTGAATATTTATTGGGCTAAAAAAAGTTTGAGGCTGTTGACCAATTCAGCTTTCTCCAATTGTGACCTGACATTGGGTCAAACCTTTATTCTTGGTCATTGTTGTAGGTTTTGTAAAACTGAATGTCAAATTGGTTACCTAAGCCTAATGTACCAGAATATAGAGGGTAAAAAAACTTAAGTCTGCAATATCTTCCGTTGTTTAACTGTTGTCTGCATATGGCAGGCAAAAATGAGAGACTATAAAAGGCAATAAGTACTACTTTTACTGTTAAATAAGAAACTATTAGTCAATGTCAGAGTTGAGACACCTTGCTCATGATTTATACGTCTTACCTGGAGTAGTCGGGCAGCAGTGTGCTGGGCTGAGAGTGCAGCAAAGTCTTGATTTCACTGAAGATGCGTTTTCCCCAGGCGTCTAAAACTCTGGTCACACTGCGCACCGAGGCCACGTTCACACTGTCAGCTGAAACCAGAGCATGACACCATCAGCCCGAGGGAATCATGAGGTGTCCTCATTTTTTTTCTCAGCGCCAAGCAGTGAAACTCATCTATGCAGTTTGCTGCATTTCATTCAACTGCCACAGCTCACAGGTTCAAACACTCAGTGATTTACAGGCTCTGCATCTCCTGACGGCTGAGATCAAACACAGGCTGGTAAATTTATACCTCCCTCTCTGTAGTTCCAGTACCCATAATCCAGTTCATTCTCCTCGCTGGCTGGATGGGCCCCTGTTCCCATGGCAACAACCATCAGCTCCAACAACAGATACAGATATAGAGGGGCCATGAAGAGACGATAGACACTTGCCTTTTAAAAGAGGGACAAAAAGGAAGAAAACAAACCTTAAAATGTGCTCTGTTCAAACAATGTCAGTACTGTAACAGATTACGTAATTTTGTTGTTTGTACATAGACAATTTGAATTGTCTTATACACAAAATGTGCAATACAAATGCATTTGGCTTGCTTTCCGACATTTCAAACGAATTATGAGGAAACATTTTACTCTAAAAACATTTAACATGTCCTAAATTTGCTCAGTTTAATGAGTCAGACTAAATAGATTATCATAGATTATGCAATCTGTATAAATCAGTACATACAAACACTGCAACAGCTTTATTCAGAAGAATGGATTCGTTATTTTTTTAATTGTAATGACATTCTAAAGCTGCCTCTGGTGCATGTTTGGTAAAACTTTGCAGGATTAGATCCCTGCATTTCTGCATTTGATTGTAATCTGAAAGAGGCATTGAATGCTTTTGTATTCAAAATTTAAAACCAAATGAATCACGTGGAGCTGCAAGCCACGATGAGCGAGCCGAGCAGCAGCAGGACACAGTCACCATGGCAACGTCATCTAATCATGTGCAAAGTCTGGCTGTAAGCACTCGTGGGAAAAGCTGAATTTTGTTTTTTAGGCTACAACGGCAGCCAAGCTTCACCGATGAAACGTTATAGGTGCAGCTGTCAACTCGCTGAATGCAACGGAGTGTTGTAGCACATAGTTAAAAAGTTAAACGCACAACTGAAAGAGAATTAGAAAAATACAATAACTGGGGGAAAAGTTGGATTAAGGAAAAAGCTTGAACCAGAAAATCGAGCGTGAAGGTGCTCTGAGTGTCAAAGAAGTCCATGGATTTTCCCCATGTACTCCTTGTACAGTAAGTGTGTGTGTGCAATTCTGCACCCAACATAATCATGCAAAGTAGACAACTTGGACTAGGAACACTCCTGAGGACACAGCACCAAACTAAATGATCCAGTGCTGAATGATCAAGAAGTATGTAACAGGGTAAAAGGAGGAAGGAATGGATCCAAATCTACGGCCAGGGAAGGATCACAGGAATCCACGGAAACTCGGAAATTAAGGTTTCCAAAATCCTGAAACATGAACTAATAACTGTTAACACTGTAAAAACACCAAAAACTAGGAAGAAACCTAGGATAAAATCCCAAATTCCCAAAACAAAGTGCAAAACTCACAACAAAATCCCAGCACATGACAAAGTATGAGAATCGTGGATCGTAATAGGTCATTTTCTGTACAGCTGGAGTAGAAGCTTGGTTTACACGACTAACATTTAGAACAAAGTGTCTTTTGGGTCCCACTATGGCAGCCATTTGTCTCTAACTGTTTAATCCCTTTATAGACACAATTTCTAGAATGGTTTAAAGTTAATCAGATTTAGAATTGCATCTTCTCTTTTTGCAGATGCTGCAGTGCTGTCGATTGAAAAAAAGTTATAGCAGGCAGAAGAACTGTTCACAGTCCTATTTGAAGCAGTCAGGATAAGAATAAGCGTCAACTCGCCTGAAGCCAAGACACTCTCTTGGAAGGCTGGAGGATCCAGGAAGTGATGCAAACTATGTAACAGTTGGTAATGCTTATGGGCTGATCCAAAAGGAGAGCTGTTTTCAGCCCAGGTTCTACAGTAAAATGGAGCAGGTGGTGATCAAAGGAATGAGACCATGAGTGTGAGCAGGGTGGCCTCACCCTCTGGGGAATGGTATGGACATCGTCATCTTGGACGGGCCGTGAGCAGAATCAATATTCCACGTTAAAGTTTAAAAATGTTGGTAATTTGGGTAGCTGGGCAAGATCTTTCTCATTTTCTTTCACAGGACATGTGTTCTGGGCATGTTCAACTGGGAGTTGATATGTGACTGGGATAAGAGACATATGTTGCTAACCCCACATTAATTATTGGAATTCATTGATTGAATGCAAATGGGTCTGAATTTCTCAAACCCCTGAGATTATTTGAACCTTCTGTTTATTCCATCCATCCATCAATAATCTATACCACCTATTCGTAGTAGGGCTGATATTGGAAGAGGGGGGACATATACCCTGGACAGGTTGTTTCAATAACTATAAATTTGGATAAATAAAAATGCAAAAGATGCAATGTAAGTGACTTTCTAGCTAGCAACCACATTGGATTAATTACATTTTAAAGATTGAAGACTGAATAGTTCACTTACTGTGTGTCTGGCTGATTGGAATGTGGCAATTTGATATTTTTCATTACCTGTGCTGGTACGAAAGTTAGCAGAAAGAATCTATTTATTCCGCTCTGCATTTGTTGGGGCAGCTACAAACTGCCAAGAGACGACGATGATGGAAATGGTACTGCTTGAAGTACTCTACCATTTTGATGCTTGGCTTCAGTCACCAGACAGATTACATCACACCTACTCTTGTTTATTGTCCTAACTGTGTGAAAACAGTTCAATTAAGCAGCAGAAATCAATGTTCCTCCATGAGCTGCGTGTGTGTGTGTGTGTGTTTGTCTTTTCTGAGAGGAGAATGAGCTCAACAGTCCATTCTGGCATAGCAACGCAGTATTTCAAAACTTTTCTTTTTCTTTTCATTTCTTTATTTTTTCTAAAGCCCTCGACTGACAGCGCAAAAATACGAAAGAAGGAATTGGAAAGCGTCCCAGAAAAGAGGACAAATAAAGCAAAAAAACAAAATAGATTGCATCCATATGACAAAGTCTGTGACTCCATACTGGACAAGAATGAACCAGTGACTCATTGTTTTGGTATTGTAAATGTTTTCATAGGATTTGGAAGCTGATTAAAGCACGTTGAAATCTGATAAAGCTTGGTGGGACTCTTCACACACACATGGATGCAAACTAGACATGGACCAGCTTACATTTACTTTACTATAATTAAAGTCTGTTATTGTTCCCAAATAATACTTAAAGCTTTTCAAACTTACCTCGAGGTCGCGGAAATGTGACTGGCTGGAAACTGCTTTGGAAAAGTGATCAGATACTCACAATTTGAGGTGATGATGAGACTTCAAGACTCAGCAGGAAGCCCCACTCTCCGGTTGTTCAGTGCCTCGGTCCTCCTTACTTGTGCTTGTTTTTTCTCTAACGCTCTCCTCTCCCTCGGCTCACGGCTGTCGTACGAGGACAGTGCTGCTGGTCCGGTTCAGAACCCCTTTGAAGAAAGTCTTCATTGGTGGAGGTTCAAGAGTTGTGGAATCTGAACACCTCAACACACGCCCACCTCTGACTCTCCCCTCTCACATGCACATGCACACTCTACTACCCAGCTGCTGCCAGATGTGTGGCACATCCTCTTTTTTCATTTAAGTCTTATGACTTGCGTTGCGTTGGTCCCTCTTTGTATTCAGTGTATCCTTGAGGGTACATGTGTCTTTCCTACAGGATCAAGTTTCTGCATTTTTCTGCAATGATTTCCTCATAATTTCCATTAGAAATAAGTTGTTTCAAATCGGCCTCTTCTGCCCTAAGTTGAGAAGAAGCTGTTTATTTTACTTACTGTGAGCACTTCTTTTTATTATGTCTGATGCATGCTCTTTTAATATTAAATTCCGAATTGTCTTTGGCAAATTTCTAGGAAAATATCACCACAGTATTTTGGGCGCCAGAATATCAAGTAGTATACTAATACACCAGAGACTTATATACAACATCCACTAGTGATTCTTAGAACATTCTGAATATTTATTTACTGTGTAAAAGCAACACCCCACAAACGAACACTTGATATCTTCTTGAAATTTCAGTGCATGCTCACAAAGTCCACAATTATAAGTGCAAAATGTTGCTGTGACACCATCAATCTTGAATAATGTATTATTCAAATTCTTGCACTTCACAGGTTTATATTCGAGATTGAAATTACCATAGATTGTAGTCTTTAGTAGGGCATGAAGTTTTTTGTAAATTAGTTTAACGCTCACCTGTTCATGTGTCATCTTTAACCAAGTCTTTAGTCTGATCCATTTTTAATTACAGCATAGAGGAAACTAAGTGCTGGAAATGCAGTGATTGTGATTCCTTACACCAATGATAGCACACATTTTAAGTACAGCTATTTGTCTGATGGCTGGTATCTTATACAGGCTGTTTCGTTTATGTATTTATTTTCCCTTCAGTACCAGTGTATTCAATGAATTCAGGGTATGAATAACCCACGGAGGATACACAACTCCTCCAATATGCTGGCTCTGATGGTGTATTCCATACATACAGGTTACAGCAGGTTGTGTCAGATTGTAGGCAGAGCTAATACAATACAACAAGTAACAAGTTCACATTAGGTGTGGTGTACGTGTTGCTGTTTTTGTACTACAATAACTGTTTTAGTTTCCAGCTCCATTGAGAGTCTGAAAAGGTTGAGTAACAACAAAAAACCCCAAAACAGTCTGAGAGTGTGAAAGTCAATGTGTCAAAGCAATTTTTTCAATGTAATGAAAAATCCATCTTTTCTATTTAGAATATGTTGCAAAGTGTGAGTGGGACAGATTGTATAGAAAGTAGAAAATTTCTATACAGTCATTTTTTACTGCTGTATACGTTCATTATTAAATCTTATATAAAGCTAAACAAATCAACCATTTTTGTTTCTCTCTAAAAGCTGAACAAAAACACTGGGTTATGTCCTCACATATACCTTCAATTGTATTAAACATTGAAGAAAATTGTTATCAACAAAATATTTTTAATTGCGTCTATTTCAACAAGAGAGCACATCTCACTTTTTTTTTCAAACTGATAAAAGATTTATAAACTTCCCTTTCTCGAAAGGGAGACTCACAGTCTCGAAATGAATTGTTCTTCATTGACTGGCATCCAGATGTTATTGCAGCTCCATGTGTCTGTTTCCATGCTGAAGCAGAGGTGAGGTCAGAGTTGGCCTGATTACTTAACTAGAGAGAAAAGAGCGGAAAGAGTCGAGTGGAGAGGGGAGAAAAAAGAAAGAGAGTAAGACAAATAATTTGGGGTGTAAATAACAACAAGCGTTTCAATTTAACATCTGTGTGCACCCCTCAGCAGAGTTTCTGCGGTGAGGGAGTCACCCCTCTGTCGACAGCTGGTTCACATTAACAACAGGCAATTTGTCACCCTCAGCTGAATTCAAACCAGACACACACACACACACACACACACACAAACACATGCAGATTCAAACCACAAGAGGATTTATGTGCTCGTGGCTCACACTGTGTTTTTCGCCAACACCGTCTCACTGTGGAAGGAAGCCAACACTGCACTTTCGTTCACCTCCAGAAGCTGATGAAACACCCACAGAACAAGCAAAAAACACTCCTTTTTTTCATCTTAACCACAACACAGACCCAGCTCAAGGTTGTCCCCTGGTGGATGTGCCCCTGTGCCGTAGTCAGAGTTGAGCAAGGTTCTTTTCATTTGTGTTCTGGCTCCTTTAATGTGCCCCTTGTGTCAGCTTCGAGGGAAAAAATGTCCCCATTTTTGGGGAAGTTTTGGTTTTGCAACAGACAGGAAACTCACTGTTGCAATTAGTCACCAGGACAAAGTGAGAGGAAATACACAGAGGAACTTTGTCGAAGCAGACAGTTGAGACCTGCAGCAAACCTTAAAAACGAGCAAATGGAGGCTCAACACTTTGACCATCTTTCCACCATGTTGTTTTGGGCTTTTGTGTTCTTGCTACCTGCTGCGTGCACAGGAATGGAAGCACCAAGTAAGCCATCCAAATATTCTCCGATTAGGTTTTGACTAAGAAAAACAATAAGCGGACTACGTCATGTTTTCTTTTTTAAAGATCTACCTGTCTCTTTGGCATCGCATGATTATCAATCAGAGATTTTTTTTCATACAATATTTGTCTTTGTCTCGCTTCCCTGGATATTTTAGTTGACCTATTTATCAAATCTATAGCTGTGGCAAGATAGTAGATTACTATAGTTAGACAGTGTTGAATGCAGTTCAATAATGCCTATTAATTATGCATAAACTGATAAACTGGAAATATCACAAGTTGGATAGAATTCATGGTGTATTTTTGCTTCTTGAAAGGGTCTCTGTTAATCAACTTGTTGTCAATACTTCTGATAAATGGCATTACTCTTATCCCTTTGCAGAAATTGATCTGGAGAGAAGAGTCTTTGTGGCCTTTTCAAATGAAGACTTCTGTATAAACTTTACTCTGACAACACCAGCAAACCGAACTAAGGACCTTTTTACCTGCTTCAATCCCGTCAATAAAGAAATATACCGTAGGGCCATCGAATCCACTACGGTACCAACCAAGCCAACCACTCTGTCACTGAAGCTCATGAACCTAAACATGTCAGGACAATACTACTGCAAATATAAAACAGCTAAAGCGTCCTGGTTTCTACGAGTGAGAGGTGAGTACATACACAAGAGGGCAACAATTCTGTGTCAAAATATCATTGTTAAACTTTAATGTGATATGATTATAGTAAAGCTCAACTTGACAGAAATCTCAAAGCACAAGCTTCCAATGAAGAGTCTCACATCTATTAAAGCATGGACTTTGCTAACTTTAAAACAAAAGACAGTCATGTGGATAAAGAATCAACATGGGGCTCTCAAGTAAAGCAGTATAGAAGTATAACTTTTTTTAAAACGTTTTTTTCTGAAAATCAGCAAATGAAAGGTTTCACTGTTAACACTTTTTTCACACTCAAAAAGCCGTATTATTTAATGTTTTAAGAGTCATGTAATCATGCAGTCCTGGAGCCCTGGTCAAGATTAAAGCGCTAACCTTAAAGGAATGAAGCAAGATTCTGCTTGACAAACTTGTTTACTTGTCACCACTAACATATTAGATAAAATACCTGTATTAAGAATAAGAATTCCCCTTAGTGTATCATTTCAGAGAAGATGTTATTCTCAAGTCTTAATTTGATGTAAGATTGAGCCCAATTTCTGACAAGTTTTACAAAGCATTATTTTTGTCTAAGATAAGAAAATTATCATTTCAGGGTTAAAATAGGGTTATTTTTACAATGCAACCATCACATTTATGGTTGATGTTATATACACCAACAGTTATTTACAGTTTTTTTTTACATATATATATAATACTGTCAAGGTTCTACATCGTCTTTCACCCACTGACTACTGGTATAGGATCCATTCCCCATTAGGGAATAAGCGGTTAGGAAAATGGATAGATGGATAAAAAAAAATGTTCCAAATAATTTTAGAATGTTATCTTTACTCTTATGTATGCAAAGTTTACACTTTACATTCATTAAATAGTAGAGCCTGCAGGTTATGACATGATCTTTGAACGACGTTGGGCGTTATGGGGAAGAGGACAGTCCCATTACCTCCTATCATTTCTCTTAATTTAGTTTGTGGTTCCCGTTTCTTTCAGCAAAATGATGCATGTGTTATTTTCTTAAGGCTCATGTGTTAGTTTGTGTTAGTTTGGATGTAATTAGTTGGGTATCCATCCGTACAATTCCCTGTGTTTTGAGATAACTTCACATTGTTAATTGGTGCTGATCAGAAAAACGTCAAACTGTTAAAGAAAAGAGAATGTTTTAACAGAATTGTACAATTGTACAAACTGTCTATTGACTGCTTTGTTGCAACATGAATATGTCAAAACAAAGGATTTCTAAAGTGTTAGGACAAGGTGTTAATGTGAGGTGACGTATAAGTGACCCACGAAAGAACAATTATTAAGTTATTGTTATCAAAACTTTGGAATGAGTAATCAAGGGGTTTAACAACTTCACTGAAGTTGAACATAGTTTCAATCAAAGATTCAACACCATGAGACTAATGTTTCATTTTGCTTTTGTAGTGAATAGAGGCAAAATTATCTTAGCTCTTTTAAAAAAATCATTTTTCACATTTTGCTTATGATTTAAATACTTACTGGGATCATAATTACTCTGAAATAATTATGCATAGAACCTCATAGTCTCGCAGATCTTATCAACTCCTGCTTGATGAAATCAACAACTTGCACAATGTCCATTTTGCATATCGTGCCGCGTTTGTGACATGAAGTAAGAGCAAGGGAAAACAATATATAAATAGATCTCCCCTAAGATTGAGCTCAGTTATAACACATTTCAGGAGCAAGCAATAGCCATAGGGACCTGTTTATATTGACTTGTAATTTCATCTGGTCAATTAAACGTGTTACTGACCTCAATAACATTCTCAGTGTCAACATCTTGATATGTTGTCTTTGTTAAATTATCAAGAAAACAGAGGTTGAAATTATTTATAGAACACTTTCATTTAGTTTTACAGAAATGAGCACTTCTCTTTTTTATTCGTAAAGGAAATGTTCTTGAAGAATAATGAGAATTGAAAAATGCATTCTTTGAGTTCTTATTCAGCCCTTCTTTGCATATTGGGAAGCTTTGGAAAGATTTGGAAAAGTGAATCCAAAAATTCCTTCATCCTGAATTTTTTCCCCAGTGAATTACATTCTCAACAGAAAATACATTTGTCAGTCTGCCTCTGCTGTGTGAAAGTGTTGCATTCCCTCACAGGCTGACGGTGAATTTGTTTTCCAGCTGAAGGCTACAAGGAGGTAATGATGCTGGACCACACGGAGATCATAATGGGAGTCTTCACAGGTCTCCTGCTTATCTTCAGTGTGGTTGGCACAGTGTATGTCTTTAGAGGAACTTTGGTAAGATGTGTCTTGTTCACTGATGAAGAAACAACACGTTGAAAGACTGAACAACAGTTACATCACGTGTTAAGTTACCAACTAACGCTTAGGTAACTGTAAAGTTCAAAACAGTAATAGTCAATAGACAAAGTTACATTTTTATGCAACACTTTTAATAACATTTGTTTGTCTCCTATTAACCTGTGGCACTAAAATCTCTTTTAAGACATCTTGTAAGACATTCCTGTCTTTCATTTTCAGAGAGACAGGAAAATTGAGCGTAAAAACAATGATGGAGTGCAAATGCCCAAAAGAGAAGGCAGTCGGGACACAAATACTGAAGGCGAAACATCAGCTGTGACAGCAGCTCAGTCTACTTCTTTTTATGCTGTAAGCCCCTATTTTTCATCATCAGTATTTAGAACTGACAAACGTTGGTTGAAAGTAATCTTACCATTATCTTTTCATTTTATTGGACATTAACATGAGAATTTCTCTCAGAGTCTAGAGCCTCGACCCAGATCCATATATGATGTGCTGGAACCCACAGCTCACGGAACAGAGCCAGACCAGAAGAAACCTGATGCTCAGAAAAACGAGCCCCAAGAAACGGTTTGAAACTTCTGAAGTGTTGTCACACATGGAGTTGTGTTACTCAGTTGCTGAGCTGTCTATTTCTCTACCATTACAGGTGCCGAAAGAGTTAAAACAACAGGAAGAAAGCATATTTGAATCCATTTATGAGAACTTTTGAAGCTTAAACATTGATGCAGCTGGGATGATTAACAGAAGATTAACTTTATTTGTGAAGAAAAAATATTTGCAATTTATACTTCAAGGAAAGCAGAGGCGGCAAAAGCTACCAGCAAATGGGAAATAAATAATGAATACATAAAAGAGAAAGAAAATTGAGACATTCATGTAACTACTAGTATACATGTGGAATTGCTGTACAGAAAATAAATGTTACAGATTTATTTACTTCATGGCGTAACTTTGATTTTGTTTGTTGCTTATGAATTGTAAAGAGATTTAGTTAATTGTTTATGTTTTTTGTTCCATCTTATATTTGAATTCTTTAAATATCTTGCCGTCCAGACACATATGTAACGATAGTTCTATATGTTTGCACTCAATAAAAATTTATAAATGTCAATTTTTTTCTCTCCTAGTATTTTTAACGTCATGAGTCATCATTTGCATTAACCAATTATATCTTTAGGTTTAGTTTCCGCTAGCCAATGCCAACGGTGCTGTCTGGAGAACTTCCTGGTTTGTTTTGTTTTCCTGCGTTGAATATGGCTGCAGAAGGAGATTTTCTGGCGAGATATCGAGCCGTGTCCAATAAACTTAAAAAGTACGTAAGGCTTGGAGTACCGTTTTGATATTAAATTTCAAACAGTGGCCGGAAGTGCAAATACGATTTGAGTAATGAGCTTAGCCGGAATGCTAAATTGCGCGAGAGCTAGCGATAACAATCAAAGCTATCGCTTACTCTCTTCTTGTGTCAATCTTTGTCGTTGTTACAAACGTTTATATATTCTGTATGAGTGTGTATACTATTCACCATTAGAGGCAGATTATATGTTAGGAGTGTTTTTTCCTCTTTTTATTCCAAACCAAATATAAATGACGAACACCTTGACCATTTAACAAATGTTAGCAGATAGCTTTCGACAATCCTTAAAATGAAAAGCTCGCGATAATTTCTCAATTCGTCGCCTTAACAGCTGGGCTGACTTTTTGACAAGCTTGCAGCGATATTTCAGGAATAATACGTTTTGTTTTTCCCTTATAGACGCTTTCTCCGGAAGCCCAATGTGGCAGAGGCGAGTGAGCAGTTTGGTGAGTGGCTGTCATGAAAACCCAGCTTGCACAAACCATATAAACATACTTTTGTAGAAACTAAGCAAATTGAAAAGAAAAGTGTAGATGTGATAAGCTTAAAAACCACGATTAGTCAAGACCACAGTTCATGGCTGATTTGTGTATTTATTTGTTTTCAGTTTGGATGAAAACAAACGAGTGTTCATGCTGTTCATACTAATACTTAATACTCCAGCCATGAAACTATGTTGTGTCCCTCATACTGAAAAATGCCAAAAGTACAGCATGTATAACATTTTTCTTTTCCCATGTTTTTCACCTTATCTACGAAGAATAGACGCAACCGGGTTCGTTTTAATGTTCTTATTAATTTGGCATTCGTTTTACTGTGTTTGCAGGTCAGTTGGCAAAGGAGCTGAAGCAGCAGGACTGCCTTCAGTATGCTGCCTTCTGTAACCTGGCCATGGCTCGGTGAGTAGACACAAATTGGATCATTTTGTGTCATACTATAAACCAGCATTTCTTCATGGCACACATGATGTCAAAGTTCTGAATTGATTTAGGTTTTAATAAATATAGCATGTGTTGTTATCCTTTATTCTTGAGATTTAACAGAAGTTAGATAGAAGAAGATAGAAGTAAGATAACATGTAGAAGCAGCAGTTTGTCAGTCTAATGATGCTGTCAGATGATCAAAGTTGGTGTGGATGTGTTACACAGCTTGTTTATAACGCACATCCTGGAAAAAACGGCAAGTTTAGCAGGTTCAGGGGCCTCATTCGTCCATGTGCGGCCACACAGTCGCGTGGCACCCAAACAGCCATGTTGTGTTTTTCTCTGGCATATGCTCAAGGTGGGCGTACACGCCACTGGATCCTGAGCGAGCCGCCTGGCACATGAGCTGACGGATGAGCCAACTAAGTCATATGTCTTGACTGCCCGCTGTGCTTGCTATCGTCTGGCAGTGTAGTAAATGCTTTGGTTCCTGTTGCAATTGATGCACCTCTCCAGGAACTGCTCATCACAGCCTCCACTGTAGCACCATAAACTGCCTAGCAATACGTTGCCTGGTCTGCTTCTCTCCAAGTTGTCAATGATTCGGTAACTTTGTCTGCTGTGTAGGCTCTGCAGCACATGTTATGCGTATTGCACACCGTGCAATTGACCAACAACTCCTGGAGGACTTGTTCCTAGTTTAATGCTTTATGAGAAAGTTTTGACAAAACAGTGGAGAAACAAGTTATCCAATCAGAAGATATTGCTACGAGTCTGGAGTCTGTTTTAGTATATTTGAAATATTGTCTTTGGTTTATAAAGGCCTTCATGCTTTTATCATGATCTCATATATGACGTTTAATTTCAATTGGAGTCTATTTTGAAAGAATTATATTAGATGAATAATTTTTTTTCTTATAGTTTTTTCCCTTAAAGGTCCCAACATGATTGAGACTTATAAAATAGAAATGTTGCTTTATTAAGTAGCCGATTGACTGTAACCAAAGGAAAAACATTTTTTTTCTGTAGAAATTGTTTAACTATTTGTTTTGAATGTAAAGCATTAAATTCCAAGACACTCTGAATGTGAGAGCAGAGTCTGAAGAGAGCTCTTTCAAAGATGAACTATCGCCATGGGATCATCCTTATCGGCCCCGGGCTCTGGCTTTGCGTCTAGCATTTATAGGAATGTTCTTGGCTGCAGGTGTGAGCAGACTCTCTTCAACGCTCCCGGAGAAGCCCTGGCTCTAACCGACGCTGCTCGCCTCTTTCTCACGTCCGAGAAGGAGAACAGAGCCCTGCAGGCGCCGGGCTTCGACGAGCACCTGCAGGCCGCGCTCAACTGCTACAGCTTCGCCATCAAGGTACGCGACGGTCCCAGGCACATTCAGGGCGGAATGCCTGAGCCCAGAAGGTCTGCGGAATAGATCTGTGACTGCATTCCTGCTGTGTGACCGAACGCTGACGTGGAAATGAATTACAGGTGTACATTGAGATGAACCAGCCCGTGATGGCAGCCAGCCTGTGTTTGGAACTTGGCAACGCACTCAAGGTTGGACGATAGCTTCATGCTGTCTCATAAGATTAAGGAGGCCGATTTATTTATTTATTTTCCGGGTGCTCGTGCTCATATGTAATCCAAATGGAGTATTAATCAGAGCTCTCTACTTTCAACAGGAGATGAACAGACCGGGAGAAGCCATCGTCCACTTCCAGAGGGCCGCAGAGCTGCAGACACAGACGTCAACAGAGGCCTTACTGTCCATGGGGGAAATGGCCACCTGTAAAATTCTCACTCGTGCGTATAAGCAGCCCATTCAGCAGGTATTTGCATGTTTTACTTATTTGTTTGGTTCTTTTTTTAAACCTGTGTTGTCCTCAACCGCAGGCGACTACGACGGTGCTCTGTCGGTGTTCACAGAGATGCAACTGATGTGTCAGGAGAGAAGCCTGCACCTCCCAGGCACCACCACCCCCGTCGGTGAGGCTCTTTTTTCCTCTGCAAGGGCAAAAAAGTTGCACTCAGTCCTCAGGCACGGGCATTTACAAACGCAGGCTGGATGTCAAGCCGGCCTTTGTTTGTCGCCAATTACATCGGCCTGCTTCACCTGATCTTTCACCTCGGACATTCATTCACCTTCCTGTGTTCTTTGTTTGCTTTGTTTTTCAGAAAACTAATTTGTCTTATTTGCCCTAAAGGTGCATTTATGGACATTGTGGCAAAATGCGAGATATCCAGAGTACTCCTGCTGATGTTGCTGGAGGTGAGTGAGTCGAAAGTTCTTATGTATGGCGTCCATAAAGACGAAAAGGGAGTTGAGTAGAAAACCATTTAATGTCATGTATAAAACAAAACTGTAATTTCCTGTTACTAATTGTAAACATGTATTAATTTTTTTTTTGAGTTGTTTCTAAACTAAACAGAATTTGTGTCATTACTGTTGGTTTATGTTCTCTTTGGCTGAATATATCAGGTTCTTGAAAAAAGGCCCATTAAGAGTCATTGGTCTCAGAGGCCGTCACTCTGCTCTCACATTTCGATTTTTGAATCCTGGCAATACCACCAGTCATCTAACTTAAAGAACATTATTTTTCTCTCATGGTGATGAGTCGGTTTTCTTCTCTGTACATATACAGTTACGAGAAGGACTAACTGTTCCTGTAACGGTTTTGAAAAACAACCATGGTACAATGCGTGCCACGTGTGGGGATTATTGGTGCAGCCAGTCTTTAAAGGTCCTCTTTTGCCCTCTCTCTGCAGCCCCCGCCTCAGAAGTTGCTACCTGAGCACGCCCAGACGCTGGAGAGATACGCATGGGAGTCCTTTGACCCTCACAGTCAAGGTGCACGCTCCTAAATATTCAACGTTCTCTTGAAGGACTCAGGGGAAGGACTTACTTTAGTTTGGCTCACTGAGAGAACAGAACCTGTCTCATGAATCAACTGAGCAAGGCTTCCTTGCGTAGTTGTAAAAATGAATGTTTTCCTCCCCGTTTAGTGACCTTCCTGCCCGAGAACGTGTTCCTGCTCCTGCAGTCCGTGGTGGTGAGTTCCTCTATGTGAAGAAAAATGCACTAAAATAATAAGACCGTGTCCTCACCTTCCTGTAACAGTTGGAACACTTTCACTTTCCCTGCCATGACTCAGAGGTTTAAAGTTTGTGGGCTCGTCCGTGTTTGTTTTAGCGTCTCACGGTTAATAAATGACCTGAGTTTGACATGCCTGTGTACACCCGACTGGAGAGAACAGGGCGCTCGGGAAGATTGCGACCCCGACGAGCTCGTCTGAGTCTGCAGCCGTGTTTTTGTCAGCGCTGTGCGTAACAGATGTGTTTTGCAGATGGCCTGTCAGGAGAAAGACACCGAGTCCCTCAAGTCTCTCCAAACTGAGCTGTGGTGAGCGCACGCCATTTCCATCGCGGATTGCATTCTTATCGGCGTATTAATTTTCCATACCGATCACATGTTTGAAAAAAAAAAAAAAAAAAAAATGTTCTTTTCCTTTTTCCTTCCACGCAGGCCATTCCTGACAGCTGAGCAGAATCATCTCCTCCACCTGGTGGTTCAAGAGCGAATAACACCGTCTGGTCAAGGCATTTAGCACAGTCCATTTCTTACTCACTTCCTCTGGGAACAATAATTTATATCATGGAACATTCTTGCTTCTGACTGGGTCTGTTGTAGGGCCCGAAGAAGGGTTGCTTTCAAGACTTTAGGCGTCGTAACTTGCACTCAGAGAGCACTGTACCCAAAACTATGCCCTTACTCAGTCAGCTCCAAAATCAAGCTGCATTTTCTTGACGTTATGTACGTTACAGCCTAATCTGAGCCCCCCGGGCCCCCCCCCCAGGCCAAGTCTATAAAACTGGATCACGTTGCGTATTTATTGTGTAAATGTCTTGCTGAATAAAGATACGTGAACCCTCTGAGGTTTTTTTTATGTGTTTTATTAGTAAATGACATGGCTTCAATTCCAATATAATTACAAACAAACATCAGAATGCATATTTCTGTTAAATGTGGGAATATAACGCCGCGATTGTCCTCCGTCCCTGGTTCACTTAATGTTCACTTGTACAAAAGTACTTTTTCTCATGATAGCAGCCGACTACAGACACAAAATCAAATAAGGATACAAAAAAAAAAAACAGAATACAAAAATTAATATGGTTACATTGTACATAGACTGAGAAGGGATACACTATGCTTTAGTTGTTAAAATAATGATAAATGAATAAAATCAATTGTAATTTTATGCAATTTTGAGCTACAGGATTGTTCCATGTACTGGATCCACTGCAGTACAAACTGTCAGCTAAAAGATGAGAAGCCCTTGATTCTGAGCCAAAGTCTTCTAGAAGGGCTTTCTCTGATGGCTTTTAACACTCTTGCATCATCATTTTGGGAACGCGTTTGGCCACTTTTTATTAACGCCAGCCCATGATAGGACTGACATCGCCCAGTCTGGCTTTTCAAAACGGCGTCCATCTTTTAATCTCTGAGACAAATGCAAGAAAACATGTTTCTGTAAATGCGGAAACTACTCCACTAAAATACTGGCATGTTTGGATTCAAGTCTCCAAAAGCTAAATTTAACTAGAGGACAAAAGAAAAGGGAAAAAAAAAAAAGTTAAGGCAACTCAGCTGAATGTGAGGGGAGGCGCATTTTTTCATCGTGACAATTTAGCTCCTACGCAGTCCCGCTCTTCAAAACTAAAAACCTGTTCAATTCAAAACATTACAAATGGCTCCTGTTAGCATTCGAACAAATTCACACGTTCCGAGCTGCAGATGTCGAGCAGCTCGTCCTCGAGATGTCTGAAATCCACCTCGCCCTCTCTCGCCCGGTCCCCGCTTACGGAAGAACGTGGCGCCGCCCTCTCGCTCACTCGCTCTTCTTCCGCAGGACGAGGTAGACGACGGTTAGGAGGGCGGACAGGACGAAAGAGATCCACGCCAGGATGTAGCAGTGCCCGTACCCTCCCGTTGCCTCACCGGTGTGGAGCTCAGCTGTGTAGATGGAGGCTGCTATCATTATGCACAGGCCTGCGGGTGACGGACAAGACAATTAAAAAGTCAATAGCTTCTCCTCTTAGGATAAAAGGCTCATGGACCAATGCAAATATTCCTACTGCTGTTGTGACTCGGAATGAGAAACATGGTGGTTGTAAAATGATGGCGTTCTGGTCATCCGTTCTGATCACTGCCCACTTCAGAGCCACATTTCTCGCCTCACGATTAAAAAAATATCCAGCCTCCTTGGTCTTTATCTCAGTTTAAGTTTAGCTCGCGCTGCATATACTGCGCCCCGAGGATGAGGGAAGCTGAACTCATTTTTTCTCATCCTATTTGCTTTGCTATTAGAAGCTAATCACCATCGGCGCGTACGGCTTCCATTTAACTCATTGGCTGCCAAAGACGTCTATAGACGTCTTTTATGTTTTTCAACGAGAGTGGCTTGGGGGACGATCTGCTAAAGCTTGACCGTAAATATCAGGCTTCTAGAGAGTATGTACTAACAAATTGACCCTCTAGGTGGCAGTGCCACTTTTGATGGGAGATGAGCATAGACTGTAGGCAAATAAGAAAAACGTAACGGTTCGCTATGAGAGAACATGTCGCCGGTGAGACGCAAGTCGAGGAAGAACGGAATAAGGTAGAAACACATTTTTTTTCCTAATGAAAGAAGAGAGTCTACTCTTTCTTTTGGTGTGTTCGGTGTTTACATAGTCATAGAACAAACTATTCTGTGGCTCTTGAAAAATCTGTCAAAATGCTAAAAAAACTCTGGCAGTCAATGAGTTAAGGAAGGAGACGCTTCAGCGAATGATGCTGAGAGGTTTGGGATTCCGCTTTTTTCCCTGAATTCGCCACCAGTGTGCGGCACGAAAACTTCAGCCAACCGGGAGGGCGCTTCAGTCTATCTGCTTATCTGTGCAGATAGACTTAAAAATCGGCCGTGTGAGCGAGCGTCAACTTTTATTTTTTATCGTATGTGTGGCCCTGTGACGGACCGCCTCTCACCCAATCGGCAGCTGGGATGCGCTCCAGCCTCTCCAGCCAAACACGAATTAGCTGGAGCCGGTAGAATAAAAAAAATATCGGATGGGTGGTGCTTTAATAACCCCGGCCAACTCCCCACATGACTCATGACAGCCCATGACAAGATTGTGCCTCTGATAATGATCAGCCCCAGCTGTCCACGACTGAGTTTCAGAAAAGAGAAATTTGGTTAAAAGAAATCTGTTGATCCGGGAGTTTCCTTTCAGTCCGGTCGATCTGTTTGTTGTGTGTGCCTCTGGGAGTTTTCGAGCAAATTTGCTCTCCCTAAGGGGCAATGGCATGCTTGAAGATTTTTTTCCAAACTCTTTTTTTGTCTTTAATTAATTTAAGCTTGAGGCTGTGGGACAGATCTTTAAATACATCCTCCAGACGAAAGGAGCAAGGATGAGATGCTCACTTGAAACCAGTTAGCGGCGAAATTGCGGTTAAAAAGGCAATCATGGAGTATATTTTGCATCATTTGAGTCATGTGGAGAGACAATTTTGACCAAATCTTGTCATCTTGTGAAGGTGAATCCCCCATTTAACCGACTGTGAAGCATTTCTGTGCATAAGTGACTTTAAATGCAGAATTCTCCACATACTTTGAAATACTAATTTGGCTAACGTCGAGTGTTTTGTCTCTTCTTGCCTTTATCTCCAGTATCCCAGCTCCTTGTATGTGCACAAATCCTCTCATGCAAACATGAAAAACTCTTTCTGTGTTTTAGTCCATCGCGCCATTACAAAATCTGTGATTCCTCTGTGCTTTCAGAGTCAAATAATCATTAATAAATTCAAGTAAATCGAAATAATAAGTCATAAAATCAACGCACACCACATTTATTTGTGATGTCCATGTTTTGCAGATAAAATGTCGAATGTTTGCTGATATATTTGTGCATCCCTGAAGATTAACGCAAAAAAAAGAAAAGAAAACACTAGCAGCAATAAACTGATATCTGACTTCAGCTATGAGAAAACGTAGCTGTCATCGCTAACCGAAGAGGGAAAAGCGACAGAAACATCAATGGAAAGGGGAGTTACTTGATGATGATTGAAATGAAAACCTGTTCCAAAACCTAAAACAAAAAAAAGACCGAACTTGCTTGCGCCTGTTTGTTTTCACCCTAATATGCAAACAACGCTGTTTGGAATGCAAACATGCCCACGGCGCCCACGGGTATCGCACACAGTTTGCACCAAAAAAGTAAGAAAAGGACTAACATTTTCTTTCTTTTCTTTTTTTGTTTTTGTTTCTTTTGGAAGCCTCCGAAGTTTTGTGCTGAGAACGAGCACAGTGAATGATTCAGCTGCATAGAAATAGGAGTCTTAGACAGTTCCGCCCTTTTACATCCACACTGGACTTGCAGAGACAGTGTAGGAGTTTGTCTTTTTTGGGGGGGGATAATTCAGTATAAAGGGAAGGGAAAAAAGTGAGTAAAAACAAGTTGGTCAAGCATTGAGAAATCATTTGTTTGTGATTATACACAGATCAGAGGAGGGAGACACTGGACACTGTGGAGTCCAAACCAAGTTTCCCCAAGTTTCGTGGCGTCTGACTCGGGGTTTTACTTACAGGAGAACAGCTGTAGGATGCCGGTGAAGGTGAAGCGCTGGTTTTTGGGCAGGGTGAAGAGCTGGGCCAGAAACACGAACAGGGCCAGGATGGCAAAGACGCAGGCCAGCACCGAGGTGGCCTGCACCGACTGGAGGAACTCTGCGAGAGGCAGGGCGACAGATACCAGAGAAAAAAAACAAAACTTTTACCAGCTATTACTCCCCGCCGGACCGTCAACAGCGTCTGGGTTCCAAGGTCTGCGCGGATACGGCCTTCGGAAAAGGTACTTTTTGTCTTTTTGAGTCTTTTGTGCTTACCTCCCGAGGAGTCCTTCGGGTTAATGTAGTGCCAGTCTGAATTGGTCAGCTCCCACCGGCCCCACAGGTCAGTCGACGTGGTGTCGGTGATCCACCAGGCCTGAGGAGGATTTTTTATATCAGCGTATTTATGACTCAGCGTCCATAAATGTGTGTAAATGTCCGCAGCACCGTCACAGCAAAACAAAAACAAAAAACAACATGCGGGTGGCAGTTGGCTGCAGTGAGTCTTTCCTCATGCTTTAAATGCTTGGCAGAGCTATTTGATTCCAGTGAAACTGCAGTTACTTTCAGTTGATGTGAGCCAGCCCATGCAAAAATTCTGAGTGCCCAGGTGGGACCAGAAGCACCATAAAAGTTTCTTACATTATCGATGGTGGCCACCAGAAGCAGGATGATGTCCGTGATGTGCAGAGCGACGATTCCCACCAGCATCAACATTGTGGCCCCCTGAAAAAAAAAACTGACAAGAATGCGGAAGGTGTGCGCATCATTATTTTATTTCCAAGCACCAGATTAGGTAACATGGGCGTTCACAGGGACAGACATATCAATGAACTTGAGATTAAACCATTGTCTCTCGAAGTCTTTTTTTTGTTTCCTTTTACAGCGGCCGGTGGGAGAGAAAGAGACAAAGAGAAGAGCCCTGGGTTGCAAGTCCGAACTCGCCCCTCGGGTCTCCAAGTCGGATTTCTTTTGAAAAACGCACATCTGGAGTCAGACACGTCACTGCTCAGAACTGTCGAGGGTTTTACGCCCGACATTCGCTTTGCCTCGTATTCTGCTGAACCTGGGGGGGGGTTGTGGGGGACGGGGGGGTGGGGGGGGCTCGGATGTATTCCCATTCCCCCGCAAAAACCGCATCCGTTCGCTTTATCTGCTCGTTTCCAACCGCTTTCTCCTGTTTGGTGCGCGCCAGAAAGGCGCGTTTGTGTGGGCATTCCCCTGTGGATGCCCCTTCAGGCCCTGCACAAGTCAACAACTTTGAAAAGAGCGCGAGAACACGGCGGCAGAAAACACCAGGGGAAAAGCTTTTTGACTTCATAAATGTCCACTGTGCAAATCTAGAACTTTTCCGCGGTGGAGGAGTTGAGACAAAAACTTTTCGGCGGCGCGTTTATGCGTTTTTGCGCTCACAATTCTTGGCACGTTAGACTATAGTTACACAGTCAATAACTCTGCTATACTAAAAAAAAAACATTTCATTTCCATTTACAGATGTAAAAACAGGCCTGTGATGGTTCTACAGGCTATCACATGAATAACAAGGGGTTAAGAAACGTAAAGAAGACGAACAAACGTTACCTGGAAGAGCTTTTCACACACGGCGCTTTAGATATTTGGGAATGTGTAACTGCGTGGACCCACCCAGCCTCTAATTCGCTCCACACACATCTCCCTGTTTTCTCACTCCCTTCCTTCTATTTCCTCTCAGCATTAAGCCCCACCCAAAAAAGTTTCAAATGTTTTTTTTTCCCCCTCTCTCAAGAGGAAACGGACTCGTGTTGCCTTTTCCAAATGTGCGTAAAAGAGGGCTTCCTGAGAGGGAGACTTTTAACTTCAGATCCTCAACTGCCTTTTGTTGCTACCTGAGTGGTGGATTTAACCCCCCCCCCTGTACTTGGTTGCAGAAATAGAGCCACAGACATACTGGAACGCTGTATCTTTCATTTTCCAGCCCTTTTGCCGCCTCATTATGCACATGTGGGAGCTTCTCCAAAGATGTGACATTAGGAAGTGATGTTGGCAGTAGTCTTCTGCAAACTGGGCCCCAGGGATCTTGCCCACTATTCACTAGGAGCTACGCTCTGATGGTGACATTTCATACGTGGACGGGGGGGAAAAAATGGAGAGAGATTTTTGGCTTCCGTAAGCGCAGTTTGATTACAAGCGATTACAAATAAACGAAAATCCAAATAGAAGGTTTGAACAGCTGGTTGGTTGTGGACGCCATTATTCTCGCACAGTAAATCACAATGGGCCGCCCGGAAATATGAGGGGCTTTTTATGTGGTACTCACTCCTCAACGCAATATCACATTTCGGCAACACAACCTGGGTTGTTGCCCCTCCGAGACATTTAAGAACGGCTTTCAAAAGCAGAGGAGAGAGATATTTATAACACACCGACAGTACCACACAGCCTCTGCCTACCAGGGGGCTGGCATCCTCACTGTTTTGGACAACTCTGTTCATCCCATAAATGAGCCAGCTTTTTAACTTCTTCAAACTCCAGGGGCCGTTTGGAATACACCCCCCCCACACACACACACACAACCCTCCCTCTCCATTTACTATTCCAAACAAAGGATTTAAACACAGAGCAAATATAAAGTGGGCTGGTTCTGGGATTTAAAACCACGCTGAGGTACTGCTGCTGTATGCACAATAATATTTCTCTACATTTCACATATAGCTGAATGATGTGGCAATGAGAATGAATAAGGAAGAAACTGGGGAAAAAAATACTCAAGTATGTTCATACAACTTATTGAAAAAGAAAGTGGCATGTAATTAAATCAGTTACATGTGTCAAGCCTAATTAAACTCATCGGCAGCAGGTCTGTCTCGTCTTCTTATATCCCTTTCAAGCAGTTTTTTAAGCTTCCTCCTCTGGAACTTTCACATGTATGTTAACAAAATGCCAAGGAGGGAAGCATTTGTTGGTGCCCCTCCACCCGGAATGGCTCACAAAGTCACTTCTAAACCATTTGGAGTCGATCATTCAACAGCAAAAGAGAATTGTCACAAGAGGAAAAACATTCAAGACAGCTGCTGTCCTCCCCTGGAGGGAAGGTTCCAACAAACGAACAACCAGGTCACACTATACAACCTTAAAAGAAACTACAAAAAACCCAAGGGGTACATCTCAGACTCCGCAGGCCACATGGCTTGTTGAATGTTCATGTTTAGAAGAGTAAAACTTGGCAAAGACTGAAAATGTATGGTATTCTCATGGATACCAAATCTTTTTGTTTGCAAATATACATCTGAACACATAGGACTTCTGGAATATTGTCCTTTGACCAAAAAAGCTACATTCAGAGTGGATGGCACTATGATGGTGACAACCAAACACAGTCTATCTGCTCAAACAATGTGGTTCTACCTTGCTCTAGTCTTTACTCAAAGCGCTTGTCCAGTTACTATCCTAAACGCCTTAGATTTTTATGGGCTACACAGTCCTTCATACACTGTTGAGTGCACCGGTGCTCATAAGGCAGTGTGGCGTTCAGGGTCTTGCCCAAGGATGTTTTGACATGTGACCCAGAGTTAAAGCCACCTCAGGGCTTAGTTAACATGTTAAAGTCCAACTGATAGATAGCATCTGATCTCTTGTTTTGCATTGGTGTAAATGGTCAGTTGGTCGTTATCGATCAGCTGCTGATAGACGGCGTGAGCCAGCGAGTGTGGACGGGGAATAAGTTATTGATCTGCTCTGCTCAGTCCTCAGCTGAATAGGAAGCCAGATGCGATTTTGCCCAACACTAACAACATCTAACATGGTTATATATTAATCCCAAACACACCATCAAATCTACAGCAGAGTTCGAATAAGAAGACGTACCAAGTTTTAATTGGCGAGTCTAGGCCACAACCCAGCTGAAAGAACGAACTGAGACCTTCAGAGAACTGTGCATAAGTGAGTTCCCACAAACTATAAACATAATGAAGCAACACCAGAAAGGAACTTCCAAAATTATGTCAGGGGCAAGCAACATCTTACTGCATTAATCGTTTAAGGTTATTGCTGTTGACATTGGTTCTATAAACTACTTAATGTGTTATTGGTTTCTTCTATACGCAGCTTCTGCACATATACAGTTAGATATAAGCATCTGGCAGTTTCACACCCAGAAATTGTTAGTTAATGTTAAGACCTGGTAAAAATCTAGTTATTCTTTCATAAAAATAAATAAATGATGTGCCTTTTTCATATAGATTTACACACAGACTATTTATCTGTAGTAGTTATTGTTGTTTTTTAAATCTTATAACGATTTCTTTCACTGTTTTTTCATAAAGTGAAGGACCATATGCCCTAGTCTGAGATTCCATGGTCAATCCAATCCCAGTATTATGTCCTTTATGAAGTCATTGGCTGGCATTTAGCTGTCTTCCTCCCTAGAGCAAATGGGATATCAATAAATAGAAAATAGGAACTATAGGTGGGGGCGGTGGTGTGGTGGCCTCCCAGCAAGAGGGTTCTGGGTTCGAATCCCGGGGGAACCAGGACCTTTCTGGGTGGAGTTTGCATGTTCTCCCTGTGTCTGCGTGGGTTCTCTCCGGGTTCTCCGGCTTCCTCCCACAGTCCAAAAACCTGCATGTTAGGTTGATTGGAGATTGGGGAAATTGCCCTTAGGAGTGAATGTGAATGTGAGTGTGAGTGGTTGTTTGTCCTTGTATGTCCTGTGTGTGGCCCTGCGATGGACTGGCGGACTGTCCAGGTTGTACCCTGCCTCTCGCCCGTTGACCACTGGGATAGGCTCCAGTTCTCCCCGCGACCCCATCAGGGAATAAGCGGTATTGATAATGGATGGATGGATGGAACTATAGGTCCGGATTGATGGTGTATTTAGTTTAAGAAGCTTCCTAACTGAGTGAAATGACCCAAGTACCAGGCAAGAAAAAGTGAGAACTGTTTGAATTCTTCAAATGCTGAGGAAAGGAGCTCCAATAATTCTGTAGTTTGTCAACATGGAACACAGCTCTCAGTCCTTTGAAAGATGGACAATGATGAGTGCGAATTGACTCTGATAACAAGAGCCCTCAATTAATTTCTTTTTCTTTTTCAAATAAAACCTTGACCTAAAAAGGAATACTCAATGTCATTTCCAAGATGATTTATGTTTATGTAACATTTTGATAAGACTGTGATGGTTGAATTAAATTAATTCTTTTATTTCAAATAATTTTTGAACATCTGTCATTTGAGTGATGCAGGCACACATGGCAGCCTCGTGTAAATATGGTCATTGCAGCATAGCTGTCCTTCCAAAGATCGTTGCCAACCATCTTCCTTTAATCCAATTACATTTTCCGCATGGACAAAAAAAGAGCAGAGGAAAAGTTTATATGAGTTGATTTTTTTCTATGTAATCAGACCATCTACATCCTTTACTCTTTCAGAGACACAGTCCATCATTTATTGTTAGTTCAAAGCAGAGTACATATGTAGTGAGTATGTAGTATCAAACTCAGAAGATATTTACTTTCCAAAAAAAACCCATGTATCTTTTCTTTTCTTTTCTTTTTTTTGGTTTGCATTTTTGCTTTCTCCAAGGTATAAGGGAATAATAATAACCAGACTCTGTGATGGCACAGTTAGGACTTATCGTTGTATTATCTTTATATTTAAAACTTGTATATATTTCCCCATATGAAGACACTGGGTCTACCTTTCTGAAGGACACAATAAAGACATGATCAGTTAGAAACGTGTTAAATTATTTTATTTCAGATTACAGTGTCTACAATGAGGCCAGTAGGTCAAAGTTAAAAAAAATTAAGTGTCATGATGCATAGAGACAAAAATGAAATGACGCATGGTCTCAGCATGTTGGAATACTGTATCTCACATAAAAGTCAAGTAATATGTGACCTCTATTGATCATGAGACATGCATCCATCAGGATAAAAGGGGAGTTATGTAATGAGTGGATTTTAGTCATTATGAAATATCTCGTCTGAATTTGCCCAAGTAGTTTTGATTTCTAATCCTAACCATGTAATGCTATTATCTACAAGCTGTTACCTAAAGCCAGTCGCAAAGTGACAATATGTCATTGTAACAACTTGTGTTTTCATGTAAGATAAGTAGCCAACAAATAGCATCCACAAGGATGACTTCTGCATTGTAAGACGAATGTATTTAGCCTTTCAATACTGTTTCCTTCCTCAGAACAAGTATTGGTATTCCCTAAACAAACCAATATAATGTTACATTTGGTAGGGGGAACAAGATTAGTATACATTGATCTTTGACTCATGTTCCATAAATTCACATAGGCCATCAATATTTGATTCTTTTGACCTGGTCTCCCTCTGCCTCTGAGTTATTATTCGGGCAGGGCATTATATCTAAGAGGTACCTTGATTTAATTATGTCCTCAGTCAGTCCAAAAACCTCACTTCTGACATTGTCCCCACACCAAATGTAGTGGCATTGGGTAATGATGAGTATAAACATTCTCTCGTAGCTTTGTTCGTGGACACTGAGGATACAGCCCCTTGTCTTTAACATCGAACAGCCTATTTAGTTTACACCCTGAATGTGGCTGACATCCATATCTCTGTTTGTGTTTGCAAATACAGGACATGTGAGCAAAAATTCTAAAATGGTTCTTCCAGGACTGAAACTGAACTTTACTTCCCAAAGATTTAAGATTCGATATCGGTATCAGTTTTTTAGCTTTATACCATTTGAGCCCAGCACCAGTTGAACATCATCTCTCACTGGATTGTAAATACCCACTTTGATCCCTGTCTTAGAGATCGAGCTGAGTATATTTGTGGACCGAAATTACTCAAGTTATACGTCAGTACTGTATTCAACACGGATGACAGTAAGATTATTGTCTTTTAGTTAGGAATGGTAAAAGTGGCCATTGTCATACCCTATTGTTACTGATATCGTTTCAGTTTGATATTTTGTGCACAATTCCATTAATCGATTGGGCAAAATGAAAAAATGATTGCTAGACTGGGGGGAAAAAAGAAACATTATTAATCATTGATGAAAAGTCTGTGGTGTGCCATGTGGATCACCAAACACAAATGCTTCCAATGGTGTGAAGACATTTCCGACAAACCCTGTGTGATACTCAGCACTGCTGACTGGGTGTTGATAGAGCAATTAGTGTAAGTCTCTGTTTTTATTGAAGTGGCGCTGAGATGGAAATCATTCGAGAGCTGTGTTATTGTCAGAGGGTGTGGGAACTGGAGGAGGCATTTCAAAGCCATTATGCATGACCCCTCGTGGTTTCTCATATCACAGTGAATAGCGAATGGATGCTGAGCGGAGCTGGTTCCCCTTGTGTGTCACAAGTGAGTCTGCAGAGTTTTCCATTCTAGTCACAACATGCATTGCTCTTCAGAACGCACAATATAATATTAATTTTCCACTGGGTGTCCAAATGAGAGGCGTTATGCAGGAGCAGCCTTATCATTTCTTTTAGGAATACATGCTGACTCCTTTGACACTAGAGTCCAGTTCTGTGTTTTATATGCACTGGACTGGAAATATACGAATACCAAAGCCTTTTTAAAAAAGAAGATACGTAATACAGATCATGTTTATCATTGATTTATCTCTCAGGTCTCTCCCAGTTAACCTATCTCTCATTTGGCCTTATTGAAAATGCTTATTATTTCCATTAAAATGATAAAAGTGTATTCAAATATCAAAGCACAACACAGAATTATCTATCTACTGTCATAAAAAATATGACTTGTTCCTCCTGCCAAAACATGGAAAGTAAGTGGGTTTTTGGCAAACCAGATATAATACTTTCGCTACATATCTTTCCAGAATAAATATCTATGACTTTTGTGGACTTCATTTCTGATTTCCAGGCTCTGCATAATTGCTACTGAGCTACTTTCATGAAATACAATACACAAGACGACGGAGCCTTCCCACCATAGAGGGTATTTTCATTTAGGCTTTTGTTCTTATGCATTTTTTTTCTTTTTGTTGATTAAGATGCCCCACTAAAATAAATCAAGGAATAGTTTCCTGATCAGCTGAAGTGTTGATTATTGATTGAAAGTGATAGATTTCAGCTGCACAATGCAAGCACTGTCAACTCACAGCAAAGGGTTTTGTGGTTTCAGTCAGTATACTTATGAAGTGGGACTATATGTAGGGAGACACTGAGAACCTGCTGGTGCCCAGAGTCAGAACCAAACAATGAGAAGCTTCATTTCAGTTTTATGCTCCTAAAATCTGGAGCAGTCTTCCTGAAAAAGCAAGACAGTTTTGATTTTTTTTGTTTTTTTACCTTGTCCTGTTCAGAATTATGGCAGCAGAACTGAAATCTGAGTACTGTGCTATGCTGAACAAAACTGCTTTGCCAAGGGAGGCTTTGTTAGTGAGAAGCTCCCCTTGATTACCCAAAGCTGCTTTATTTATTTATTTTTGTTACCAAACTTACATGTGTCCAATAATGCAGAACTTGACAGAGGGACAGGGAAGAAAGAAGAGCAGTGGGAAGGAGAGAGATCCTTTAGACAGAAAGAGAAAGGGGGGAAAAAAACAAAAAAACAAGACCATACAACCAGCTGCTATGTCTGTAAAAAGGACACTGTTCCTTGTGGGCAATCCGGGTTGAGAACCCATAGGAGCTCCTGCGAAAGGACACAGGGAAGACAAAAGAACAAACAAGCAACAACACTGGTAGCAGGGACATTAGTGAGCTTCTCAGAATTGTGCTGCAACTGTACAGAAGCTTAAGGAGGCGTGTGTCTGGGTATCTGACTGTGTGTGTGTGTGTGTGTGTGTGTGTGTGTGTGTGTGTGTGTGTGTAAAAGAATGAGAACCCACACCCCAGGTTTCCCAGATTGTGCTCAGATATGGTGCAGAGGGGCCACCAGCCGAAGCCCCCCCCCCTTCCAGCGCTCCGCAAAAGGGCAGAGAGTGCCCCTAGACCCGATCCCCCATCACACAACCGAGCACAGAACCTAGAAAGACAACCACAGAGGTGACCGGGCACCAGCCCAGAAGGCAACCAAGAAGTCTCCCCAGAAGAGCCACCACCACCGTGGGGCAGAGGCCCCCCAGGAACCATGAGCGACAGCAAACCAGCCCCCCCCTCAGGCCCCGTCCCCCAGACACAGGCCGAGAACTGGAACCCAGGCGAGACAGTTTTTAATACACTTTCGTTTTGCTTTGCCTCTTTCAAAAGATAGCTATTTCCCATGAAACACTATCTCACTTTACAACAAGGCAAAATGCACCATAACGGATGTCTAGGACTTAAGTTCAAGTGGTCAGGGTTAGGGTTTTCAGGCACCCGAACAAACAAGATGTCCATCCTGAGGCCCCAATTCGATAACCAAGATACTCCAAACTCTATCACATTAACCTGTCTCCTTTTCCTACCCTTATCATGAATAGGACCAGCAAAACTGGCCTGTCGCTTTTATGACCATCATCCTCACTAGACTCGTGATATATCCAGGACTTTACAAAAGAAAGTCGCTTAATTTTTGCTTCTTAACCCTTTCAAACAAATAAGAACAAAACTGAGCACAATGACACCAGAATAGCGGCCCACCGTGTGTCTAATTTCCTCTCCATTTTCCCCCCCTTTTTGCGGACGAACAATCCCCGCGTTTTGATTGGCTCGTTCTTCCAATAACTGTTAATCAGCGGCCTCCGTTTCAGGTGTACCAGTCCGCGCCCTCTGACAGGAAAGCGTCCCGCAGGAAGCGATGTCTTTTAATATCCAAATAGCCAAACGTTTATTGTTATTTGTGATAACCGCTCATTTTTACTCGTTTATGTTTTGCAGCTCAAAAAGTTTAACAAGTGGGCCTAATGTTTTGTCGAATTATCGAGTAGAGGAATCGGCGACGGCTATGTGGGACGACAGACAAGAGAAACACCGAACGCAGGGCCAGCAACCGGCGGCCGAGCATGTTACTGATGGCTCCTCTCCGCGAAAAGACACTCAGTTAGGCCCCCCACTTCGGCACGACCTTCCCGAAGATTTCCTCGCACTTATTAGTGACTTAAAGCTCGACGAGGTACACGCTACACTGAACGGTTCGTTTTGGACACCTGGTAATGTCAGCGTGGGACATGGGTCTCCGGCTCAGGACTCTGATGAGGGGTACCAGGCAGACTTTACAGGTAATGAAGTTCATACACCTTTATTTCTGTTTTGTTCACAGGTTTAGGGTAATATCTTTCTATATCACACAATTTGTTTTTATTTTTTACTATAAGACATGTATCATTGTCTTAAATTATTGTATTTAGATTTAAATGCAAAAAGCATAGTCCCTGAACCAGACTGGGTTGGTGGTCAGGTGCATTCCGGATAAACTAACCACAAGATGAATACATTTTTTTTTCCCTCCCCCTTTTTAGGTTATCTTGAAGTTCAGGGGGAGGTTTCTTACCCCAGGTCATATATATTTATGAAGCCTTTGGTGAAGTGCATTGAGAACGTCATGATCTTCACGGCTTCCGGTCAAGGACTGACACACCTGTTAGTAGACAGAGGTAAGGTCACCTGATGAGGAATTTTGGAGTGTAATTTAATGTTTGTGCAAATTACAGAAAGGCTTGTGTTTTATCTGTTTAGTCCTCTTTATTTCCAGTCATTTCGCTACTGATTTTATTTTTTAAGGTCTTCAATTATTTAAAGATGGTTCAAAGCTCTGTATGTCTAGAGATTGCTTGCTTTGTGGGTTTTTAAAAATGAGTTAATTCTCTAAATCCTCACAGTTTAGAATAATAAACTGAAGTTTTGTCTTGACAGGGAGAGCCTCTCCCATCTCCATTTTACAGTTGCCTGCATATTGTGGCTACATGGTAAAGGCAACATGGAACAACTTGGAGATAATGGCGCCTTATGATGGATGCTACATCACCCACGAGGTATCTGCAGATATAATATACAAGTATATAATATGTTGCCCCAACATGTCTTTTATTTATTTAAATTCTTTGTCAGAATGGCAGTTATGTGCTGCATATGGTGTGGATGGGCAGCCCGTTGAAGCTGTCTTGCCCCATGATGCCCACGGAATTTCTTTCGTTGTCACCACCCTCAACGGCAGTCTTCTGCTCCCCGTATGGCATGGCAGTACAGTTACATGGGCAGAAACGCAATCCACCACAGCTGAGAGTCCTCGGTATGTTTCACTGGTGTTCACAGTGTGGACTAAATGTCAAGCCATCTACATAAGTCACAGTGGGAATAGGCTCTGTTATATTTGACATGTTTCTTTTGTTCAAGTTTTGATTTCTATGTTAACACTCTTACAATTACATTTTAATTACATTTTAATTGATTTGTTCATTTCAAACTTATTGCAATGCCTTTCTTTTAAGCAGAAAAAAAACTTTTTCCAAATTATAAAAGATTATATACTTTCATGCTTCTAAAATAAATTGGGG
>CAJRST010016668.1:6334632-6353928 GCA_907169785.1 Menidia menidia | reverse complement strand
CACTGCAAAGGGGGCTGTAAAACTGCATTGGACTTTGATTTGACAAACCATTCAACTATGATTTATATAAATGCTGCAAGAAGGAACCTTATATTGTTAAACATCCAGCATATTAAACAAAGCTTGTACACTTCAATGTACAGGTTTTTGTATTTATTTTGAGTTGCAGGTATTCATTGAATGCAAGAAATCTCTTTAAGAAACAGACATTATGTAAATTACCCTTTTAATGCCATTATTCACTTGTATAAATACAACAAGTTGGAACAAGTTTTTGCATTTTTTAAGATGTTTTTTTAGAGAGATTTTCTTAAATAAAAATCTGATGCCTAATATGGGTGAAAAGTTCAGCATCACAGCTGGAAGAGTTGAGTTATAATAGAAGCACAAAGAAAGTTGGAGAATAAAGACACTACTGATGAAGCCCTTCATTTTCTTTTTTTAAACCTGAAATACAAAGTACCTGAACTAATTAACAGTTAACAGTGACAATAATCAAAAGTTGGAATTTTAGGAATGGATTTGTGAAACTATACTCCCCTTGCTGTATATGGGGCTTCATTTCCAAGCTTCATATGGGATTCATATATACTGTAATTCCTTAGTTACATTTTGACTCCAAAAACACCAGTCTTTTAAACCTTTACTTTATAGATGAAGTGTTCTTTCAATTAGAAATGGAGGGGAAAAAAATCATTATATATTTTATTAAGATGGTCATATATTACTCCTAAGATGCTAGACTGAGCATTTTTGACCAGATCAGAATGACATGTTTTTACTGTTTCCAGTTGATGGAGCTTGGAGCCCGTTTGTATCTGACCTATGTGCACTCCAGACTGAGTCCCAGTCAAAGAACATCATATTTGTCATTTCCTACAACGCTCCTTGTATCACTGTTGACGTAAGTTCTCTTATGTGGAAAGGTCATTGCAGCAGGTTGGTGGCTTTAACAAGTATTTTTTTTTTTTTTTTTTTTCTTTTCTCTGATATAGAATGGGCTTCAACTCAAGATTACTCTAAATGATCAAGAATATGATCTATCCTGCCCAGTCTTTCCTCAGTTAAGCCATAAACACTCTCAGCATCAGCCCCCTACTTCTTTGCCCAGTTACCCTTGGTTAAGCTTCATTACAGATCCCACCCATACCGTACCTTCGCCCCCTCTTTCTTCTCCACCCAAAACTCAAAATCAGCAGCAGACTGCCCATATTCCGAACCATCATTATTACGCCCACCCTGGCCTCCAGTACCACCACCTACCCATGGTCTACCGTCCTGTCCCACAATTCTCTCATCCACTTCAGCCAACCATTAAAGTCCCTCAACGGCCCCAGCAACCGTCCCAGTACCCATCAGGACCCGACATGTCGGGCCACTATTTTAACGGTCACCCGCAATATCCTTATCTTATACCGAGGGATCATTTTCACCATCAAGTTCCTAAATTATCCACAGTCTCTTCTCAATATGAACCCCATCCTCTACACTCCTATGGTGCATTGGCTCCAACAATGCAAGAAAAGCCTAGACCTCTAGCAAGTTATCAACCTGCACTCGCAACAGCACCAACAACCAAAGCGCCTTCTCCTTCTCCACTAAAACAGCCCACACATCCACAGCATCAAACCAGTCCGCTTAAGCCACAGCTGTCGTATTATGCTCAGTGGCTAGTTTCCCACCCAGCTTTACATCCTTCTGCTTCATTTGGTATCCCCACAGCCAGTACCAGAGGCAGCTCCACATATCCATCCAACCAGTTTTATGACAAACATCCCCCTTACTTTCCACCACCTAAACATCTACCACCTGCCAAAGGAAAGCCCCAGAAACCACACGCACCGCAAATTACGTGCCGGTCATCTAGTGACCCCTCATGTGGCTATCATCACATTTTCCAACCACAAGACAACGATCGGCCCCATCCTTCATTGCCCAGCTCTGTGGATAGTAACCATCCAAAGATGGAAATTCTTTCCGCCACCACTTCCCCACCTTGGCTCACTCCACACACTCCATCTCTCCAGTGTCTGAAGGGAAGACTGGTTGTCTTCCTGCCTTTTGCTGACCCAGCGTCCATCCAGGTCAGAGGTCAGTTCTGCAAGCTAGAAAAAACATTTAGCAATTCTAAGTTTTTAGGTTTAAAAGATGTATTTTTAAGGAAAGTGTTATAGCTGGAACTTATTTTTGCATCCATTTTTTTTATTCCTTATTTTTCATTAACACAAGGTAATGCTATGTGCACCCAAAATTGCAATATTTCAGCTTAATACTCAACACTGTTATAGTCTTACTTATATAATTGTTTTTGGAGACCTTTCTGGTTAAGTCTGAAATACTTCAAAGATTTAGTAATTTACTCTGCTGATGTGTAAAAAATCATATCTGAAACACAGTTGCACGCAGAGCGCTCCAACATACTTTAGGCTGTTGTTCCTTTTTATTAAGGGACACTTTATTAAATGCCACAGAAGGCATAACCAAATATTTTCATTTCACTTAAAGTGAGGTAAATGAACTTTAATAGGAAATGTTGAATACTACCCAATTTTTTAAAGGATACTGCATCATTTATTTCCCCATTAAACTATAATTGCAAGTTGAAGTGTTAACTGTTCAGCTTAAATTAAACTTATAGAGACTTTCCCATTGGCCATTTTTTATTTATTTAAACATTAGTTTGATGCATTTCTCAAGGACACTTTTTCTGAATAAGCTGAACCATTTTTAAATGTATAGGTTTTTATATTCCTGTGAAAGATCTAACAACGCCAATGCTTTTAATGCTTGTAATCTTCTTTAACCTTAGAACACCTAAAGAAATGGATGCTCCTGTCCAGTGTGTCTGAACTTTGCGGCTACATGGTACAGATTGTTGCTGGCTATGGGGTGATCCTCTACTCTCCCCTGCCTGCCTGCCACAGCCAGTTTGAGGTGAGACTTCCCTGGATTGTTTTGTTCCATGCCTCTGAGTTTCTTTGGTCATACAAATGTTTACATTCCTTAAATCGTGCTCCGTTAACAATAATAGGCAAAGGTGCAACTTTTATCGAGGCAGGGTGGTGTTTTTTTTTTTTTTTTTTTTGGTTTGTGCTACTCAGCTGGTGCAAAACGCAATGACTTTGGTTTGTCAGCCTTTTTTTTTCTTAACGTATTAACAAGAAACCATGCCTGGGTGCTTATACTGTTTGATTTTCTTCCTCTGTTAGCCCCCGTCAACCATTTCCTTGCACATAAGGTATTGGGACCTTTCCATCTGGCAGAATAGGACCTGGGACCTGCGTTGCCCATATCAAAGTGTGCCTGAAACTCAAGCACCAGCCATTCCCTCAACTATTCCGCTACCACCAAGCACAACCAAGGACGAGAGCAGCCAGTTTGTCATGAGGACTGAAGTCCTTTGTATGCCCCAGCAGATGAATGTAGTTCTCCCCCCTGGTCCCATTTCAGAAATAGCAGTTACGGGTGAGTGCCTGCTTCTCTGTGCTGGTTTATACGTTCCAGGTGCATATGTATGCAAAGAGCTCTGATGGCTCAGCGACTGATATAGACTGAAAGGGGTAGGAAGTGGACTTGGCTTTTGATATTACTGGAGAATTTCTCCTCAGTCTTCAAAATGTACAGCTGTAATTGTGTATCCCCAGATTGTTCAAAGAACGTTTTTATCCAACATGTGACTCCTCCCTCAGATATCAAGGGGAACCAGGTGAATCTCCTTGAAGCGTCGAAAGACTGTGGTTATCATGCAGAGGTGGCCAAAGATGGCAAAATCCATCTGACTCTGCAGCTCCATTCACACTGTCAGATGAGTGTGCAAGCAAGTATTGACTTCCAATTCTGCAAGGAGCTCACCTTTTGCTTTATGTGCCTATTAACTCCTAAATTAATATTTTTCCTCCCAAGGGTACCACCTACATCATTACTGTCATCTACATGACAGAAAGTGGAAGAAAGGAGGCTCATGTTTCGTGTCCAGTTGTGATTCCGAGGTCTGGCAATGGTATATACTTTTTTTTTTTTTTAAGTGTTCTCTTCTCTGAAAAGCTGTTCAATTTGCCAAAAGCTGTTTTGTGGAGTTCCGAGTTATTTTAACTGTGCCTCTGACATTTGTCATGCTGCCCCTCAGAGTGCGACCTTCATAGCGAATACCGTCTCCCCTGTGGATCTGGCTCTGTGTCCCAGACAGAGTGCCTCTCCATGGGCTGCTGCTTCAACAAGCACCCCCCAACCTGCCACTACCCCATGGATGGTGAGCCGCACTTTGTGTCCCTATTGGCATTTTCACGCTACTTGGTTAAATACAGTTGAGTGGTTGTGAGTGAAGAAATATAAGTGCTACAGCTGCCGAATGGTGAAATAAGCATATTCACAGCCAACACAGTGTGATTGAAGCTTGCATTGAAGAGGCTCGAAGAAACCTTGGGTCTCATTATCAATTGCCTCCTGAGCTTTCTGACCTTTTGTTCATCTGACCTTTTCATGACTGTGTGTATCCATTTATGTGTGTTTGTGTCCCCCTCCAGAGTGCACTATTGACCGCCACATGATCTTCTACGTGCCCGCCTCCCTTACAGACCCCCCCCTTTCCCCTGCTCTACTTGTTGCTGCCAACAATTCAACCTGCACACCTGAAAAAGCGACCTCTGACTACGCCTTGTTCAATATCCCAATGGATGGCTGTGGGACACGCAGAGTGGTGAGTTTAACCTCATTAAAATGTAATAAATGTTAAGAAATTAAATGGTATACAAAATGTGAATGTTTTTCTCCTTGCTCTTCAAGGGCATCAATGATCAAGAGTAGAAGTGAGAATATTGAATTGTTTATATTGCTTAGCTTATAGGACACATTACTAGAAGTTGCTGTTACCTTTTTATCATGACAATCTTACAATCTTTTGTTTTTTTTTTAATCAAAAGCAAAAAGCACAGTTCATTATTTATCTGCGCTACCTTTGAACAACTGTGGTCCATAATTGGGCCTAAAACCTTCTGGCAGCTTCATTCACCCATCTGCTGATGTCTGCAAATTATTTTTGCATTGGTAGATATTAGCAAGATTTTTGTGTGTAGGGTTCATTGTAGGTCAGTTTGAATTGGTCCATCATTTCCCTCTCTGTTGTATGTTTGAGCCTCAAATTCAGCTTTTGGCAAAAAAAGTGTGTCTTTCTAAAAGGTTTGGATGTCCTAATTTTTCATATTTCCAGTGATGCATTAAATACCACCAGTGCCAAGAGGCAGTAAAGCAGCACAACGGCATGGAAGCTGTTCCCTCTTTTTGTTCTGAAGATATTGACTTCATGTCTCTATAAATGGACTGGCTCCATTGCATTTTCAAAAATCTTGGTCTTCTTTGTCTACACTGTTAATTGGAGAAGAACTCAAGCTTTCAGTCACTTTTGTTGTAAAGCTGAACAGAGCCAATGTCAGAGATGGAATTTGGCCATGTCCCTAAAGGGACGGGAGGGGATCAATTTATAGACCAAATTATGTGTAACTGCACAATGATGGCTGACAGGTGCTGAGCCTGAAGTTGTTCATATCGGGCTTTATTTGGGCCAATTACCTCATGGATCAACAAAACAGAAAAATAAAAAATAGCTGCTTGTTGTGCTTAAAATTGACAGTTTGACAGCCAATTTTGAATTTATATATATATTTTTAACATACTGTAAAGGGCATGTGGTTCATTTTAGATTTGTCATCCTTGTGGTCATGTTGTTAGTAGTGCCTTCTGTTATAGGTTAGGCCCTGAGGTGGGCTGATTTAAAAGGAATAATTTGACCCTCATCAAACAATCTATGGGCCTTTTTTATTCGGATGAAGAGTTTTAAGACTTGTATTAGGTCATTAAGCTTTTGGGGATAGGTAGCCTAAATCTTGGTACTTTTGTATTGGTGATGGTGGTATCCCCACTGGGTAACCTTTTCTTTTCCCCAGACTTGACAAAAGTCGGCCCCCCCAATTGACTTTACATCCTTTTTCTTAGAAAAACTACATCCCCTAAAACAAGATGTCACCTGATTAGGCCCAAGTAATCCACGAGATTTTAGGAAGATTAGTCATTTTTAACAACTCTGCAAGTAAGATCAGTGACTGAAACCGGCATTCAAATGTAGAATATAACTACTGTGATGCTCTTTATGATTATAAATCTGAACCTGTTGGTGTGTTTAATTGGAAAAATCAAAGGATCTCTTTCGTATGTGACTATATTAGGACTCTATCAGTGACAAGAATCCCTCAGCTGCTACATGGATTGACAGTGGGTTAGCAATGCATTAACTTGTTACAGAAAGAATCCACGTTCAAGGACACAGCTGTGCTGCAGAATCTGTAAATGCTTTGCATTAGTCAGAACCATTGTCTTGTTCAAGCTTAATTAATCCAGTGCTTATGTAATAGTGGCAGTGTTTGGTTCATATGTTTAATTGGAAGGAACAGTTGCTTTTTTATCAACTTGATCAAATGCTTTTATCAATTTCGTTTTAAGTTATCCTATTTAACTTATGTTACATTTCTATTGTGCAGGGTGTGGTTTCTACTAAGATTTTCCTGTTTTGGTAATTTACAACCACAACTAATGAAACAAATGCCCCCTCAATAATACTTGTTTTTATTATTGTCTGGTCTTCTCTCTAATTATGGGAGCTTCTTGATCCACCTACGCCACTTTCTAAAAGAAAAAATCTAAATAAATAAAACCTGCTCAGCACCTACATGAAAAATTTAGAATACAATAATTTCCTATCGACTATATCGTTCAAGGCCTCAGCATACAAACTTGCATGTCTTCTTCTGTCCCGACAGGTGTTGGGGAAGACGGTCGTATATATGGTGGAGATCACCAACATGATACATGCAGTGAGCCTCAACTACGGCACCATCACAAGGGATACTCCTGTCAGGTCGGCTCATGTTCCTCCTATTAAGACATCCGCAGTGTTCACAGCAAGCACTTGCATTGTCAAAACTCAATCAGAGATGGGCCTAATATGGGAATTTATTCTGGGTCTTTGAATTTGATATTATATTTTACATGTATTAATGCATTTACAGATGCTTTTATCCAAAGCGGCTTACAAAAAGAGGGTTTACCATTAAACTACAACTCCAGTTACACACCAACCTTTCCTTGAGTGCAATATGCTAGAAGAGGTTTTAACATTAAGGATTTAACATTCAACCATAACATAGATTACACAAGTTCCATACATTGAGTGCTATATGCTATTGGGAAATAAGTGCATTTAGAGATTTCAGGACAAAAGATACTCTCGGAAGAGCTGGGTCTTCAAGGATTTCTTGAAGGAGGAAATGTGATCTGATGCTCTGATAGTGCTTGTAAGGTCGTCCCACCAGCGTGGAACTGCAGATCAGAAGAGTGGATATTGACCTGTAAGGGGAGTTAGCTGTGTTAGTTGTTGCTCCTTGGAGGAACGGAGTGGGCGAGCGGTGACATAGGGCTTTAAGAGGGTGTTGAACTAGATGGGTGCAGATCCATCACTCTGTTGGCCAGCATAAGTGATTTGATATTGCTTCAGCTTTGGTGTATGCCGTCATATTTTTATTTTCAATATGGTATATTAACCAGGACTAATGCAGCTGATTGTTCTACAAAAAGCATTTTATGCCCACTGAACCATCTGACAAAGCGAATTCTAGGTTAATGAACTAAAAGTGGAAATAAAGGGTTGAGATTCACAGGTGGAAAGGGTTGGACTATTCAGAAACGTCCACAAACGGCTGTTCACTGAAACGTGAATATCGCTGGCAAAACAAATGTGAACTGCTCGGATGTGAAGCTGCTCACAACAGATGCTCCTTTCCTGAACTGTTTCCAGTGCACACTGAGGGAGCACTGAAGCCATGAGGAAGCAGAGCATCTGTTAAGTTTGGGTTTTGTTTTTAAATGCAGGATCAACTGCATTAGAAAGATGATATTTGGTCCGTTCAAGGCTGAAGTGAAAGGCTACTCTGGTGAAAGTTGAGCTATTTTACAGCTTTAGCCAAAAGAATGAAAGCAGAAAAAGCAGTTGATTGTATTACAAAGTCACTGGAGCTTTTATCTCTTCCTCCCCTTTCATTTTCAGGCTGCTGGTTGAGTGCAGGTACGTGCCAGGAACGGCGTTGAGTGTGAGTTACATGGTTAAAACTCCCTCCTTGGGTCCAGAGATTCACACTCAAGGTGTGTTTGGAGTCCAACTTAGAATTGCCCAAGGTAAATTATCTTAATTCAGCATAAATCACTCTTAATATCCAATTAATATGTTTAGATCAAATTTAGATTTGTGATGCAGGGGTGACAAATCTGATAATGGTAATATTCATTATAGTCACCAGATTATGAAGCACTGTGTATTTGCATTTCTGGTCTAAATTTCTTGTCTCTTATTAGATGCTCACTACAGCAGCTACTACCCACAGTATCACCAGCCTCTGCATATGTTGCTGGGGAAACCTCTCCATCTGGAAGTACGGCTCCTCAACTCCCCAGATCCCAGTTTGGTTCTGCTGGTGCACTTCTGTGTTGCCTACCCCCGCTCCGGAAAAGCTGTGTGGGTGCTGCTTTACAACGGGTATGGTAAAACATCTCCTTTGTGAACAGAATATGTTTGCTGAATCCAGCAGACGTGGCTAATGAAATGCCCTTTTTCTGTACACACACGTTCAGATTGACTGCAGTCACCCACTTATTGAATAAGTTAATGAATCTGATATTACTGTGGGTAGGTGTCCGAACCCCTTGGATCCAGAACCATCAAAGGCAGTTTTGTCTTACCCTAAAGCAGCTGCTCCTCAGAGTCAGACCCGCCGCTTCACCGTCAGCACCTTCCAGTTTCTGCCTGACGGTGAATTCCAGGACACGGATGAAGAGGTAGAGCAGGATGGCGACAAGGCCTTTAACTGTTTGACACTTGGAAAGGTTTTAAAGTAGTTCTGTAGTATTTTTTACTCATAGCGTTATAGAAACATAATCCATTCTAAAAACGTGTATCTCTCAATAAGTTGAGCTGTAACACTTCTTTAAATTGCTCCTATTTATCCATATAAAACTTTTTCGACCTAAGTTGTCAATAAGGCACGATGCAACAAAATTTAAGAAGAAAGAGCAGTTTGTGGATTAAGATCTGAATGGGCCTTACCCACATTGAAATTATTCAGTTCTTTAGTAAGTTTAAAGAGCAGAATTTAGGTAAAGTATGTTATGTCCCATTATAATGGAGTTGTAAAATGTGAATTTTAACAAGACTTCTTATAAGTGCTTTACACACTTAAACAGGGTTGCAGAAATGTAAGACAATGTAACTACTTTTATTTAGATCCAGTTCTTCTGATAATTTATGACGAAGCATGTGCAGAGGCCAGTTTGTAAGCTTAAGATTCGAACCACTGGCCTGCAGCTGTTGTCACAGTAACTACGCTCGGGAGACACTACATGAATTCCTGTGTTGCTTGTGCCTCCCTCTCAGATCTACTTCATGTGTTCAACTGAAATCTGCTCGCCACACAATGGGCCTTGTGTTGAAGGATGCTTTGCCCACTGACGGTGAGGAAACCAAGTTATCTATCGAATCATTCACAACGCTGTCAGGAGCTCTGGTAGGAGCTATAAAAACCCTCACTAATGGTTCTCATTACCACCCTCCTACTCGGTGAAAACAGCCTGAGAGTCGTCAGTAGCTACAGCTCCATATGACAGCAGGACAATGTTTAAATAATGAGGGCTGAATAATTTATTAAGACTGATCCATTTCCAGTTTTCTTAGTTGTGACATGGAGGATGCTTGAAGTTTATCCAGATAATTTGGTAAGTTCAGCAGATATGTGAAACTACTTATCACAGATTGTCTTTATTCTGACCACATTTTCTTTTCCTGGCTTCAGATCCCTCATTTAACCACCAATAAAAGCTCTTCAGTATCATTGATGGTGTTTGTGTTCCTAACCCTGGAGCCAGGTGGCATTAAAAAGAATTGGCTCTTTGGAGACATGTGACCATTGTGGTCAAATCTGAACTGTAATGTTTTCCATTTGTTATCCTCTAACCAAAACTAAATATACACTCCAGCTTGATAACTTGAGTGGTGTTGAGGGAAGGAAAAATGTCTGAGCAATGCCTTGTAATCCATTGTTGCATTGCCATGCAACCCCTGCTTTTTGTTTTAAGGTAATTAAGCACATTAAATGCAGTACCCTTTGAAAAATATTTCATTCAAATAGCCTGAGGGGGCTGGATCTCAACTTCTAAGCAACAGATCTCCAATCTGTGTGTTGTTAGTCACACGTGGGGTGTTGTCGACAACTTGCATGAAATATGGGGGACAGCTGTAGGCAGCTGTTTTCTAACGTGTGAGCACACAAAGCGATGACCTGGCTGAAAGCAGCAACTGAACTCTCCATATTGAGCAGATGTTCTTCCTAGGTTTGACTAGAATAAAATGAAGTCCAACAGTGGGTGCACGTCCATGTGGGGGAATTCTGGATACATGTCCCCCCTCCCTCCCCAATCTTCACTCACTAAATCACAAAGCGGCAATACGCAGGCTTTGCCACAACATTCTGATACTATACGTTCTAGTTTATTTGCACCGATCCAGATTATTGAAATGTGCCATGTTTACATTCTCAGGCAGGGAAGCTATTAAAACATCACACAATGCGCATATAGGAACATAGTTTGTGGTGTCTAAATATTACCTTCTGTGCAATTGGACTGTTAAAATGCTTTTCATAGTCAAAATGCAGAGAACCAACGTGTTCTGCCTTCATTTCATAGGCAGTTTAGCAGAGAAATCTAAATCTTTTTGTCAGCGTTCAGCATTCCCACCTCTGATGGGACTGGCCAGCACTCTTCCCCTGGACAGGAAATGTTGGACAGCTTTAGGCCTGAGAAATTGTTCCGAGTTGGAATAAGCCCATCAAATTAATTTCAGAGGAGCAAACGGTCTCATGACAATGCAACTCGGCATCTCCAAGAGAATGTTTACAATAAAGACTTCTGGCCCACAGACTCGAGGTGAGAGTCCATGTACGTGTAAGTGGACAATGGACTGCAGGAAATGAGGACTCTGCTCAAACTTCATGGAGATATCTTTGTCTCACCCTGTAATTTGTGGGCAGCAGATGTTCTGCGATAATGTGCACATACAACTGTCACTTTTGTTTGAGCTAAAAATGGCAGAGTAATTGTTGTTTATAATCTTGACTGGCCACGAGAAAATGGGAATATTTGGGGGGAGGGTTTCCAGGCTGTTCTGCATATCTGCTGCTATCCATAAAGAATGTTGGCATCTAGTTTACATTTATATTTTTTTTTTAAGAACAGCTTAAGCCCACAATTAACTTTTATACTTTATTTATCATTTAGTTATATACACTGAGGATGTTTGTGTTACTAAATGCATCAGATACGCTTTCAAGGACTTGGTTCCTATTATATGAAGGGACATACATACCTAGAACTACGGCCCTAATTACTTAATATATTTTGGGGAAAAAAAGGATAATCCTCAAACTTCCTTCTGAAGAAATGATTAAACGGCCTTGCCCGTGTAATTGGAAGCAATTGCACTCGGGTGTGCTTAACAAATAGGCATTTTAACTACCCGTTTCTCACGGTACCCTTTGACCACTGGGTGTCATCCAAGCAATAAAAATGCCAGCGGAACACGAGGCGCTTCATGCTGCATGACTCACAGCTGGGCTTGTGTGGAGACCTTGGCCTGGGCATTGGTTGTGTAACGAGTCAGGCACGAAAACCTCGCAAAAGGAGCCCACTCCTTTTAATACGGAGCCCTGTAATGTGCGACGAGCTCCATAGAAAACTGGAGGTGTACGTTTGGAAAACTGAGCGCCAGTTGAGATTTAAGGAGGCTTAAAAAAAGGAAAAAGAATGGGGCGGGGGGAAGGTGGAAGGGGGGGTCATGTAATAGGGTTTGAGGGGTGGATGTGGTCAGTAAAGAAGCATGGCAGTCTCTAAGGGCTATCCCCTCTTCCCCTTTTTCAAACACACGCACACACCCCCCCCCCTCCGTGAAATGGATGGAAGCACTGCGGCACGCTGCGTGTATTTTCGCAGGCTGCATGGCTGCCTGGCTCAGCGTTCAAAGGCAGAGCAGAAGATAGGAGGAGGGGAATGACTACAGCAAGAGTGGGAGGAGGAGGGGGAGGGAGGGAGGACAGTTTCCTTTCTGTAACACACACGCTACACGAACACACCGCCGGGAAAACGGAGAGAGGGAAGAAAATAATAACCGAGAGAGGGAGAAGGAAACACCGCAGCCCCCGAGTCCGTCCGTCCGTCCATCCGTCCGTCCTTTTCCCATGTTTTTTTTCTTTTTTTAAGGGGGGAAGCGTTTTTTTTCCTTTGAACGCATACTTGCGGACTAACATGGGAAGCAAGAGCTCCTGAGGAGGATTGACTTTCAGTGAACCTCTTCTCTGTGGTTCAAGCCTGTGGCTAATAGGGGAAAAAGGCGACAGGGAAGACATGTTGAGGGGGTTTTCGTCTTGAGGTTGCGGTAGGGTTTTGGATGTTGCGCTTTTAAAACACTCGGCTCTCGCAGTGAGGGGAAGAAAAAAAAAACGGCAAATGGAAACTGAGCGGTAGACTGAGCTCAGGAGCCATTGTTGCGATCGGTGTCCAATTGGTTTTGTTATGATCCGAAATAACGCAGGCCTCTAAGGCAACCCAGCAGTAAATACATACACGGTCAACAGACGGGGGGCTATTTAGCTTGAGATCGAATTGACAATCCTGTTTTTCTATTTTCTGGGGCATTTTTTTACCCCCTCCGTGTTCTTGAGTGAAGGGGAAGCGGCGTTCATGAGCTAATTGTTGTGGAAGGACATTTCTAAACCGGGGAGCGAAAACATTTATAGATAGACCAACTCTTTTGGTAAGGGATTATACAAAGGCCCAGTTTAAGAAAAAAACAGTGACGGTAACTAGGCATACCGAAATCCTTTAAAAAAAAAAATCCTCCACCGGCTTGCTTTAAGCGTCTAGGTGCAGGATAATTAGCCCCCCACTTTAGCTAATAAAAAAGGGAACAAGAGACGGATTTTTAAATGTTAATGTCGACCGACGTCGCCTCCATCATGCTTCCCGTGTCCCGGGCTCTCATGGACCGGGACAGAGAGCTGGAGACCATGGCCGGGGTGCACCCCAACCCAGGTGGAGCCCCGGCAGTCGTGCGGGGAATGAAGCGCGGAGACCCGGAGCCCGACGCACAGACGGCGGCCGCTCTGGTGGACTCCACCGGGGCAGAGTGCAAGCGTCCCCGCATCGACGGCTCCGGAGGACTCGGTGAGGTTGGCCAGGTAAGGAGCTGAATTTTTTTTTTCTTCTTCTCATTTTAAATGATAAATCAAAACGAATCTATCGAATAAAACGGAACACAAGCGCGGCTGTCTTAAAGGAGCATTCCGGATCCTCCACAGTTTCTTAGTGTTCGTGCCTCTGCGGTTGTCCCATTGATGGTTCCAAACACTGTATTCAGGCATCCTGAAGGCCTCCATACTGAGCTCTGTCCACGCTGCTGTGCAGTAAATGCCAACACATCTCACGGTGCTGCAGATTACTCTACACCAGCTGACTTCTTTATTAAAAAAAAAAAGATGGAGTTGGAGGACTAACACTGCTCTGGTGAGCCTCCACTCTGCAGCCAGGGCCAGTTTCTGCGTCCCCCCCTTTTGGATGAAAGTGTGCTCGCTGCCTTTAGATATGCTGATCAGACATTGTTACTGTATAAACTTTACAGGAGAAAAACATCTGCTGGTCGATTGATATCATGCCCAAAGCTGCAGCTACAAGAGGGGGGGGGGGATGTAAACAAACCCGACCTTTCAACGCATAGGCCTGTGCTCAATGACTTTCAGTTTTACATATGTCAGTGTTTGTTTTTTTGTTTTTTTGGGGTTGGGGGTTTTTGGGGGGTTAGGTCGACCAAAGAAGTACAGCTATTTTAGTCTGACAAAGTGTATTAATCCTCCTTTTTAATCCCATTTAAAGAAATGTGTCCTCAATCAACATCTTTATTTTCTTCCTTTTACATAAATCTGTTGTTCTGTCCCCGGAGCAGTCGAGAAATGGCCATATCTTGTTGTTAATAGAGTATCTCTTGAGGACAGGAGGATACTTAGAATATCATTAGAGTGGATTATGGTGGGTGAAGCACTACACTGGAAAACAGAAAGCCATTTCTCCATCGCGGAAAGAGCCCGTAATGGAGCTGGAGTGGCCTGTTTGCTCCTGTTTGGAAAAACTAAATGGCTGGCTTTACTTCGTCATGCTGCCCGGGAGTGCTGACAGACGGACTCGGCAACGTAATGCACTTAAAAAACACATGTGGATGTGTTTGCGGGAGGGGAGAGAGGCGCTCGGATCAATCGCTTCACCCTCTAAAACGTATTGAACCGGCTGGACGGAGGGCCCGGAAATGAGAGCGGGGGGGCGGGGGGGGGAAAGATGCTCCGACCAGTCCCAATCTCTCGGAGCAGGAACGGATTTGCCCTATCACTGGCAGTAAAGAGGCTTTGTTTTCAGCTTATGGGATCACCTCGCTTACTGGAGGGAGGGGTGAGGTTGGGTGGGCATTATAACCAACCTAATCTGAGATTTTTTTTCCCACTCAGACGGCCTATTGGACGCGCATAAACAAATCTTAATCATTTGACTCGAGCTGATTGAAGGTTAATTATCAGTTCACGGAGTAATGTTCAAGCAGACGCAACATTTTGCACACAAAATGAATGCCATTTGTTTTAATGAGGTTTCTTATTCGAAATGTGATGAGCAGTTGGATTTTTTTTGTTTTGTTTTGTTTTTGTAATTATACACCAAAAGATCAATCAATCCATCAGCTAAGGATGGGAATGGATGTCACTTCATGCCGGACGCCACCCAAAAATAGACACTGCTGTGCAATCACTGTGCAAAATCCCTCGATGTTCGCACAAAAAGGAGAGGAAAGAGAATAAAAGTGCCAAAGTTTCATAAATACTTTGGGAGCGAAATGAGGAGAGTGACGTTCATCTTTCCGACTTCTCCTGACTTTCCAAGAAACGGGCTGTGAAAGTAATCCTAAGAGGTTGGAAAATATGACCGCAGTCGGTATCCTGACTCTTAGAGAGGGGGGGTGGTCTCTTTCTCCATAAGTCCTTCAAGGCAAACTTTATTGCTGACGACATGGAGCGAGTTGAACAGCTCAGAGCAGAGGGGTGTGGTTGTGGTACAGAGCGGCCTAATAACGGCGTCTTCTCGCTCTCCGGTTATTTACACGGCTGCTTTTCTCATTATGCCCTCGCCGAGCAGAGGAAGGAAAGCTCAGGCCGGTCAGACCTGCAAAGTTTCAGCATGGAAGATTGCGAATTCCCCGGCCGACACGGGCGCTGGAGGAAAAGACGAGCTCGTTCAGTCATTTCAGGCTGCTGACGCTGCAGCAGTATGGATTTCAGATTAATATTCTGCTCACACCGCCAACTTCACAGCGCACGATCAATCTGCTTTGTATTCCTGTGAAGTATCGGGGGAAGTCCTGCTTCCCCCCCACCCTCTTTCCTCTTCATTTAAGGAAGACAGGGGGCTTTACCACCCACCACCACACACACACACACACACACACACACACACACACGCACATGTTCAGGTCCTCGGCTCCAGTCAGATTGTGGCGGAATGTGGAGAGGAGGTTGTCTGCATTCGTCCCCAGCTGGCCTGCAGCTGAGTGACCCGTGTTGTGTTGTCACTCCGTGCAGGAACAGGGCCTCTGTCGAACCTAATAAGGGCTTGGCTGGGGGAATGGTGCCCAGGACAAATGACTTGACTAGGACCTTAATCTAGGTGGTTAAACCTAACAGCTTTGAATTGAATTCCCATACTGGAAGTGAAATTAAAAAGAAAAAAAGCACAGCCAGCATATATATATATATATATATATATATATCAAAACTTCTTTACTTCTTGTTTTGTGTACATTTTGTGTAAATTACGAATATAAATCTTTTGAATAATGCACACCGTTTTGTTCTAGGATACTGTTTGAGGGGGGCATGTGTGCTTTTTAAGGCAGCGATGGCAGTCGACTGCATTTCTGGTGCCGATGATGCCCCCATGGTTTGTCCAGTCCACAAGACACCAGCCTCAGCTTTACTGAGAAGCCAAAATAAATTCTGTAAACGGTTATCTTCCATACGCTGTGTACGACCCACCGCTGTTTGTTCACGGCTATATAGGACATGGTTCGGGCAAAACTGGAGGGATTCATTTAGGCAGAAAATGAATCTTCAAGCTATGAATAGTCAAATTAAGCTGCTGTTTTTTAAGAACTCTAATAATTAGATTTTAACAGCTAGAAACCACCGGCTTTATGTGGAATCTGTTGTCTTTTTTTATATAAAGATTACGATACCCTTCATTGTATAATTCTTGCCCAATATACTTATGATACGAGGTACTTTATGGGCCTGCTTCCTGTATTTCTCACCCCGCGTGGGTTTATTCTCCCAGAGGCTCACAGCGTTTGGTGGTTTAAAGTTTTTTTCCTTTTTAAAAAAACTGTCTTTTTTTATTTTCATGCGATTTTTAAATACGATACATACTTGGCTGCTTTCCACTTTGAGTGGTTGGAGGAAAACGAAAGAATAGATCCATTTAGAGTTGTTACATCAGCAGGTTTAGGAGCACAAATAGCAGCACAGGCTTTCAAGCACAAAACTCTTGCTACTCAGTTGCCTCACGATCTCCCCTCTTTCATCCTCCACTTTCTTTTGTGTGGCCTGCAGTAACTTTATTATCCTTTGAAATAAATAAATAACTAAATGAAAGGACCGGATCTTATCCTCTCTCCAAGAGCTGCCGCGGCTCTGTATTCTCCTCGGGGCCGACGGCGGGCCGCAACTTACTGTAACCGGCCCGAAGGTGTGAACCCTCAGATGTTCTCACTCCGGGAAAGAATCCCTCACGGCACCTGCAGCACACTCTGCAGAGTGCTAATCACAGCTGAGACGAGACCGGCGGCGTCCCTCTTTCGCAAGATGAGAATCGAGAAGCGGCCGGGGGTTTCCACGCAGGCCGAGTCGGTGACCGCTTATCAGCCAAGGAGTGCCCGACTGGGCGATTCTTGTGGCTCTTTGACGTGAATTAGTTCTAAAAACGCCCAACAAACATTCAATTTTGTCATTGTAAATACTAGGCTCGTCGCAATCTGATTTGGATTGCGATCTGATTTGGATCGGATTGGCATGAGAAAATACCGATCCACACTCCCAATCCAGTTTTTTTTTAAAGTCCTATCCCACACGAGCATTAGCATCTCCTATCCCACATGTCTGTGTCCTAACCATTAAGTTGTTATAAGAGTAAATCCCTATTCAATATGAGTCTGACAACTAAGTAAATAGGCTAAATAACTTTGAACTTTAACACATTCTCTGATAGGCCAGTATCGGCATCAGATCAGAAGTGCAAAAAGCTGGATCGAGACATCCCTAGTAGATACCCAATGCGCCAACCAATGCTAAAGGTTGATTGTTTTCTCGTACTTGTGTCGCGTACAAACAATGTTGGGGGGGGGGGGTCAACAGCCTGCCTTCCAGTTAGGTTCTCTTACGCAATGGAAACGCACCAAAAAGCAGTTGTGGCAATGAGCGTCCAGTAGTATGAGTCCAGTAGGGCTGAGTGGTTACTAATGGAACTATGTAGCAGTCTGGTCATCATCCCTACTCCCAGTCTCTTGGTTCCTTATCACAGCGTATCATAACACAGGAGATTTTTAGAGGAAACGGCGTTATTTCACCTGGACATACTCTGTAAGAAAGCAGGTTCCCGGACCCATGATGCACAGGCATGCTTCCTTTAGTTTTAGGATAGTTTATGGGTCAACCAATGTATTTGAGTGTTAATTTCTTCATAAAATCTATGCCACACGTGCTTGGATCTATATGGAATATCATGGTAGACAGCGTACAAACCAGCAGAAAAGAATACTAAAAAAAAAAAAAAAAAAAGCCATTAGCACACACATTTTCTCAATTTCCTGAGTCCATTACCCACGCTGACCGCTAGGGAGCCGGCCGGCCACAGTCCACTCAGATTGATTCAGATATTTGCCTCCCGACACGCATGCAGTGCTTCACTTCACTTCAGGGGCTGCGTTGCGCACGTAAAAAGCAGCTTTGATATTTTCCGCAGTCCTCCTTCCCCACCTGGTGCTATGCACGTTGTTCACCGACTCTCCTTTTGCACGACCAAATCAAACTAATCCCCCCCTCGAGCGTGGACCGTGACGCTCCTCCGGATACGTCGGCGTGGGCCCCAGGAGCCCAGCGTCCGTCTCCAGTTTCACTTTGAGCAGTGCTGCACGGATGTAGTGATGCAATCAAACGGCTAATGACTCCAAACGAGTGCTGGTTCTGACTGTAAGAAAAATCGGTGTTTGGTTCTTTTTTAAATTTTTTTCATCTCAAGATGGGCGCAGCGGGCCGCCGGCTCATTATGCGGCACATGATTTGGCCGCCGCCGCTACACGATTATCCGTCTTCCAGAAACTGTCAAGCCAGCTTCCAAAATCCACTCAGGCTGGAGCCAACATCCCCCTCGAGGAGCCACGTGCAGGTTGGCCCGGGAGAGTCGGCGGAACGCGAGGTGCGAGGGGAGAAAAATAAACTTTGGGCGTTCTCGGAGGCTTAGCACATAAGTGCTCGGCGGAAGGAGCGGACTCGCATCCTCCTGAGCGTATCGAGTGGCCTGCTTTTTTTTTTTTTTTTGCTGGGTAGGCCGGCTCTCGGGGCGGTGTGGTTCCTCCACTCCTCCTCCGCAGAAGGTTCAGCTGTCCCAAGGCGCGATAGGAATAGACACGAGTCTTGTGACCAAATTAAACATCACACACACACACACACACACACACACCTGCTTATGACCTGTAATGTTTTGAAATGCGCCGTGAGGTTCACGAACACAACGGATGACCCCACCCCCACCCCACTCGAAACCCCCCTCCAATAAGCTCATGTCGTCCCCCAACCCCTCCTCCCTTTGCCATCTGTTGACTTCATGTCATTTTTGCCACTTTCTCCTGATTGCTCAGCCAGTCCCATTATTGTTTCGACCCCCTCTCCACCCCGAAAACCTGCACCACTACACGGACCCCGTCGCCTGGTCGGCCAAAAAGCGAGAGTCAAATCTCGCAAGAACACAGGATCTTTTTGTTTCTCTGCAGCGTGCAGAGGGAGACGCACTCATCTTGTGCAGCCTCCGTGCCCCCCCCACCCCCCATCCCTCATCCCTCCCAGT
>CAJRST010016668.1:6311165-6328576 GCA_907169785.1 Menidia menidia | reverse complement strand
AAGGCAGCGCGCGAAGAGGAGAGAGGAGCGAGCGGCAGTTTGAGTTGTGGCCACACAATACGATGATGGGACTGTACTACCCTAACGTGTTGTCGGTGAGTGTTCGCCTCGACGTCCCCCCCCCCCCCCACCCTCCCCCCCCCTCCCTCCCTACCCTCTCCTCCTCTTCTCCGGGTCCGTGTTTTGCGCGTCTCCGCTGCGTCTGCCGCGCCGCCGCCGCGCATCCAAAGCGGCACCGGAGCGCTCTGTTTCTTTTTTTTTGTGTGTGTGGGTTGCTCCACGCAGGACGCTCCCGTCACGGACTCCCCTCCGCGGACGTGCCGCCGCAGCCCCGGGGGAAGTAAACTCGTGCGGGGGATTATTATTATTTTTTTGGTTTGTTTTGGAGAGCGCACCGCCGCAGTTTTTGCGCTCGTTGACGCGCGCAAGCGGCGTTGATGCGTTCGTCGCACGCGCTGTGGCATCTGTCCCGTTCCCCCCCCCCTTCACCACCACTGCCCAGGGCGAGAAGTGTGCACGCAATCTGAACAGCGAGAGCCGCCGCCGCTGCTGTAGCTGCTGCTGCTGGCAGGGACTGCGCTCTGTCATGTTTTATGCATGCTCAGGAGGAGCCACGCCACGCCAGTCAGTCGCTACAGCTGGAAGAGGCGGCTCCGTGCGCCCCTCAACTCTCTTTTTTAGACGTTTCCCAGGGAAAGGAGTGCAAGCAGAGAAGCTCCGAGGAGCGTGCATGCGTTTGTGTGTGTGTATGTGCGGGTGTGTGCGTTAGAGGTAAGTGAACAAGTCTTTCTTCTTTATTGTCCCTGCAGCTGTCTCCATACGTCCGCTCAGGCCCGTGAGCCAAAGGGACAGGTGTCCACAGAGCAGTTGTCCCCCCCCCCCCCCACCCCCCCCCTCCCCTTCTTTTGCCTGCCCCCTTCTTACTTTCTCTTCCCCCCCCCCGCATCTCTTCTGCTCGGCTTACAACACCTCCTCACTGTAATTTCTTCGTCACGCAGTTCCCAAACACACTGGAGCCGGAGCGCACACAGTGGGGCTGCAAAGCAAAGTTGGTGCATGAAGTGTCATATTCATATTACATTTCAATCGGCGTGAGTCAGGATGAGTGTGTTGGATGCGTCGGTGCGTGTGTGTGCGTGTGTGCGTTCCTTCCTGCCTTTTTTGCGGGGATGCGTGCGCTTCCTTTTTCAGCTGTACCTTGGATTCCTGCTCTCTTTACTGTTTGACCTCTTTTTCTCCCTCCTCTTGCTCTCCCTGGGGCCCTGGCAGCTGTTATCTCAATGTTTTCCTTTAAGAGCCCCTGGAAGGGGGAGGGGGCGGACTGGGGAGGGAAGGGAAGGAGGGTGGGGAGGGGGGGTTGATAGAGAACGGGAGCACAAGAGCGGGACGTAGATTTATAAGGGGATGGGACGCCCTATCGGACAGTTGGGGTCTCGAGCCCGCGGGGTGAGGAGGGGACAGGTGAGGGGGGGAGGACGTGGAGAGCATGGGTCAGCCGGAGAGAGGCCGCTTTGTCCAGGGGAGCACCACGGAGCTGACTCTGCAGATAGCGCCTTCAAGTGTGCACGAGTACGATAGGGGGGTAATTTATGAGCCCCCGTAACAGCGTGTGCTACTTATTATAACGTCAGGCCCGGGCGAGGAGAGTTAAAAGCGGCAGGTCGGGCACAAAAGACCAAAATACTTTCTCAAGCCCCACCTCGGTGTGTGTTGCCCCGAGGCGAGGGAGAGACTCTCCTACCTGCTGCCAAAGCCGAGCCCATACTGCCACGCTTGCATAAAACCGTGGACCCGTTCGCGAGGAGTCAAACCTCCCCCCTCCCCCTCCCAGCCTCCAGCCTCCCCCTCTTCCTCTGCATTCTCCCACCCGGCGGCCTCCACCTCCCAAATCTTGTTATTGATTCTTCGCCGTCTTTTTTTTTCTCTCTTTTTTTTACAATGATGGTCGTTAAATGATCCCAATGAGCCACGTTGCCGTGGCAACCCGCGTGAGTCACTCATTTTGTGCTGATTGTTGGGGAGGGGGGGGGATGTTTATGTTGATGGGAGAGCGGCGATAGGGGGTGGGGGGGGAGGGGGTTGCGCACCTCCCGGACTCTTCTGGGCTCCTGGAAGAATGGCTCTGAAATTGCTTCATCCGTAAGCCGCCGTGACAGGTTTTCCCCCTCCAAAGGCAGGCATTTGCATCTCACGCCGCCGTGGAAGTGCTCGCTATGAGGGGTTTTAAAAAGAAAAAAGAAAAAAAAGAGACAGGTGCCTCTGAAACAGATAGGGGGTAGCCCTCACAGAGTGCAGTTGACAGTGGCAACAGCGTCCCGCTGCTGGTCTGAGTTCATCCTCCGAGCTCTCCGGGGCCTCGTGACACGTGTTTGTATTAATACAAAAGCCCCTCCTAAACGAGACAAACCGGTTCCGTGGTCATGCCTAATGCATCGGAGGAGGCATTTCCACGTCGGGGCAAACACACGTCTGTCAATTGGCTTGTGTGCTCACCTGCTGGCGTGTTTGTCCGAGGCCATCCTCCCCTTTTGTTTTGCGTTGTTTATTTTCCATAAACCGAACAGGCCGAGTCAGCAAGGCTGATGAGAGGGAAAGTGGTGGTTCGTTTGCGTGTGTGTGTGCGTGTGTGTGTGTGTGTTCCCGTGCTCTCGGTTGAGGACCGGGGAGACCCTACAAGGCAAAAGGAGGGGGGGGGGGATGGTTTGGGAGGGGTTTTGTCTTATAACAGGCACACGCGCTCCTCTATAAGGAGATGGAGAGGCGCAAAGTGGGAGGAGCTTGGACGCCGTTGATATCGTGTTGCTATGAGGCAAATGGCCTTGACTGACATGTGAGGGGGCGGGACGCATGCAAGGGTCCCGTCTGGATTTTATGAAGCGTAAAGAAGTGAAGCACACTGCAGGGAGAGTGGGAGGAAAGGGAGAACAGCAGCAAGAGGAGCAGAGAAGAGGGGGGGGAGCAAGAAGGGAGGGAGGAGGCAGGGTCGACGGGGGAGGGGGGGTAGTACAGAGAGAGAGAAAGAGGGGGTTGACGTGGGATGGAATAATTTAACACGAGGGTGTCTCCTGGCTCATCGGTATGCCGGAGACGTGTCGCAAACCTCTCTCTCCAGCTGTTTGCGGCGTGGGCGGCGGCGGGGGGCGCGGGCTCGGGAGCCGAGGAGGCCAAAACCCCACGCCCAACTCGCCCAGTTAATCCGATTACCGGGCCCGAGCGTTGAGCCGCCGCTAACGACGCGAATCACGCCCCTCCGTGGCCGAGTTAGCAGGACCGGCCCGCACGCCAGCGCCGGGAGGAAGCAAAGATCCCGGAAAAAAATGTCATCATTCATGTGAAATGACCCGGCGATGGCCTAGATCGCTGTTAGCCATGATTCCACTCCTCTCCTCTCGTGTGTTTTATTATTTTTTTTTTTCATCTTTGCTCCTCTCGTCTCTCTCCGCGCGCTTCCTAACGTGCCTTCCTCAGACGCGCTCGGCGCTGCTAACTGACCCGAAAAGGAGCCGGCTACAGCTATCGCTCTGAGTCACCGGCCAACACATACACTTACACAACTCCCCCTCAGCGTCCCCAACACCGGGGGAGTGCGCGCACAAAAGGACGCATGCTCTCCAGCAGTACGCTTTCTCCCGATTGACCAGGGATGCCCTCCCTCCCGAGTCTCTGCGCCCCACCTCTCATCCCACGTATCCGGGCGTATTTATTCAGCGTGACACTTTTATCCCGACGTGAATCGCAAAGGCCACTCGCAGCCGGGCAAAGGCCCCCGGAAAAAGCCCCGACGGGTTGAGGGGAGCGGAGGGTTAAAAAGCGCCACTCATGCACGCAGGCTTTGTGTAGATCACCAGCCCATTGAGAGCGCGTATCAGGTAGAAAAAGAGAGGACCGCTGAAAGGCGGCCTAAATGGATCTCCTCTGAAAAAGGCCAATCGCGCAACACAAATACGAGGTTTGTTTTTTTGGCACGTATTCCCACTTCTATTTCTGTCTGGCAGCAGGAGCCCGAACAGCCGGGGTAGTCCGTTCTCCTGCTGGCTGCGGCCAGTTTGAGCGTGAGCAGCAGCAACGGCGAGGATAAAACCCTGGCGATCTGATCCCCGCTCGAACGCTCGAGGACACGGATCCGCCGGGCCTCGAGCGCACGGTGTCGAAAGTCCCATCGTGTAACGCGCCACGTCCAGAGAAGTGACTCATCCGTAGTGGAGTGAGATGTGTCATGAGTCACCAGTGTTGGGACTCGGAAAAACAACAACACCGGAGCCGCGTGCGAACATCTCGCTGCGCGGCAGGAGGGAAGTTTCCCCAACAAACGGGTCGAAAGGGAGTTGATGTTTTTTTTATCTGTCTCTCAGACATCACACTTTTAGTCAGTGATGTTCTCAAAGAAGGGCTGCTCGGTTAAAGGATTCCCAAAAGCATTTTACACGTCGGCATTTAGCCTATTCTGTCCACTTCTGGGGACTGGACAACAGAGGGGACGCTCGTTTTGCCGCAAGCAGTCGATTAGTCGCGACAGATATCCGCCGCCAAATTATGTCCCCTATCGGTTCGTTCGACACATTGGACTTCAGATCGAGGTGGACTGGCGGGCACCGATTGGCCGGTAATCGGAACACGGAGCTCACAGATGCTGTACAAACGAAAACACAACATGGCCACGCTCAGTCGCACATGCACGTGGCCACTTATTTGTTTTTATATTCATTAAGCCAGCAATTTGTTCTCATGTTCCGCGTTTTTTTTTTGTTGTTTTTTTTGTTTTTCTCGGCCCCTCCGTTCCCAGAGCTTTTTGGAGCTTGGTGCCCCGTCACCATGGAATCAAACCTCTGAGAACAACATTTTTTGGCGGGGGGAAACGATTTCTTTACACTCGCTTTTTACGTTATTGGCCCGTCAGGAAGGACTGATGAAACGATTGAGCCACGTGAGCGTTTGACTGGCCCTGAGTTTCGCCCCGAGACGTTTCAGTGGTGGATTAAAAGCACCTCGCAGTCGCGAGCCACTGAAGACTAAAATTAAATGACATTTTTTTCGTGTCGTCTTTGCGTTTGGAGGCTGTTTCAGACTGAATCCGCAGAAAGGAAACGAACAAAACAACATGGCTGAAAAACGCTGGCAGTGTATCATGCCCCCCCCCCCCTCTCCCATTTTACCACTTTACACAAACTGGGTGATCAGCTTTCCTTCTCCAGCTCCACAAAGGAGCTCTCGTTGCTTTATTCCTGTTTTTAATCCAGGTTAGCTCCTTCCTGGTGACCCAGAATGACTTTTCTCCACCCACTATCTTTATCCTGTCTGCGAGTGCAGTCGGTCTAAGGAGGGCTGATGCAAGGTGACGTCACCTGCTGTTCCATTTGGGTTACAATGATTCCTTTTTTTTTTTTTTCTTCTTTTCTTTCCCCCACCATGCAGTTAAAGGCCTCATCTAAGCTGACAAATTTCCTGTCTCTGTCTCTGCGAGGGAACCAAATGTAATGAATTCAGAGCGTCTCATTAGAGGATTGCAGCTCATGTTCGCATTATTACCACCGGTTATGTAACAGATTGGGTTTCTTTATACAACAAGGCGAAAATTCCTCACATTTTAATGATGTTCTGGTCTATTTTTAAGCGTTCATTCATTCAGTTGATTATCGAATTATTGCAAGAAAAACACCTCGAGGGGGCAGCTTTTTCTCCGCGCCGGGAAAACTTCGAAAAACGAGCGAGAGTCTGCCCGACGGTTTTTGGGCGCCCTGCGTCCTTGGAAGCCGCCGTAGTCGGCGCGACCGCCCAGGCGCGCCGTGCGCATCTGTCGGCGAGGATGCGAGGGACGTCGGCACTCAGTCGGATCTCAGTCGGGATGCGGTGGGGCTCAGATGAGCTGCCGGGGGAAAACGTGAATAGAGCCAAAGTCGGGCGCCAGGGCCGGTGATCCGTGGACGGCGCCGGGCAACGAGAGAACGGTTTCAGACGTCTTCCCAGGCAGACGAGCAGAGAGAGGGGAAGAGCGGTCCTTGTAGTTTTGTGTACCAAAAGAGGATGTGTGTGTGCAGCAGGCACTTAGCCCTGCCAGCCCAGCGGGGCTGACAGTGTCGAGATTGATGACACACACACAAACACGTATTTGCTGCTTGTTAGCGGGGACTATGATCAAACTGCAATCTCCCAACTCCAATCTGAGGCTACGCGCTTTCTGGTTGCGATCACTCTGCTAAAACCACAAGAGGCCGACCAGTGCTGCAGTCGTTAAAGGTTAGCTTCAAAGCTTTTTTTTTCCCTCTTCTTTTTTTTCCCTCTCTCTCTCTCTGGAAATGCTGATACCGTCTGCTTTCGCTCGGCATCAGCAGGAAACAAAAAAGGAGCACAGCTGCCTGGAGATGAGGATGCTGCTTCTTTTGGTTGACGGAATGGCCCAATGTTGCAGAAGGAAGGGAAGAAACTGAGACTTTTTTTGTTTTAGTGTCAGTACTGCGGGTGATAAACTGGGAAAGTCCCCCCCAGCTCGCTGTCTGCCAGATGCCGCCGTCCTAACGCCGCTCTTATGTCACAATATTGAGGCGATCCGGGTCGACCGCGGTTTGTTACCGAGTCGGCGGGCCGGACCGCGGCGTTCACAGGTGCTGCTCCGAGAGAGGTCAGGAGCCGGGAGACAGATGGCGCGCTCTCACGCACACGTATCCTCCCACACACTTTTAACTCTCCCAAAGGGACAGTGATCTATTGTGCAGCTCGGATGGGCATCGCTGCGCTCGCGCGTGCACAAATACACACACACACGCGCGCAAACAAGCACTCCTGCACTCCAACCAGGCAGGTGTATTACCATGAAAGGGTTAAAGCGGTTATTACTGCTAATAAATCATTTTGATTGCTGTTTCCCTTTATAGGCCGCGCCATTACGGGTGTTACAGTTTACGAACTAGCAACATTACCAACAGCGTTACTGATAGTGGAGCATTTCTAATGTTACGATAGCCTAACCCAACCTAAGATTTATGAGAGACGGACATGGACAGGTCCAACAGAGACAAAAAAAAAAGGAAAAGTGTTAGTTTATTGGTTAGGGCCTTGCTAGTGCATTCAGTCGAGTGCAGAATTAATGTTTCCATCTCTGGTAGAAATTCCAATTGATGGTTAATGTTTTTGTTTTTTTACAAGTCAAGTTACAAACATCACTAGATGGAAACTAATGGCTGTTCCAGACTGAATAATGGCAAACTACTAGCTTACGATTTCATAAGATTCACTAGAACGCACCACATTTGCTTATTTGCAAAAACATCAGCATAATAACTCAACCGGAAAGAGAAAGCGAGGCCCCGTTAAACATCAGCATGTCGGCGACAGCGCCGTGGTGAAATGACATCCGTACTCTTACATGCTTTTGTCGTCGGTCGGAACAACAAACCCTGACCATTTCTGTGCTCGGCCGCAGATAAAGCTGGGAAAAACCTTGGGAGTTTGGTCAAAGCTGTAAAAAAAAAAAAAAAAAACGTATTGTATAATGTAATAAAAAAGATATCCCCGGCTGCTTGCAGTCATTGTATTACCCCCCCTCCCATTTTTATTCCGGAGCTGTTTTTGCCGGAACAGACTCGTCATTTGGGAGCCGGAGCAGCTTTCTAGCGGGCCCAGATTTAGGATTTAAAATGCAACAAAGAAAAAAAAAAAACTTGAGCACAACACAAAAATTCCCTGTTTATTAGTCGGAGTTATAAATAGCTCTGACAGACAGCGACGGGTGGTTTATCTGTGGATCAGAGGGAGTCCATGCCTCTTGTATCAGTCATCACCTTTTATCATCCCTCCCTCCCCCCCCCTTCTGCCCCCCTTTTCTCCCCCTTTCCCTGCTGTCTCCCTTTCCCCTCTCCCAACCATTGCCATTTAGGGTATCCGTGCCACGCTGCCAGTACTGAGGAATGCAGGGCCGTGCGCGCCTGTGCTTGTGCGTTTGCAGACGTCCCCCACCTCGTGCGGTTAACCGTTTGGTAGCTTTAACGAGCGTGTTGTTGGTCGGTCGTGTGCAGAAAGAAATACAAATAAAAAAAACCCTACCCGGGCTCGCGGGCGGGCTTCCACACTCGCGGTGGGTCTTTGTGCGAGCGCTCAGGTGCGTGGGCGTTTTCACGTGTCAGAGGTGGTTTGTGTGCGGAGGCGTTTGTGAGCGCGTGCGGGCATTAGACACTCATCGTTTTACAACACACCGAGCAATGGAGGCATCTGACCCTCAATAATAGATGTGGCTGCAGTGAATATTTAATAAGGGGGGGGTTGCAGATGCCTGCACACTTTTACACTTATGGGTAAATTTAGCATCCGCACATGCAGGGGGTTTTAGGCTGAAGCTGGCCTCTGTCATTTAGGTGATGCTCTCGGTAAAAAAACACACGCACACACACACACACACACACACACACACACACACACACCCTCCTCAGACGTCTCTCTGCTCTCCGTCCATAGGGCTCTCAGGACAGCGCTGGCGGTCAGGAGGGGCTCGTCCCGCCGCCTTTCTCCGCCTTCCCGCCCCCCCCGCCGCCGCCCCCCCAGAACGGCCTGGCCCTGGACTACGGGGGCAGCCTGTACGCGGCGGGGGCCGTCCAGGGCCCCGTGGAGGCCGGTGGAGCAGGAACCGGGGGGGCCAACGCCTGCAGCAGCCTCAGCGTCCAGGTGAGTGCCGGCCTCTTCCACCCCCACCCCCCCAGGTGTTTGTGAAAGACGCATGTGACAGGTTTATTATACACTGTAGTTTGAAATGAGCAATAAGCGCTAATACCAATAATTTGAGCGGTGAGCCATGCAGACGACAGCTTTCAGTATCCCCGTCCTTCTCCATCTTTCAATCTCTCCGTGCTGAACTGAGTAGGGCCTTTTTTTTCTTTTTCTTTCTTTTTTTCTCCCGCAAAGTGAAACACTAAAAAAAAAACCTATGCTATTCACGTTGAATATTGATTTTTGACAGCCGCTTAATAAAAAGAACAACTGAGGTTAGAAAATGGAGTTTGGAGGTACCCTCCAGTCATTGCCAGCAGGCCAAATCACTTGTGGAAGAAGTCTTATAAGTTCAGTCTATAAGTCGTGCGAATATATTGTTTCTACTTGCCCCATGACCCAAATTCTCCTCACTGCTTGTTCTTAAATTTTAGATGAAACATTCAACCTCTTCTTCAATCTTTACCCTCAAACTTTTAACAGAAGGCATCGAAAGGCAAAGAGGCATACCACTGTTTTCTTCTTCTTTCGCCATCAATGATTTAAAGTTTTCTTCCAGGCAATTCTGAACTCGGTTCAGATCTAAATGTTGCTAGCTAATGTGGATAATGCTATTAGTATGAATGCAAAAAAAGATAGTTGAGAAATTTGAGAATTTTTTTTCTTGTTACTGTTTTTACAAAGCAGAAATTGCTTGAATAAAAATAAAACCTTTCAATTATGCCTTTTAATGTCCTTTGCCAATTGGGAGGATAATCTGATATTTTGCCAAGAAACCTACACAAAGCCCATCCACCAGAAATTATTCATCTCTGCGTCTCTCCTTTTCTTTTGACTGGCATTTTTGGGGTGTCTGCTCTCTGTTTTTAAAATATTTAAACCCCCCCCCTGACGCATTCAGCTCGATCATCGTTTATTTAACACAATCTGGGCCAAAATCCGGATGCGGCGTTCGGGGGAAAGCTAAATGCGTCCTTACTGTTGTTCTAGAGACGATGCGGGCACGGAGCAGCCAGGTGCTGATCATTTAGTCTGATTGAATATTTGGTAATCGGCAGGTGCGAGGGCCGCCGTAAAAGCTTTCGGATGGAGAGGAATTAGCGAATCCATCATGGACGAGGCTAGCCAGAGTTCCACCCGAGACTTTTGACACGAGCACAGGACGTGCCGTTTAGTGTTGTGAGTCTCTATTCTTCCTCTATGCTCATTGTGGTCCTGTGTCTGCTCGGCCCTCCAGTCCGACGGGTCCTCCCAGATCGACGGGCAGTCCGGAGTTGGCTCGGGAGGGGGAGGTGGCGGGGGCGGGGGCCCCGGGGACGACACGGACGCCAAGGGGACCCCGAAGCGCCTCCACGTATCCAACATCCCATTCCGCTTCCGAGACCCCGACCTACGACAGATGTTTGGGGTATGCCGACCGAAAAAACAAAAAAGACAAAATTCCTCTTTTTCACCGCGAATTGTTACAATCGAAAAAGATTCAACAGCCAGAAGGATTTAACTGTCATTCATCTGTCAGTCTATAGCCAGCGGATGTCTTATTATCCTCAAGTGTGGCTTTTCAATAGATGAATAAAACATAAAGGTTCTGTCATCTCTGTTTATGCTAAGACGAATCAATAAAAGGGGAATCCTGTTATTATTCCGAATTTCAAACCGCCAGCCGGTGGTTTAAAACCAGATGTTACGGTTTGGCCTCGAGCGCGGCTGTTTTGTCCGAGGGAAAGCCTTTTCCGCGGCGCATGCTGAGAGGAGGACAGACTAGGAAGATGTGGGAGAAGACCAGAGCTGGCCGGGCTCCAGCTCGCCAGCGCTGAGCAGTGCTGACCCCCTGTGGTGAAGCGTGCCGTGCTTCCACAGCCTCCTCATTTTCCTCATCCTCTTTGTTGTTTCAGCAATTTGGCAAAATCCTCGACGTGGAGATCATTTTCAACGAGCGGGGCTCCAAGGTAGGAAAAGAACAAAAAACGTCGCCCCTCAAACGTCTCCGCGTTTGTCAAGAAAAGAAAAAAAAAGAAGAGATTTTGGGGCGAGAGCTTCACTGGCGTTTTTCTTTTCTTCTTGCCTTTCTCTTTTTTCATACCCTTCTCCCTCTCTGCCACTGCTTTTGTTTCTCCACCCCCCTCTCTCCTCTGCTCGCAGGGCTTCGGTTTTGTAACGTTTGAGTCGAGTGCGGATGCGGAGAGGGCCAGGGAGAAGCTTCACGGTACGCTGGTTGAAGGACGCAAAATCGAGGTAAGCCGGCACCCTCGAAACGGTGGCCATTTTCTCCTCTGTCTCCCCCTCCATTTCCAACAGTGACAGAGAAGCGCACATAATGGCTGTTTCTGCCCCAGAGAAGGTTTCCGGCCGGACGGCTGTTTTGTGTTCAGCTCTACCCCGTCCCCCCCCCCTCACCCCCCCTTTGGCTTCACTATGGCATGGTGCAGTGGCGCCGCTCGCACCGGCGTCTCTTTAGGCGGCACTTCCTGTTGATGTTGTCATTGTCGATGTTACCGTCGATGTTGTGGGCTGTCCATTGCACCTTGATCTTTAAGCCGTGTGGTTTGCTAAGCTTGCTGGGTGGAGTGGCTACACAACAGGCATGGCTGGTGAGACGTCCCCCACGACACGATTGCTGACAATTTCCGCTTCCTGTCACAGCATGGAGGATCTTCTCTTTTGATTTTTGATTTTCTCTCTCTCTCTCTCCCTTTCTCTCTCTCTATCTCTGTTTTCCCGCACCTTTTCCATCCCCCATCATCACTTCTTCCATGATCATGACGAGTGGCTGTTTTTTGATTTGTGGTTGTGTTTTATTATTTTATTTTTACGACTGGACCGGTAGTTTAAAGCCTCTGTTGTTTTCCTCTGGAAAAAAAAAAGAGAAATAAAAGTGCCTGCTGGTGTCTGTGAGAGGCTACTGAATGTTGCATGGTTGGTACATAAGGTCAGATGTGGCCATGGAGTTTTTTACACTCTCACTTTAACATTGCGCGGCTTCCACGAGGGGGTGGCGGCTGGGGGGGTGGGTCACAGTTTTTTGGATGTTTGCCGTGTTCAGAGATCGATGCATGACGGGAGCATTTTCAGTGAGGTTCGGAATGGGGCGGGGACTGCTGTGAGAAAAGTGTGGTGTCATCTCTGATTCTTTTTTTTTTATCTAGATATATTTAAAAAAAATAAGAGTTTAGGATTTGCAAGATGGATGGTTAAAAAAAAAAAAAGAAAAGAAAAGAAGCACACACTTGCATCCACCACTCTTGGAAAAAAAAGAACGCCAGATCTCATGGAAGTGCATTTTGTCGTGACGACTTTTCTTTTCATTTGTCCGCATGAGCTCAGCCCTCAGTTGCAAATGGCCTTGGGAGATCCGACGCATCATGCTTTTTTGCCATTTGCTCTGGCTCTCGATCTGAAGTCACTGCTTTTTCTTTTCTTGTCCTTTCTCTGCTTTTTCTTTTCTTGCTGCTGAAGTCTCTTCTGCATGGTCTCTTTAAATGTCTGCACTCTTCTCTGTGTCTGTGTGTTGGTGTGCGGAGATGAAATAAAACAAAAAAGAAAAAGGAGGGGCGGGGAAAGAAGTGATGAGGATGCCATAGATAACTGTTGTTTCCTCTCCTTTGTTTTTTTCTTATATCGGTTCTTTTCCATCTCTTTCCACTCTTTTTCACCAGGCCAGTCAGTGTCTGTCTCTCCCAGTTTGTCTCGACATTTCTGCTCTACACCCCCACCACCACCACCACCCCCCCTCCTACCCAATATCTGTCCATTTCCTTGTTCCAGGTTGCAGACAGGCAGCATAAACTTTGGAGAGTGGGATTAAGTCTGATTTATTTAGTCAGATATAGGAGTAGTGTCCCCAGAATGAATTTACCCCCCCCATTTGATTGCTCCTCCTCAAATCCTTTCTGATCTGTGTTCGTGGTGGGTTTTCTGAGTCTTAGCTGTTTATGACCCGGCCGATACGTGTAGGTGACTGTCACATCACTTCCTCTCTACCACAGGGTGGGGGTTTGCTTTTCATTACCTCGTTTTGTTTGTTCTTTTTTTTCTTTTTCTTTTCTTCCTTTAAAAAAAAAAAAAAAATTGGGTTCATCATTTCTTTCTTACATATATTTTCTCTATTTCCCTGATGATTTTTGTATGTTGTTGTTGTTGTCAGTCTCCACGGTAACTGCTCGCGTGTCCTCACGCCGTTTCCCTGGCAACGGTAAGTCGTGTACACATGGCATCATCTTTGAATGACCCCCCCTACCCTCCCCCTCTCCCCCCTCCACCCCCATCCGTCCAAACAAAAATAAATAATATGAATAAGAAAAAAAAACAATTAAAAATCACGGCTAATTAAAGGACTCCTCTGCTGAAGGGAGCTCGATTGACTGACTCGTAGAACCTGATTGGCTAATCCGGTGGTTGGTTGGTTGGTTGATTGACTGATTGATTGGGGAGGTGGTGAACGAAACTATTAAGCGATTAGCCATTGACCGCATGGCATTATGATAAGGCCACTTGTGTAACTGAATGTACTGCATCAATCTGCAAGTGCAACAACTCTTGACTACCACTTCTTATGCATTCATTCCAATCACCTCTCTAACTGCATTCGGCATTTAATTCCAGGGCTGTATCCTGCATGGTTTACTCTCTTTCTTAGTCATCTCTATGACGTCATGTCAGTTACTATGTCATCATCTCTCTGTGTCATGTGTCGGCCATAAAGCTGCATTTTTTGCACCTTAGTGGGGACGGCATGCTGGAGCATGAGTGTTATGTTAGCTTTACTGGAGAGGGGATAACAGCTGTCTGTTCATGGCGCGCCGCAGAACTCGGATCTCTCTCCGTACCCATGTGTTAGACTGCTGTCAAGGTGCAGACCCCGCTTTCAAATTCCACACGCACCAATATTTCAAAAGAAAAACATTTTAAGCGAAACCACGTATGTTTTTACGAGGAAAGAAAAAAAAAAGAAAAAAAGCATCCCTGAGATCATTCTTGGCAGACGGGAATGTTTCCGGCGGTGACAGTTTTTTCCTTGTCACTGCTCTGATTTCTGTGACGAGGTGTCTTTGATTTACTTGGGGTGGGGGGGGTAGATGTGTTTGGTTCTGGATAGTGCGTGTTGGTGGTTGTGTGCTACAAGGTGTTTCTGGTGTGCGACACTGATCTGAAAAAATGCCTGGCAGTGTTTCACTGCTACGGTTTCATTTGGTATTTTAATTTCTGTTACCTTTTTTTTTTCTTCTTTTTTTTCTTTTTTTTTTGAGGAATGATATTTGCATCCCCCATCCTCTCTCTCTCTCTATCTCTCTCATCATTGCCTCTCCTCTCTCCGTGTTTATTCTTGCACCATTCATCCTCTCGCCATCATTGCCCATGTACAGTTAGATCCAATGCAGACAAACGCTCAGATGTGTGTTGTGTGTGTGTGTGTCGGTTGCATCTTATTGTTTGAGCCTTCCTTAGAAGGACTGCATATTTGGATGGATTGTTGCCTCTCTCTTCGCCACATTGTCTGTATTTTTCTGTCTTTCACGTGGACTGGCATCTCTTTCTGCATCCCTCTATTTCTGTCTTTCCTCTGTTGTTCTCTCTCCCTCCTCTCTCTCTCTTCTGTATGATGTGCATTCGATTGGGAGGGCGTCCAACCTCTTTTCGATCGGTCTCTTGCTGCATTTGATGCTTGCTGATTGGCTGGTTTTGCTCACCTCTGGAGATGTGATGCGCTCCTGATTGGCTGTGTGTAATTTGTGTACAAACTCTTCTTTCGTAGTTTGGTTTGTTTTTGTTTGTTTGTTTTTTGCATTGTGGTAAACTGATGAATCTGCTGCTTAATTCACCTTCTTTTCCCCTCCATGATTTAGCAGCAAAAACAAAAAAAAATGGCCTTGGATTTCCTTTTGAATGCTTTTGCTCTGAAATGTTTTTTGCTGGTTTCTTTGTTCTCTATGGCAATGGTTGCATCGTTTTGTGCGCAAAACCGCCCGACTACTCACCAGGATCCTCGTTTTTCTTTGTCTTTCTTCTTCTAAAGAAGCGCATGCATCAAACACCATTGGCTGCTCATCAACAGAATTAACCTTGTCATGAGTAAAGAACCGTTAGAACATTAAGGACACCTCTCTGGAAAAAGCAGAAGTTTACCATGACGGCTCCCGTCTTCACTCTGTTTACGATAGATTCGACCCTGCAGTGTTTTTTTTAGATCGCCAACACTTGTGAAGCCACTAGGAATGTGTTAAATTGGATCTGAACTTTTTGTTGTTTGGTGTGCAGGTCAATAACGCCACAGCCCGAGTGATGACAAACAAGAAGATGACCACGCCGTATTCTAACGGCGAGGGCCTGGCAGCGCTGCCATACGGTAACGCATCTCGCTCACTGAGGCCTTTTTGAACAAATAGACGATTTTTTGGGGTTTTTTTCCTACTTCCCGAGTTTGTGTCAAAACATGCCCATTTTGCACAAAACCCTATGAAAATAAGTAGGGTTGCATAGAATTAGAACTGTCCAAGGTTTCGTATTTGTAGATTTGTATTCTTATTGGTAGGTCAAGGGACTTGCTTATGTGAGAGTAAATCTTGTGTTCAACATGGTTGTTGTTACCAATACAAATCTACAAACCCAAAAACTTTTGACAGTTATCCAACTCCATTGGGTTGGAAATGGGAAAAAAAGGTCTACTTTTGCTCACCTAGAATAGTAGATCATCTCCAACTTTAGAGAAAATATATTCATTATTTACTCTGCATTAAAAAAATTATTAGATTCCTTAACTATAATAGGCCCTCATCATAATTTTGTGTTACATATTTTCCACTACATTGTGGGATTTTGTTGTGTATAAGTACTTATTATATTATTTGAATGATTTTTACAGTAAAAAAGAGCACTTTATAGCCAAGATCTACAGTTAACATAAACACTTATCTTCAAAACATGATGAAATGCGTCCAGATGAAATGCGTAATGTAGGTTAAAAAAAACTCACGAATTGTTAAAAAAAACAAACAGCTAAAGCCACCTCTGCTTGAGCTAAGTTTGAGCTTTCCCAGGTGAGATTGTACGAGGCTCACTAGTGGCTGATGGATGGGAGGCCACCAACCAGGTGGCAAGTTTATAAAGCCCTAAAATACAGCAGATATAAGCAATGACATGCATAAGAGGTCAATTCTGGAACCTGCATTGTGTAACACGTGTTTCATGTTTCTGTGCAGCTCTCCAAATCTGATTTGCTCTGATTTTAAAAGAAGTTTCCTCACAAAAGTTGCTTTGATTTTTTGTCGTTTTCGTTCATCATAGCTGGTTGGAAGTTGAGTCCCATGGTTGGAGCAATGTACAGCCCGGAGCTCTACACAGGTGAGGCACCAAGTGCAAGCTTAGCTTTTTATGTATGTTTTTTTGATGAATTTTCTTTTCGAGGAACAAAAATTTGGTCATCACAGTCAGACGTAGATTTAGACTTCCTTTATTGTCATTGTACAAAAAACACAAGTTGAATTTTGACAACGAAATGTCGATTACTTGGCTAGCAGTGTGATAGAGCTAAGACCTTATTCCTACTTAATAAATATGTTTTCTATATCTAAGATCTAGATATATACAGTGTCAAAGCATATATATACATATTATTGCGCAGAGTTATTACAAAAGAAACATCAATGAATATTGCACTGAGTTGATTGCAAAAAGAAACGATTGAGTTGAAGACAGAGCTAAACTAAGGTGCGTGTATTGTCCATGTCCATGGGGGGAAGTTTTAGTGTGTGTGTGTGTGTGTGTGGGGAAGGAGGAGTGTTATGTTGGGGGGGAAGGAAGAGTCATAATCGAAAGTTACAATCGGGCTCTTTTGTCAAAAGTGAGATAAAATACCTTTGTCGGATCCTGTACTGTACTCCTGTGATGAATTATAGAGCGAGGGGTTCTGTCTGAACTCCGTCCCGTCTTTTTTTCTGTGTCAGTGCCAGGGTTTCCGTACCCGGCAGCAGCAGCAGCTGCCGCCTCCACGGCCGCCACCTTTCGGGGCGCTCACCTCCGCGGCCGCGCCCGACCCGTCTACAGCGCCGTCAGGGCGGCCGTCCCGCAGCCCGCCATCCCCACGTACCCCGGGTAAACACCACAGCGACAGCACAACTCTCTAAATGAGAGGAAGAAAAAAAAAAGCAGCCGGAAACTATGAATAATGAAAAGTAGTCAGCTGCTTTCTTTTTAAGAGCATGGCTTCACTTATTACTGAGTAGGCTTTAAAGAATCATGCATGCCGTGCGTTTGACAAGCTTTTTTTTTACTGAGGTGTTGACTTTGATAGTTTGCCGAGCCGAAATACCATTTCCTTGTACCTCCAAACATTTACGTTGAGACAATCCCTCAGAGTGTTTCAGTTTGAGTGGAGTCAGCGAATTTCCCCCCCTCGCTGGCTGTAGTATCACTTAAAAGTCTGAGCATCTGTATACAAAGAGGTGGTATTTTGTCTTGCATGTTGCACGGTGTGTAATAATCTCACCTTTCTTTCTCTTCTCTCTCTCACAATCTGTTTGGCACCGTTTTCTCACCCCCCCCACCCTCCCCTCTCCCCCCTTCAACCATCACCCTTGTTTGTTTTTCTCTGCACTGCCCACACGGTGGCGCATCACACCATTTTCTTTCCCCCCCTTGTTTTTTTTCCCCCTTCTTTTTGACATTCCACCACCACTCCTATGTACTCTCCACTTTTCCCCCCCCCCCCCCCCCCCCCCCCC
>CAJRST010016668.1:6295558-6310765 GCA_907169785.1 Menidia menidia | reverse complement strand
ACTTTTCCCCCCCTCCCCCCCCATTCTTGTCATCTGTCTCCTTCTCAGTGTGATGGCCTATCAGGATGGTTTTTACAGTGCGGCCGATCTCTACGTAAGTATCGCTGTCCCTCCTCCACTGCCTCACTCGTCACCTACGTCCCCCCCCGTCCCCCCCTCCCTCTTTTTGCCTGTGGGTTTTCAAGTGTGAAACTGCACGGATCAAACTCATAGAGGCGTGTACTTTTGGGTGTTTGGATTCATCGCCACTCCACATTTCATGTTACAACAGAACCTAAGATCTCTCTTTTGTTTCTTTTTTAAAAGATCACAATTATAGTTTTCACTTCTTTAAAAGCATTCAATGTACACACTTCACTTGGAATGTTCCATTAGTGATGTACAGTGTTTCATGGCAGAAATACGATCCTTCCCCCTCCCCACCTCACCCCCCCCACACACACACTCAGTGCAGGACACATTCAAATCGCACACTCATTCACGAGTAGACTCTTCTAGGGTTTGTTTCTGTGCATTTGTGAGTATGTTTTAGTACCAATGTGATTATGAGAGTGTGCCTGTGTGTTACAGTGTGTGCGTGTGTGACCAGGTTGACAATAGCTGTTTCTGTTCTCTCTGTAGACTAGTGTTTCAGGACATTAGTGGCAGATTGCCCCAGGTAGGGTCTACACACTCTGTGTGAGAGCCAGTGTGCATCCTCCTCGTCTCCAATGATTGCGTGCTGCTAGACATTATTGACCATCTGAGATTGAAATGCCTTCTCTGTCTTCTTCTACTAACTCACTGGATTCTGACATGGGTGGAGTTACGGAAGGGGGAGAAAAGAATTCAGTTCCAATCTGATTTGATAATGAATACCATATTCCTCCAAGTGATGTGGGAATGTTTTTTGTTTTTTATTTTGATTCTTTAGTAACAGAGTTTCAATGTAGTGCAATTGAGATTGAAGGACTTAGATCAATTCAATCCAATCCAGGTTATACATTCAGCCAAACGTTCTGAGAGTTAACGAAGCTTCATTTGTTTGCGACTACATCAAAAAGAAAAAAGAAAACAAGACTAGCAAATAAGACTTCCCCTAGGATTTCTTCGTTCTTAACCACACTTTGTTGGCCTTAATTTTAATAGTTTTATTTTAGATCTGTTTTATTTTAGTCCTGATTATTTCAGGATTATTTTTCATTGTTTCAAACCTAGTTTAATGCAGAACTGTAAAGCATCTTTAGCAAGACTGTAAAGTATGCTATACAAATCAAATTAATAAATATTATTATTGTTATGAAAATACTACATTCTAATAAGTGGAGCCAGCCCATATATAATTTCCTTTACAGACTCTTTGAAGAAATGGTTCTACTGAAGACTTTCAGAGGATTGATTGTTTTTAATAATGATCGCTAAATTATTCCGGAATGACAGGGACTTAAACAGATAAACCCAAGTCAGAGAACTAAACCTATATCTGTACCCTTTTTCAAAACCACTATTTGATCCCATTTCTAAATCTTTGTGATTGAGGGGGTTAATAGTAAGAGACCTAAAAAAGGGTATTTTTGCTTCAATGAGTAAATTCCCAAAGAGCCTAAATCTTGGAATATGACTGGTAAATGGCAAACCCTTCAATTAAAAATGTTCCATAACTCCCAACTTGTTTATATTGCTTACTACAAAATGAAAAATGAACGACCGGGGAGAGAAAAATATCCTATTATGTAGCCCCCTATTGATATTTCCCCGAAAACAATCAAATACACCTTCTCGCTGTTCAGCGTTGATGTTTTCGGTCCAGTAACATTTTCCAACGCCTCAAAGCGTCGCCCCACTCACACGCAAAATGGCCTGATAATTACTCATCTTTGTTGCAAGGAGGATCAGTAAAACGGCGCATTTGCATAATAAAGAAAGCTAAAACTCCAGGAAAAGACGACGAAGCTCTGTGGCACAGTGGTAGTCCAATATTCACCCAATCTGCAGTTAATTCCGACCCCTTCCAGGAATCTCCCTATCTGTTTCACCTGTGGCATGCTAACTGAATCAGTGTCAGCATGCAGACGTACTTACAAGGCTGACCCCACCCCAGACCCACCCCCACACACTTTATTTCTTTTCTAAAAAGTCACCTTTTCACTTTTTTTTCCTTTTTTTTCCTCTGTCTTTTCCCCCTCCCTAATTATTGAAGTAGCTTTACTGTCCATTGCATTTGGCCTATTTTCTTTCTCTTTCCGTTGTATTATTTCTCTTTATTTTCTGTTACAGTTCTGTCTTGTTTTTCTCACATTCCTGTATTTTACGACCCACCCCCTCCCCGTCCACCCTCTCTCCCTCCCGCCTAGTCCAGCCTTCCTCCCATAGCAGCAACTGTGTGGTCCTGAATGCAGGGACTTGGTCGTGACTGATTCTTTAGGATAGAATGTAGTGGTGTGCGTTGTTTGTCTTCTTCTGTTTTTTTATTTATTGCTTTTGTTTTTTAATAGGGTTTTATGACCTAATACATGTTCTGAGTTTGGGAAAGCATGCTGTGTCTGTCAGTGATTGGTTGCTGGCCACGTGAGAGTGAGCGTGTTTGCCCCTTTTGTTTTTTTTCTTTTTCTTTTAGTTTTTTTTATCCAACTGGCTGACTATCTTCTTACACCTGTAGTATTCTTTTGTTTTTCCTTAGTGTGTCCGTTCATCAGCTGTTCATCCAAACACGAATAATGACACAATCATCCTGCCACCCCTTCCCCTTTCTCTAACTTTGTGTTTTTGGAAGGGAACGGGGGTGGGACACAGATATGGCCATGAGCTCTCTCTCCCTCTCTGTCGAACTCACAGCCAAAAGCATCGTGTACAATTCAGGCTATTTTTGCTGAGTTAGTCATGGAGGGAGAGAGCCACGCAGAGCCTGAGCTACATTCTTGTGAATGCCGTACTGCACCAGATTATCCAGTTTTGCTGACTGTCTGCTTGTTAATCTTTTCGCTCTTCTCTGCAGTTTTCTCTCACAATGTAACCCTTTAGATTCCCTGTTAGTGTTCTACTCTGCAGACGAAATGGCAGAAATTGAACTCGAGTCTCATCATCTTCTCTGTCCCCTTCCCGCCCTATCCCTTCATCTCCTCTCTCCTCTCCTGCACATCTCTCTCTTTCTCGATTTCCCCCGCCTCCCTCCTCGCCCTCGCCTCCTCACAGGGTGGCTATGCAGCATATCGGTATGCCCAGCCGGCTGCCGTAGCAACCCCTGCAGCCGCAGCCGCCGCAGCCGCGGCCTACAGTGACAGGTAGGTGTCCACAAAAACCCACCACCAAATTTCAGGGTTTGCAAGAGGGGTTGGGGATATTCTTAGCAGCTAAACTAAGACATTATTAATTATAGTTACCAAAAAAAAAAAAAGACTGATTATGAAAGTTTATTAACTGGTGTGTTATTCACAACAGCACATATAAAAATAGTTCCTCTTTCGTGAAAAAAACATGTGCTGGACAGAAGCCATATAAGATTGGAAGAGTAAATAAAGAGATGGAGAAACTTGTTACAACTAATTAGGCTCATTTCAAAAAGTTTAATAACATAACTTGAATTAGATTATTTTTGTAAATAAAATAAAAAACGTGCTCTCTCAGAAATAGATGGATGCAATTAAAAAAAAAGTTCTTTATATTTTATAGAATATTCCACCATCTTATGGACATATCAGAAAAGTTACAAAGTTGATACATTTATCAGAAAAGTTGAAGGTCGAAAGAAACATTTGTTTTTAATGGAGGTGTTAGAAAATCAGACCCCTTAGGAATCACTGGATTTTATTCGAACATGAAAATCTCCACAAGGGCGCAGGGGTACTTCCAAAAATCAGTTATCTTGAACTTTATTTCACTGTGCTATCCACAAATGCAGGTTGTAGCTCATTTATGCAAAGAGCAAGCTATGTGTTGACGGGATCCAGCAACTCCCTTCTTTGGGCCAAAACATCATTTAGAACGGCCATAGAGTGGAAAACAGTTATAAGGACAGACTAATCAATTTTTGAATTGCATCCAGTCATGGGCTGGATGGATACCCCCAGACCAAATCATCCCCATTCAATATGTAATCAGGGCTCTGTTCAGAATCCTCGTCTGACCTGTAGGCAGTCCAGAACTCAGACTCACTGAACACCTTTTGGCACATCAGACAAGTATATGGCCACTGTCCAGCATCTGCTATTGTCATATATATATATATATATATATATGAAAATGAAATTAAATTTTTTATTTAAATCCAAAAATATGTAATGTTTTGTTTTTTATGTTTCCCATTTTGTGTTGCAAACAAAATATTGGTTTATGGATTGAGGGATCATTGCATTTACTTTCTGAAATGAATGACATCAGTAACTTCGCCGTTAATGACAGTGGCAAACGATTTGAAGCAGTTTGCGTTTTCCAAACATACCCAGAAATGTCGATTTTTCCAGCAGTTGCGGCATATTTTGATTCTGATTTCTAATTGAACTCTGTAAAACTCTCTGATGTGTCTCACAGCTATGGACGAGTTTACACAGCAGACCCCTACCACGCTGCACTTGCTCCAGCTGCCTATGGCGTTGGAGCTATGGTGAGTTCATGCAAAGGACACTAAAACTTTCACAGAGGGATGAGTTACAGATTTATACCCCTTTGAATAACAGCTAGTTAGTGCTTTCCATCATAAACAGACTTTTGGACCTACGGGAGCCACCACTCTCACTATCAGACCACTTATTTCTATGAAATCTTAACCTTAAAAAAACAAGCTGGTGTTGGCATGCTCTGAGGCAATCCTTTTCTATTTTAATCAGATCTGCAGCTAAATAAATTCAAGGTACTTTTAGTCATAAAGGGGAAAAAAAGGAATACATAAATAGCATTTTCAGTGTAGGTTCTATAGCGTTTTTTTTTTTTTATCCCATCATTAGACGGCCCTTGTTGGAATGGAAATTAGCACTGGAATCACAGATCAGACACTGTTTAAAAAAATAATATATGTATGTATAATTGTATTATATTTAATCATTTTATGTCTTACTGTGTGACATAGGCATACAATTGTTGTACTCTCCTAAAGGAGACATGTTGCATTTGTGTTTAGGTTTTCTGTTTATATGGGGGTAGTATTCATGTCCAGCACCAATTTATATTTTTATTTTCTAAATTTGTTTGTTTGTTTTATCCAATGAAACGGACGCAGATGGAACACATTTGCCTGTCACCAGCCCCCTGGGTCGAACATAAACATTAAGCCACAGTGGCATTCAACTATAGGGTCAGTGTGGAACATCTACTAAAGTAGTTCCTCATTATTTAACTACTTCTGGCGTTATTTAAACACCAGATTGCAGCACATTTCAGGCAGGTTTGAGTTTGTGTTAAAACTTAAGACTTAATCTTGTTTTGTTTTCTTTTTATCGTCTCAGTTAAGCAATGCAAAATCTTTTTTTTTCACATCATGATTTTTTTTTTTAAATAGAAAATGTCTTTTTGTACCCTGAAATGAAAGCTAGCGTTCTAACTGTCTCTTTCTGCTCTGTTTTACAGGCCACGCTGTACAGGGGGGGCTACAGTAGATTTGCCCCTTACTAAAGACACTACATTTCCCAGGAGCTCCTCTCTTCCATTGAATTTCTCTGAAAGAGCTCCCCCTGTTGTTATGGTGGTGGACTGCACCCCGTTTTACGTGTGGAGTTGACCACAACAAAGAAATTTCTGATCCCACCCCAGAGCAGTCTCTATGTTTTCTTATATACGCTACTACAGAAATAGAGGAATGCTGTATTAAAGACTGAAGGATGGCCTTTACATTTGAAAAAAAAAAGAGAAAAAAAAAAGAAAAAAAAAAAAACAAGACTAAAAAAATGGCCACCTTCCCTTATTGCACGGCTGTATTATAGTCTCCCCCCCTTCTTATTCCCCCTCGGCACTCAGCAGCACAAGATTTGGGGACGGAGCCCAGATGTTCTTCCAAAGGCTGTATGTGGACAACTTGACATTTCAGCAGCCGTCGCTCACGCGCCAGAAAGCGGAGAGAGAGCGCTCTTTTTAACGGGGGAAAAAGAGAGGGACGCCAGAAGGCTCGGACACGTCGGGACGGCGGAGGGAAAGGAGCGACGTGCAAAAAGAGAGAGAGAGAGAGAAAGAGAGAGAGAGAGAGCACCCGGAAACAATTTGACACGATGAGGAGAGTCTCTGATGTGATAAAGCACCCACTGGTGGATTTTAGTTGTCCTCCAGAAGTCGGGGGGAGCGGGGGGGATAGTTTTTGCTCCAAAGGAGGCCGGACATGGCGGTTTGGGAGAGATTGCGGAAGCTGAATGGAGGGAGGGTCTATTAGAGCTGTTCCTTACCTCAAGTTTTCTTAGTATGTGGAAATGGTAAACCTTTAAACTTAAAATTGTTATGATATGCAAAGAAATTAGTTTAGAGAAAAAAAATTACCAAATTATTATTATTATTATTATTATTACTATTATTATTATTACTGTTGTAATTATCCTCATTATTATGAAACCATGGTTTTAGTTTTCTTTTTTTTTTGTCCCAGCTTCACAGCGGTCCAACAGTGAATCTTGGGGTTCAAAATGAGAAAAATCAACCTCGATATTACAGATACTCCATCTTCAGACTATATAGCTCTGCGTGTGTCATCTTTCTGGTGCATATTTCACTACACGTGCAACCTTCACCGAACACTACAGAGAAGCACGACGCCACACTACGAGCGTACTGTTGGTTTAGTTTACAGGCCGATCAGAGCGCCACCTTTAGCCCTGAGGTTCAGCCATCCATCCATCCTTTAACGGTCCTTTAATGGAGAGATGTATTATTTGGATTTGTATCCCTCATGCTCCATATTTTAAAGAGTCAAAGCACCGGACGAGTCTTCCTGAAACACACTTTAGTTGGTAATTGCGACTAAGATGCTGCCAACAGCAATTACTGAGCAAGAGAGAGATTCATTTAGAGTTCATAGTGAATATTTAAATGCAAAACACATTACTATTGTGCATATTTCTATACCATTGTACCCTATATTTCCAAAACGTGGCTTTATTGGCTTTTGTTTTTGTTCCAAAGATTTGTAGAAAGCACATTTTTCTGCCGTATGTATAAATATATTATGTGTTATTGTTATCATAATCCTATAGCTGTCTTTATTTACTTTTCATAGTTTATTTTAAAAGATCTATGTACGCGTGTGGGTTTGTATGTGTATGTATTTCTATATATGCATATACATACGCATTACACACATTATATATATCTATACATATATATAATGTGTGTTGTTCCTTCCTCAGTAAGGTGCACATTTCAAGTTTAGTTTCCTTTGGACTGACGTACCTGGATTATGAGTATACCCAAAGTGACATTTAAAGGTATGCGGGTGACGTTATCCGTTTTTTTCCTTCCGTTTTGTCATTTAAATACTCAATTAATCCTTGCCTTCTTTTTTCTTTTTTAATAGTATTCAGACATAAAAATATGAAAAGAAAAAAACATGTTTTGTTGTCCCCCACCCCCCTCCTTCATGTGTGGCCATAATTTGCTGGTGAGGCATTTGGAATGGATGGATTTTTGGATGTTGGTCTTTTGGAGTATTTTTTCAAATCCACTGCGTTTTATTTCTGTTGTTTGAACATTTATTTCTGTTTGTTTTTTTCATTTTTATTGAACGCAGATTCCTTACATTTCAGAGGCTTAATCTGTCGGCTTTAACCTTATGGTTAGTCCAGGTTTATTCAAAGTTTATCCGCTAAAATGTTCGAAAGTGTTATCCCTCGTTCACACACGGGTTTGTGTTCCTGCTTGGAATCTGATCCCCGCTGTGTGAAGTACTTCCATTATTTAAGCATCTTTTTGTATTAAGTTTGTGTTTGTCTAGGCTCACTATCGCAGGATAAGTCACTTTTTATTTTTCTCGTGCCATGTTTTTTTTTCCAGTTTTTTTCTTTTTCTTCTCCATTTTGAAAAATAGCTTCATGTTAACATCAATTGTGCTCTGGACATATTTAGAAAAGAAAAAGAAGGCGCCAGCCAAAGATGCTCACAGACCCCAGCATGTTCTGGTTCCCAACCCTAAAATAGCTACAAAAAAAAAGGAAGAAAAAAAAAATACAAAAATGGACTTTTGGAGCCACTTGATGGCATGGACAGACCAGCATGAGCGACACTTGTCGAGTTAAAAAAAAATAAGAAAAAAGACATTTTGCATGAATCTTGTGTCTTTTCATGTTTTCTTCCTTGGCAGCAGTACCCAGTTGCTTTTTGTTTCTGTTTTTTTGTTTGAATTTTACCACTAAACTTCTTGACGGGCAGCTGGCGGTTTGATGCCGGTTAACACAATAAAGAGCACAGTGCTGTTTGGCAAAAAATATATAAATAAATAAAAAGGCCAGCTGACAAAATGGCTGCCGTGAAAAGGACAGCTTGGTTTTCCTGTCACGGTTTTTCTCGCCACTGTATAGTAGAAAAAACTATGTGGTCATGTTCATAGTAGCTATTTCTCAAAGAACAGCCCTCTCCCTCTGTCCTGTCTGTACCCCCCCCCCCCTCCACTGCCATTCTGTTTTTTTATTTGGTTTTTTATTTTGTTTTTTGTTATTGAATGTGCATATAAAATGTTTTATATAAAATGTTTTGTTGTGATCGAGCTTACTGTGTTCATTTTTTTAAAAATGTATGAATCAACTATTAAGAAATGTCCATACTGTGTAATTTAGCATGGAGGAAAGAAAAAGTTGAAGGCTAAAGTTTCCCAGACTCTACCTCCTAACGAAAATACTGGCATCTGCTTTCTTATTGGCTATTAGAAAAATTGACTACCTGATCAGATCCTATTTAAAGTTTTTATGTTAAGTTAAGCAAGCAGTAATTGATATACATATATGCAAATCTGTATTTTTTCAGCCCCCCAATAATTGTATTTATTTTTGCTCTTTACACATCCACTTGACAAACACAATGCTTACCAACTTAACAACAAATAAGCATGCATACAAAAAGATATATACAAAGCAGTGAGAGTAAGTGGAACCACACTGGCAATAGAAATTGAGATTACATTAAGATGTGTTTTACCTTTTGCAGCACTTATATTTCTGGAATTCTTAATCATTTGAAATTGAGAAATGCATCATCTGCAACCATTAGTCAACCTGGACATCTAAGAAGTTCAATTGTTTGGTGTAAATAATGAAAGGCCCTCAAGTTGCAAGCATTAGCTGCTTATCTTTATTATGTATATTATTCTTTCTAATGGAAGGTTCACCAGCATCTGTTCCATCCTAGTCTTGGACCATCCCGGTCCAGTTCTGCTATTAAACTGATTAAACTCAGATCCACCCACAGTTGAGAGCGAGTTGCTTCGGGGTTTTGCTTTTGCGTAACATCTGCGGCTGCGTTTGGAGGTTAAGCTTTTTCTATCCTAAAAAGCCTTGACGCTTTTTTTCCCTACATTTCTAGTGGACGTTTGTAGTTGCCTGGCAGTGGAACTACACCCCGGCGATGACCACTATCCACTGGACAAATCCTCTCATTTCTGTAAGACACCTGTGAGGGTTTTGTGGATGTCTTTGGTTATCCAGATCATTCCAATCCCTTTGGTTCTCAGCCTGCGTCGTGACAGTTTTTTTTTTTTTCCTGGTTAAGTTTTTTCCAAGAAAATTTTCCGCTTTTTCATTTAGTGTTTTCCTTTGTATCCCAGCTGCCTGGATCACATTTTTCATATCTTCTCCGATGTATTGATTTTAGTTTCCTGTGATTTTTTTCCACAGAAATGTTATGTTGCTACTTTGCGTCTGTGTTCTCTGAGATTTCGGTTGTTACTTTTGAGAATCTCTTTGTTTGGTTTTTACACGGCCTTCGTGCAGCGAACATAAGAATGTTTTGACTACACTCGAGACCATATTACATAACCTCGTAATTTGAAATGGAATCTACAAAATATTTATGTTTAAAGTAAAAAAATTATTCATAGCTATCCATCCAATATATGGATATGCTGTAGCATGTCAAACGATTAGATGTAGAGTACACTTTCGAATAAGAGAAAGCTACAGTGCCGAGGTGGCAATTAAAGAACATCTTCAACAAAGTCAATAAAGTTCAACCTTTGGGATCACAGTGTTATGTACACAATTTAATGGTTGGATTATTCCAAAGTGATGGAAAAACTGCTCAACATAACCATCCCTTAAGTCATTAGCATGGCTAATTACAACAGCTTTAATGATGCATGTTTGTATATCACATCATCTAGAATAAGTTACAGGTTTGTGTTACATCACTGATTTCAAGACCAGATGTGAATTACCTGAGATTTAGACTTTATTTCTCCATATGAGTTTTGGGGTTTGAGTCGAGACATAATTTCTTGGGGGAAAATGTTTTTTGGACAGTTCTATTGAACAGTGGCTTCCATTCCTATTCTCACATTTACGTGCATAATTAATAAAAATATATATCTTTCATAAACAGCTGTACATTAAGAGGAAATAGCTCCAAAGAGGGGGTTGGGGGAGATGGAGATAGAAGAAAAAGGCAGAAGAGAGGAGAGAAGGATAAGTAAAGATATAACACTGATCTGTCCTGATTAAGTCCTATGACGGTCTCTCAAAGAAGCATCAGTGCAGTGCAAAGAAGGGGAGGAGGACCAGGACCATAGGTGGAAACACAAAGAACTCAGTGAAGCACATATAAATAAATAATTGCAGCATATTGATATACATCTTTTTTTTATATATATTGCTATTTTGACACATCTCTGACACAGCTCTGTGGTTGAGTTTCTGTGCATTACAACAGACACGAGGCCGGGCGACCCGGGAGGCAGAGGGAAACGGGGCAAGATGGGCGTCGCAGTAATGTAGTAGATGGGCGAAACGGGATGGGGGGGGTGAAGACAAGGTCTCTAGACGATTCCGTATTTCGCCAGGTCGCTGAGCTCCATGTCCCCGAAGGCTTCCCATGGGCAAACCACTGTGATGTCAGTGCCAAGGCCCTCCATGCCGGGGATGTCGTCTCCGAATCTGAAAAAAAAGGGACGAGAAGCATTGTTGTAAGAAAAAAAACAACATGCAAAACTAGGATGCACTTTTTGATTGAAAGATGGAAGGTTTTCCCGATAATGTCGAATGTGTCCCGTTGTTTTTGCCTGGCTTTTAGAGAACAAATCACTGTGTTTTCATCTGGTTTCATTCTTCCATTACTTATTACTCTAACTTTTTGGATAAAAAGCAGGTGTCACTGTCAATGTTCCATTCTTCTTCTTCACTGAGTTGCTGATAAATGTGAGAGGAAACTAGTTGAACTTCAGGTGATGATTAAATTACTTGCGAATTAAACAAGATATTAGCAGCCCTGGCGCGTCAAACTGGAAATCGCTGATCTGGTGTGTAGCGAGAGTTTGTATGACGTTCTTAAAGTGTGTCTGTCTCACCCCTTCTGGCCGGGCTTGGGGGCCTTGCTCTTGAAGGTGCGAGCAGTCCTCTGCTTGAACTTGGGAGGTGCCTTCTTGTCGGCGGGAGCTGCAACGGCTGCGTCTGCCATCTTTTATGCTCTGCGGTGGACAGAATTAACAGCATGTCAGTTAATCCTCACCTGTAACACCCTTTCCCTTCATCCTCCTCCTCCTCCTCTAAGTCCCAACTCCCCCACTCGATGATGTAACACTTTCAGGTGAGGGCTGCATTATGTGCTGTGACAGTCCCGGTGCCCTAAGACTCTGTTATGCAAAGAGCTTTGTCTATTTTTACAACCTACAGCTTTTAAGATGACTCTTGGCGCAGTTATAGATCAAAAATCGCCCAATTAAACAGCGAGACTCAAGTTAATACACTTACTGTGCGTCAATAAGCCCTGAGTCGCATAAGGAGATTTTCCACTTCGCCACCAATTTTCAATCTACTTTAATCTGTCCAATAAGCACATTTTGAGGGGAAAGCTCATCAGTGCTCTGTGTTTGACCCCAGATGTGAACTAGTTTTCACACCCTAATTAATTTTATTTCTCACGCTTATTAGCGTAACCAAAATGCAATTTTGTAGTGTCTTTAGGGTCTTTCTCTGACTAGGACGGATGTTTGCAATCTTCTCCCGGTGAACCCTGATACTCATGGGGAAGAGTCTATTTCACAGGAAACAGCAGATTCAGAGCAGAGAACAGAAGACTGGAAAAAGTTTTAGATGTTTCCTCTTGTGTCAGTTTTTCTCCTTTTTTCTTGTTTCTTTTTTTTCTGATGCTATCACGTTTTATGGTAAAGTCAGCCCACTTCAAATTCTGCTTACTACTATTTGCAAAGACACGTACAATATTCAAAACACCAAACTACATGTCTGAATGAAAAATGATCTGCTGGTTATCTCTGTTATATGCCGCATTTATTTCTATAGGAAAGTAATTTTCCTATAAAAAAATCTGTTATGAATTTCTATAGGAAATGATCACTGTAAAAATGACCCAATTGGTTAAATTATTATTATTGTATCCTAAAACCTAACTCAAATGGAGCCATGTTGATTAAATCTGGCCTTTTGGGTCGATTTGTCTCGTTTTCTGTTGCCTGATTTGTTTGTAACAAAACCCCTGTGAATCTAATTGTCAATGGAGAACTAAAAGAATGTAATATGAAAATAATTCATGTAATCAACTTTAGCTCCCTGATTGTAAGTCACTGATATTTAGTTCCATGTTTACTTTTACTCCTCCAAATTATTTTTAAAGTTTAAACCAAAAGCATTTGAAAACATCACATAACTTGGGTTTTTCCCGAGACCTGACCTCACCTGGAAGTATTACATCCCTGCATGACTAATAAAAAATCCTAAGAATCATTCTTACCTTTTTCTGCTGTGGTACAGGTGACTTGTTGCTGCTTTCTCTCTGGTCGGCTTCAGTCTGTCCCGTACCTCTCCTCCTCTCCTTTTATACTTATTCTCCCGCCCCCTTTTTCTCTAATCCCCCTCCTTAATGTCATGTGAAGATACATGCCATCTTGCATAATGAGGCATCACTCAGAAAACTAAATCGGGCCCCATCAACAATTCTGTTTTTAGAATGCAGGGGAAATTATGGGCTGCTATCTATTCATTTGCCATCCACTGCAACAAAAATATATAATGAAAACAAAACAACATGTTTCTAGTGAAATGATGATCAAATGTAAAGCGATAATAAAGCCTTTCGGTGGCCTAATACGAAACAATATTTGGGCCCAGGGGGACTGTGCGTTTCACACAAATGGCACCATTAACGTTTTACCTTCTCCAGAGCTTTTGTGGCATATTGGTAATTGGTCATTTAAAGCTACGTTTACAGTCTTTGTATTGCTCTTTACCCATAGGCCGTGACATGAGGGGGTATGAGGGGACAGCTTAAGAGCTGAGTGGTTAAGTGTTCTTTATCTGTCTCCATGTGGCTGATCTCCTGACATGAGTTCAAGATGCCTCATCTCTTATATCACATGCTCCAGATCCTTTCGCAGGTGATATTAGGACACGTTAGTTTACAAATATATCACCGCATGCAGTCATTCAATTATATCGGCCCCTTTCTGTATCCATGTAAACATTTGAATACAATAATTCATTAATAAATATAAAGTATGAGGAATATGTTTATGCCTTTCCATCCAATAGGACCCAAGTTCCAATCTACCATTCCGATCTCCTAAAAAGAGACTATCGAGGTGAGTCAATTAATTCAAATAAATAAAAAAGTATCATTTATGCTATACAAAGGAAAAAACACATATACTTCTGTTAACCGTGTTAAAGTGAAATTGAATTAAAATGATTAAACAAACCCAATGAGATTCAACACTGAACAAAAAAATGAATAAAATGCTTACACTATTAGCAAAAGGGGCTCTATATTGCAAATCCACAGTCAAATAAGATCATTAAAAATCAATCTGCCAGAAGATCTGGAAATTACTGGGAGGTTCGAATGTCAACAGTAAATCCAATTAATGGCCAGGAGAGGATAATTGACGGTCCTGTAAACCAATCACAGAACCTTAAACAATACAGAGGTAGATGTGCGTCTAATTTAGAGACTTCAGAGCTCGTGTGACGGCGGCTGTCTTTCTGCTCCAAAACAACATTCAAGCTGCTGGGTTCTGAAGCAGCCGCGGCACCTGATCAATCCTTCCAGGAGCGAAAGCCTCCCGTGTCACGTTTGATCCTCGTTTCATCCGCCGTCCCATCTGCTGCGTGGTGTTTGAGGCACCGGTGTCTTTGGGCTACGTGTCAGATTCACGAGCAAGTTATACTTCAGATTTTAAGACTGAAGGCTTGAAACTTTCCACTGGCATTCTGTTGGTATGATGAAAGAATCAGAGGTGAATCAAAAAAGAAAAGCTGTGTAGACATGAATGACCCCAATTCCAAAACAATTCCATCCTCAGGTTTCACAGATGGCCTGAAGTGGTTCTGGGTAAATGTAGTCTTTGATCTACATCAATACTTCTATCGCCATCACCCGCTTTATGCTGAACCACTGGAACAATAGCTTAGCTTATACATAGTCTTTAACAAAGTTTCAAGATGACATTAGGTGGGAAGATATAACAAGGAAAGATGAAAACTGTCTCAGGGAAATTTTTGGGGATAGGATATCACTATTTTTTTAGTGGTGGTCAGATATCTCAAACAACAAGTACTGGCTGTTCTGTTCATGCAATTTACAGTCTAAAAATGGCCAAAAGTGTGCTCAACCTACACAAAGTAACATTGTGAATTTACAAATTGGAGGTGTGCTTTTGGCAGGCCTGCTGAATGGAGGCAGACCTCCAGGTTTCCTATGATGCTCCGTCATATTACTCAACTCATGCAATTGTTGTTGCCTCCAGCCGTCTCTTATAAGTACAGCTTACTTTTGCAGCCCTTTCCTAATTTTTTTACATGAGTAGACGCAATAAAGAAAAAAGTTACAATCCAAGATATCTTAGTTTTTACTATTTGATTTGTTCTCTTTGTTTGGTCGCAAATCAGGTTATTTGATAAGCAGAAAATCCAATCTATTTTTTATTTCCATGCCATGAAGAACTGTAAACAGCATTTTTCGCGTCATCGAATTTTTCATGAAACTTTCATGTCAACACAAACTTTGTGAACAATGTTCTTTGGCGTTTTTGCATTTGAGCTCAACGCTGTTGTTACGTTTTTAAGTTACCTGAGCAGCTCAGCTGTGCACGTGTGATGTTGAGGC